>JAQISU010000210.1:12987500-13252500 GCA_029339505.1 Unio delphinus | reverse complement strand
CTCCTAATAGACCTTGGTACACCTGTACATATCACGAGGTTAGCGTTCTTCAGAGACACCTTCTCTTACTAACCTCCAACAAGTCAACCATGACTTCAATGCGCAAATATTTTTCAACTCAGTCTGTGCCAGACGATCCTATTTGTTTCTTTCACTGTTAATTCACTACAAATTCCACACCAGTTGTTACCTAAATCCCTAAGAAAACCTATCCCCAAACGCTAAAGTTTGGAACACTATTACATCACGATTCAACTATAATTGTGGTGTGCACTACAATTTCTTCATGCTGCTAAATAACTAACACGTGCTTTGAATTGTCCTTCAGTTTTCCAAATTGACACCATTCCATTCATGCAGACAAGTCAAACTATGCATGATGAAAACCTCGCTGAACCATATATGATCATGAAGATGCGTGTAGACGATTTCTTTCTTCCTTCTTAATGTGCTCTGTATAAATCAATTCTCAACTGGCAAGTCGCTAACAGTTCAATGACAAACAAAATACAGGTTCCGTCCTGTACTACCCCACGAGGTTAGAGAATGCGTTCTTCAAATGAAACACGACCTCTTAAGAACCTCAAAAATAAGTCAACCATGACTTCAACGCCCACCTGGCGCGACCCTATTGTCACCAACAGAACGCTAGACTTGACACTGCCTTTTCAATCATCTTTTCACCACTTAACCGTACCCTACAGCAACACAAAAATAAAAATAAACAAATAGTCCACCAGCCTCCAAACACCCATACATAATACCCTTATTTTCTTTCAATTCAGCCATGTTTAACTCCAAGCACAATTCAAACAACTAGACTTAATTTACCACCTGGTCTCATGCAGCAACAACTTCTAGAACTTTTCTGCTCTAACACCACATGATTGCAAATTATAAAACTAATACATACAATAATAAAACCCCAATCAAGACCGACATCTGTCGTTACAGAATTTAAAAATATAAAACAAATAATCACACCAATAATCAAATTATTTACATAGCCTTTGGGCGCATTCTGATTTAATTGTAACTGCGCGGCTTTTAATTGTCACCCGTAGACAATATGTCTCAACCCATCCATGTAATAATTACGGGGAAAAATTATTACCCACCCATTTATAACTTTTATTTGCCGTTTCTACTGGTGTATGACGCTTATTCAAATTTTGGAGTTTTACTCATTGTCAGTGCTACTAGCACATGACATATCTGAACTCATTTACAATGTATGTGTGCACCTTAGTACAACACAGCATCGTTTCTTCGTCGCGCCCTTCTTTGTTCCATTAACTTGGCCCTTTGGGCTGTAATTGGATATGGTGATTCCTCTTCTTCCCTATCGGTTTCATCACCGCTATCGTGCATATTTTCCTGGCCATCGGTGTCTTGGTGTTCACTCTCAGGTCGCACCAAGCATGGTTTTAGTCGGTTGAAGTGAACAATCTGAGTCGCCTTATGATCGGTCCGTGCAATCAGGTATGTAACATCCGTTATCTTCTTTGCAATTCGCCACGGTCCAGTCCATTTGACCATAAGTTTAGGTGATTTACCTTTCTTTCTTAGTGTCTGGTGCAACCACACCATGTCACCATCACTAAAAGACTGGCCGTGAACCTTGAGATCATAGGCGACTTTCTGATGCCGAATAGCTGTGCCTAATTGTTTTCGTGCTTCTTCGTTTGCCTCCCACATTGCATTTCTATAATTTGCCACAAATTGAGACAGATTCTTTGGGGCCTCGTCTGGTGTTTTGCCAACTAGAAGATCTGTAGGGAGAATCACTTCTCTACCCAGCATCAGCTTGTTTGGGGTGAATCCAGAGGAAGTGTGCTCAGATGCACGATAGGCCATGCTCGTAAGAGAAAGGTACTGGTCCCAGTTTTCTGGTTTATCATCTACATATGCTGCAAGCATCTGGCATAACGTTCTGTTATACCGTTCCACCATCCCATTACATTGCGGATGATAGGGAGACGTTCGCGTTTTCTTAATCCCTAACATTACACAGAGCTCTTTGAATACGGCACTTTCGAACTGTCGGCCTTGGTCAGATAATAGTACACGAGGTACACCAAATCTACAAATAAAATTATCCAACAACGCTCTTGCAACCGTGATGGCTTCAATATTAGGTAGAGGCACCGCCTCTATCCACTTAGTGAAATAATCTCCAATTACCAGGATATATGCATTGCCTTCGTCTGTCTTCGTAAGGGGTCCCAAAATATCCAAGGCTACTAGCTCTCCTGCTTCACCAGCCGATATGCCCTGAAGTTTCGCCCGGCGCTTCTGCTTGGGACTTTTATGCTGAGCGCAAACGGAGCATGTCGCACAGTAGTCACGTATATCATCCCGCATACCGGGCCAATAGTAACGTTGACGCACTTTACTGAGGGTTTTGTCGACACCTAAATGTCCCCCGGCGGCTCCATCATGGCATTGTTTTAGCACTTCACGCCGCCAACTGTATGGTACGACGATGAACCTTTTAACTGGCTTTCCAGAACGATCTAGCCAAACTCGCACAAGTATCCCGTCTGACATCTCTAATAATTTATATGTCCCCCATAACGCCTTAACTTCTGCGCTATTCCCAGATACCTCTTCCCATGCAGGGCGTTGCTGCCTCTCAACCCAACTAATTACTCGTGACAAAGTAGCATCTTGTCTCTGTATCCCTCCAAAATGTATCCCACTGTCTAGCCGTATAGCAGATAATCCCACGCTACATTTGCTACAGTATCTGCACCCGCTGCAAGGTAAGCGACTCAAGCCATCAGCATTGGCATGTTTAGTTCCAGGGCGATGTTCTATCACAAAATCATATTCTGATAACTGCTCCAACCAACGGGCCAACTGTCCCTCTGGCTCTTTGAAGCTCATGAGCCATCGCAGGCTACTGTGGTCAGTGCGTATCTTGAAATTTCTCCCATAAAGGTATGTCTTAAAGTGACGAATAAAATGTACGACAGCCAACAGCTCACGACGAGTGACACAGTACTGACGTTCTGTCCTGTCCAAACACCGACTAGCGTAAGCTACCACTCTTTCTTTGCCATCTATGTTCTGGGACAGGACAGCACCTATGGCTTCACCACTCGCATCTGTGTCGAGTATAAAGGGGCTATTGAAGTCCGGTACAGCCAACACTGGTGCAGAGGAAAGCGCTTTACGCAATTTTTCGAATGCCGCCTGATGTAATTCTGTCCAGTGGAAAACTGAATTCTTTGTCGTTAGCTGATGTAAGGGAGCTGCAATATCGGCAAAGTTTCTTACGTACCGCCTATAATAACTGCAAAAACCTAGGAACCTCCGCACTGCGGTAATTGATTTTGGAGTAGGCCATTTCAAAACAGCTGCCACTTTCTCAGGATCAGTTGCAACTCCAGCTGCGGAAATAGCGTGACCAAGATATCTAACTTCTCTCGCACATAGTGTACATTTGCTGGGTTTCAACTTTAGGCCAGCCCCTAGAAGACGGGTAAAGACGCGCGCTTGTCTTTCAAGCAACTGATTGAACGTGCTCCCGAAAACTATAACGTCGTCGAGGTAAATTAGACAAACTTCATATTGCAACCCGGCTAGGACGGCTTCCATAAGTCGTTCAAAGGTCCCAGGCGCGTTGCATAAACCGAACGACATGACTTTAAACTGATAGAGACCCCTTCGCGTTGCAAACGCTGTCTTAGGCCGATCTGCTTGCTCAATTTCTACTTGCCAGTACCCTGACATCAAATCTAATGTGGAGAACCAGCTCATACCTGACAGTGAATCGAGACTATCATCAATTCTAGGAAGAGGGTACGCATCCTTCTCTGTAACTGCATTTAGCGCCCTATAATCTACGCAAAACCTCTTCTTCCCATCCTTTTTAGCTACTAAGACCACTGGGGCAGCCCAAGGGCTTACAGACGGTTCTATAACCCCTTTTCTAAGCATGTCGTCAACTTGTATGTCAATCTCCTGACGGAGCTGGAAAGGTAATCTTCTAGGTGGGACTCTAATTGGCGCGGTATTGCCTGTTTTGACAGTGTGCTTGATCAAGTTTGTTCTGCCCAAGTCGTCATCATCTTTAGCAAACACTGTGCAAAATTCACTTAATTGTTTCCTTAGGCCTCGTGCTTGATCCGGAGTCAAATGGACGCTTGACTTCTCAAACAATTCAGTTAAATGTGAAGGCAGACTGCTGTTCGAATCCGGTTTCTGACTTTCGACAATTTGTGTCGATAGGGCCGCACTGGCTTCGGCACAACAAACACCAGCCTGCAAGTTTACCACCTCTTTAGTCGGGTTTAGCAACCGTATTGGCACTGTTCCGTCCATCGTCTTAATGACGGCTCGCGCGACAAGGATTTTAGTTTCATGCCTAAACATCGATAGAGGCTCTAGCACTGACTCTGTAGCTAGCTTCCCACAACCAACATTCGCCATCCAACCTCGCGTGATAACTTCCGTCTCTGCCGGGACAATGATGTTTTCAGCCAAGGTGATACGATGACAGCCCATAGACCCCGCAAAGTGGCATGGGAGTTTTAGTCCCTGCATCTGCAGTGTACACTGCGTAATACTAATATCGCACTTATGCAGCCGAAAAAAATCTAACCCAAGTATTCCATCGGGCCTAATGTCAGCTACAACGAAAACATGTCGCCTTCTGACACCTGTCCAAGCAATGCAAAATTCAGCCTGACCATATGTTTCAATTTTGTTACTGGATGCACTGATTAGTTGAGTATCCACGGCATTGAGTTTTGGCTTTATATGACCAAGTGTTTCATACCGCCTCTTGCTGATGATCGAAACAGCAGCGCCTGTGTCTGCTAGTAAAGCGAGCTCCACTCCATTAACACAACATTGCGTGTATAGTCCCGGCTCCTCGTTTACATAACGTACAGGTTTGGCGTTTTCTGTTCTTGTCCTCCTAGAATCTCCCTCTCTTTGGCCTCTTGTTCTCCATCGTTCATTGTATCTGTTTAAAGGCTTGGTGCATTCGCTTTGGTAATGACCCCGACCATTACAATTCCAACACTGGACCCCTGTTCGCCTTGAATCGCGTTGCTTATCCCCCGACTCGTGCCAACGACCTAATGCATCTTGATGTTTTTCAGTCAATTTCTTATTTTGTTTTAGTAATTCTTCTACTTTTGCTTCTAACCTTGCTATTTCAGTTATATTTGTACTATCGTCGTCCTTGTCTTCTGACTCTTCATAGCCTCTACATGCAGAACTTACTGGCTTCTGTCTTACGCCAGCACGCAGGAAAGCCTCCCATTCAACCCCTACTCTGATGGATTCTTGCAAACTACTAGGGTGATGCCGCCAAATTTCAAGTTTTAGGTTTTCATCTTGTACTGCCCCTAAGAAATGGTCCTTTGCAAGCCTATCGCGGATATCAGGCGGGCAACCAGGATATGCTAAAGAAACCAGTCTCTGTATCGTTTGACCTAATTCAGGGAGCGTTTCTCCTTTTTTTCTGAAACAGCTTCGAAGCTGTGCCTTGTAGTACTCATCTTGGTTACGAGGCGCAAAGCGAGCTTCCAATGAAGTTTTCAATTTCTCAAATTCGACTTGACCGGGCTGGACTTGGAGATCGGTTAAGACTTGGAGAGCGTCTCTCCTTAAACACGCTGCCAAACGCAATCCCTTTTCAGTTTCGCTCCATTCATTAATCATAGCGCAGTGTTCGAAATGTGTCATATAGTCGAGAAAAGGTTGAGAACCATCATAAATGTCTGCTTTCACTGTTGCCTTATTTCTAGTTGGAGGCGCAGAAGCACAGAGTTCTGTTTTTGCAGTTTCGACCTTCTTGCTCAACTGAAAGTCTGGCGTCTCCCTTACTTCCTTAACCTCACTGCGGCTCCCATTCGAACATTTTGTCAACAAATGACCCATGGTGGTACTTAACCTGTCAAACTTGTCCGTAATGAGTGTGTCAATGGTCTGAAGCAGACTATCAGTAGGCGAACTACTCGCTCCCTTGGATACTGAGTACGTGGTTCGATCATAAATGTCTGCCTTCACGTTCTCAGGCACACTCTCTTTAATGGTTCTGAACCTCAGATCTTCAGCCCATCCATCACGTGCACGTACATTGCCACTATCGGCCTCGCACGGAGTTGAAGTCGCATAGCATTGAACACCACTGTCTACGTCTATTAACTTTCTTGGCCTCCTATCAATAGGCGACAATGGCGACAAGAGTCGCCAATGCACAGACTGTGGTAAAGGCGTATTCAATAATGAGGTAGGTGTACCTCTGCCTGTAGCCATCCTAATAATTTATAATACTCTTGCAATACTCACAATTTGCCTGTGTCGATGTACTTGGTAGCACACTACCAATTGCTATTTAAGACCAATGAAACCGTATGCGGTTGTTATTGCTATTATTATTATTATTATAAGCCCCCTAATCCCTTATTGAATTTCAATAAATACAGCATAAGGTTTATGAATTTACCAAATACAGCGGGGAGAAAGTGTTGTCAAACACACGTTCTTTTGCTTTTATTAATTGTTCTTGTAAACTACTAACTTTAAAAATAATAACCAGCTAATGCCTTTACTCTAACATAAGTAAAAATACTAACACAGCCGACTATCATAAAAATGTCTGCTCAACTTTTCGCTTTCTGCGCGACCTACCAAATACAATACTTTTGTCATCGCTGTTCTATATCCCGGATAAAACACTCCATCCTGCTTGAACATCGTACTCCTCTTAAAAATCCTTCTCAGCAGCAAATGCATATATCTACTCTCGCAGACCAAATGTCGCGAAATCTCAATAAACGAAGTTAAAGTCGCACTAGCCATAATATTTCTTTCCTCTTTCTTTCCAAATGCGAAGCAATAGTCAGTTTCACACATAATAACTCTGAATAAATTGCAAACCATGACAGAACTATTCACACATATCCCAAAACGCTGTCACCAGAAATTTTTCTTGTTACAAGCACAGGGGTATTCACTTGACCGAGCGGTGTCAAAACCCTGGCGCGAGTCACGCTGGAAGTCATATGTTTTCCCCAAATTTCCAAAGACTTCCATACAACTTGAGTTGTAAAATGGAAAGAAAGACGTGTCTGCTATAATTATTAATCTTTGCTGTAATCAATGGGCGACCCAGAGGAGACAACTTGCCCAAACGTCCATTAACTGCACCTTTACATGGTTTTTCTTCATTATCATCCGTTTTCCGTACCGATAGCTTGTCATGCCATAGAAATTACACCAGTATTCCCTTACTAACTGGGAAATATTTAACTGCGCGACCCTAGGCCAGTCCATCCACAGAATTTCCGGCGTATCACACTCATATACATACGCCCATTTTCCACTATGGCCACATAAACGGTACCTACCAAGTCCCAACTTATTGATTCCATTCTATAATTTACTGATTTCCAACCATAAATGCTGCCTTTTCAATCACACTACTTGTATACACCACTGAATTTTAATATGGACTATGTTACTACAGGGACAGTCATTCGGCTTGTACCCAAAATCACTACTAACGACCCAAGCATGGTTCAAATTCACTAACACTTACTCCAAAGTTATTACAATACATAAGTTAATTCCCTGCTAACAACTATAACCGTTTATTTGCAATTATCGGACTGTCACGAATTGTGAAATTATTTCTCATTATAAAACAGTGCTGAGGAATATTAACAAATTGGAACTCAACTCCTTGAAATCTGGTGCTTTCCTTAGTATAAGACTTCTCGAGATAGCCGAATGTCAATGAAAAGTGTTTTGCAACCATATCTCTCTAAATGTAACACACTTTTAGCAACGCATATGGCTATTAATATATGATATATACCCATACAGTTATTTATATAGAATATGAATGCAATACCTTTAATTTCCAAAAATGATATTGCTGAGACACTTCTAACAAATAGGCATTATGAGACGTTTTGGCTGCATGTAAACATATCAATCGTCAGTTTCGATTACATTACTTGTACTTTGACAGTGTATATTGGACTTATAAATACTACATCACATTTATCATCGTGATAAATATTACTATAAGCATCGTTATTATTTTAAGCAGAGATTGTTATCCCCAATCAGAGAATACTACATCATGGTTTCTACACCAAATTTAATAACGTGTTCCATCAGAAAATAGCAGTACGTGCATATCTTCAATCCCTCAGACTAATTAATTAGTGAATAATTTCTTTTTTATGTGGTAGCATATGGTTATCTCTAAATGAGACTTGATATTTATGATATTTCGAGTTTCATGATGGTAGATATTTACATTGTAACGCACGTTCAAGTACATAATCAATAAATTAAAAAAAATATGCCTTGTAGCAAACGGCGTGTTTTTTATAGGGAATTATAGAAGTGGCAAATTATTTTGATTTCTCAAAATGTCTTAACATCGAGATACAATATTGATTCTACTGTATGTGCAATTTTTAAGTACGCATCATTGTATAGCTTTGATGGAGCAAGGTTATTATTGCTGCATTTGTGAAATTGATGTTAGATATTTTTCAAACCGTAGCTATGTGGGCATCTGGTGGAGGGCAATCATGTTTACAATTATTAAACTAGTGATAATTTAGTGCTCCTAGTGAATGTGGCATGGGTCTTTAAGCAAACGTTTATATCGTTCTAAATGTTAAGTGGTTGTTTGCAGCTTCTGTGGAATAGGTGGTGGAAAGATTCGTTTCAAAGCTAATAATTATTCCATGACTTGGAGCAACACGTCCTAATACACAAAAGCATTTAGCCGTAGTGATTACATTGGTTAAATTAGTAAAGTGGATCATTTTAGTTTTGTCTGTAAAGACATATCGGGATATTTTACACGCAATTGAATTTGGACTAATTTGTTTTCGTAAATTGAGTTTTTAATTGGTGGTATCAAACTCCTGTCCTCGAGGTAATGTTAATATAACAATAGTTATAGCGTTTCATGACAGCAAGTTTACTACGTTATCTAAGGAAATACTTTTGTGGCATTTCCTCTTGTAAGGAGTCTTCAGTTCAGTTTTATTTAGCTTCTTTGAAATGATCAATAACCGTATGTCACATGTCTTTTTTAATAGTGAGATGTTGTAAAAGCGCTTTCATGTTGCAGTTCTATAGAAAAGCAACGGTTTGTGAGTAATAGTCATCACCGATGTGTATTATAACCTGAGTTGGATGTTATCTAAGGATAAATATCCTGAATATATGAACATATTAATTACACGATCTTCTACACACCCTATCTCGTACTATACTTGGTAAAAACGAATTTAGGAACTGGGAATTTAGGAAGATAGACTCCGTCGGTGGTATGTTGACATAAAACGCTCTTCATATGATTGACATTAAGTCAATATTAGGATTATTTAACTTGCTTCAATTCATCTTACATATTATTGATATTAAAGCTTTATCGTCAACTGTATGTGTTTTTTCCTGTTTTACGTTAACTTAGAAAAGATACCAAATATAAATGACAACACTGATACAGTCTGGTCTTGCGTATCGAAATCAGGAACTTATGAAAACTTGGTCACACGCAGACAGATCATATCATACTTGATCAGAAATGAAGTAAAATATGAATAAATATCCTATAATTACAGTTCTCGTATTGAAACGTAACATGTTTCCATATATTTGTGTTATTCATTTTAAAGATGTAATGTTAATATTCTTTTATTTCGGTGTTGATTTTTAAAATGAGAAGCATGTGTTTGTGTTTTCTGTTTCACTTCACTCCCACAGGTAGAGACTAATTCGAGGTAATGTCTCCTTTATCGTTGCTCTGTACAATGCTGCATTTGTGGGTACAGTTTATTGCATTTATTTGGTCCGTTTAATTCCTTCCTTTATACGAAGTCAGATTAAATACATCGCGTTCTGCTTATGAGCGAAAACGGATTAGACGTAAGACATCATTTATTGTAGGACCAAATAGTAAATCTGAAATATGATTGACATTTACTTGACGTTGCTAAAAGCCATCATTAGTATGAATCTTAAATCATTAGATAATGAACGATATTAGCAAAATAACATTAATACCTTTGAACCAAAACAACTATTTCTTCATAATTACCGTTGATAATGTTCTGTAGATATATTTTGCATGACACCTGTAACGCACTTTATTGACACCGTAAACCGTTTATTAATATCGATTCCAATTCATGATGTGGGGTATCGCGTGTCAAAGGTTGCAAATCACTCCGAACATGTAAAGACGGTTGGATGATAAATAGCTCCTGAGAATATAATCAAATTAGAGAGGGTTCTGCATACAACCCATTGTGAGCTAACATACAGATATCAATGGGTTATACGTAAAAACAACTATGTCAGGGTAAAATGCACGTTTCTGCGTGTACATTGCTGAAATCTGTTCAATAATTTAACATGTTGAGAAACAGTTATTTAATATGCTGCTTTTTAAGTTGATGTTGACGATAGAATGGTTTCAGTTTGGTCATTTCATATCTGGTTTCGGAACAATTGCATTTGCAAAATATTATGTCCTTATCTACAATATCTGTATTTTGAACATCAATTTCATCTCTTGCATTTTTGTTCTCAGAATTGTTCAAGATAAGAATTTTTAATGATGGTTATAAACAACTGCGTTATCTGACAAATCACCTTATACTTCAATCTGTTTGGTACCGTCACAACTATAATGCCAGGAAACATGTTTTATAACGTTATATAATTCAAATTTTAATTCATAATCATGTATGTTCGTTGCAAATATTTTTTATATCCTTGGACTAAAATGTCTTTGCTCAGATATTCTAAACTTACAGATTGTCGCTATTTTCTGTTATATACTGTAGGACTATTGACATTTAACACTAATCTTCACAACTTTAACATTTTATTTTGTTATTAAATGATGTGAGGAAGGAACATTATTTTACTCAGTATTTGTCGTTCTCTTCACCAAGCATTATGTTATTATTCAAATGTTTTAGGATCCAACCTAATCCTATCGGATAACTTAAACGTCCACACAAAAGTTGTCTACATTCATTCCTGATGAATTGCTCATAATTGGAATCTTTCTCATTATTTTCTTATCGCTATTGGTCCGCCAAAGCACCTATTACGTACGGTCAATGCTGAAGCAAGTAAACCAAATGGCCTTGTACTGTACCCTCGAGAATGGGGCAAACAAAAGGAGTCTCTTCGCGACCACGTCCCTTTCGCACAATGACAACTTATTTCTAGGGCACATTATAAAGTTACATTTTAGCATTAGGCCAAATTACATTTGTTTGTCACGGATGGAGATTTCAACTAGAGGGAGAAGCACACTGGTACGGAATTTCAAATCTAATATTAAATTTACAATGTAGCACATAGTAAAGAATTTTTATAAAAATCTTTACTGATTCAATAATTAAATTACACTAAGATTTGTAAGTTGTCAATAAATAGTATGTGTGACTGTTGCTGATGTTGAGTAATTCAGAGGAACAATCATTATTTCATTTGTAGTAAATAAGACTAGTTAATGTGCTGCTGCTAATTGACAATTGTTTTACTTTTTTGCTGTCTTGTATGTTTCGCAGATGTCAAGTCTATTTGGGAAATGTACGCACCCGCCCATACATGAGTCTCCTGCTGTCTTTCAGGTCGCATTGGTTATCCAAAGAATAAGAAGGTGAACCCGAAAAGAAAATAAATTCGGAGTGGAGACACTAAGGCAACTAGACGATTTACTACATCCACTTCTGGCAACTCCTTGATCTGAAGAGAGATGGGCTCCGCCAGACGACGTTTGCCCAATTCACATCAGCAATGGTGGGTCAACAATAACCGTGCCTACCGTTGTCCACCAGAGGTGACAAGAGTGCTACTGGTACTTTGCATGAAGTCAGAGCGAGAGACAGCATCGCCATCGTTACCTGGAAATGTGTAGATTACAAGAGTTGACACATGAGCCGGAAAACTACACAAGGAACATTCTGGGACTCTGTGAAGTCAGATGGTAAACCCTAGGATCACACAAAACTGAAGATGGGCATATATTCTACTATAATGGAGAGTTAGGCAAGGCCATAAATGAAGTAGACGTCTTTTTAAACAAAGCCTTAAGATATATTTTCCTGCCTACCACCTCATATCTAGCATATTCATCCCAATTCGTCTTAAAGAATCTGTCTTTAATATCGTAATTACACAATTTAATGCTCTAACTACCGATAATGATGATGATGAAAAAGAACATTTTACAAACAAAATCAAGGGTATTTTAAAAAGGGACAGTTGAAAAGGACTTACACATCATCAAAAAATAATCGAATGTCAAAGTTGTCAAGGATGCTAATAAGACTGAGATGATCACCTTGGACCTTCATACAGTGAGCGTACCACTGAAACGAGAAGATGGCTGCTCGGGTTTGCAAGCTACAACAACATAAATCTTTACAATCCTGGACATGACACGCCCCAGATGGAACCGATCATAACCAAATCGACAACATTCTGGTTCAAAACCATTATCAACCTAGCATCAAAAGGGAAAGAAAAGAACTTCCGAGTGAATATGAAGACAAATTACAAGTCAAGGAACATCAGGTTGAATTTCAAACTTCAAAGACTGAAGGAAAAAAGAACATATGTAAGTCATTCCATGTCATAATGTGAGGAAAATCATCTCTACTCCTTGTGATGCCAGATACATAATTTGCCACCATCGTCCAAAGACAACTCCTGGGTTAAAGAAGAGATTCTGAATTTGTGTGATTCCTGAAGACACGTCAAAAACACATCACACACCAAAGGGGCATTATAGTACAGAAAAATAAACAAGAATAACAGAAACAAATTTGGAAAAAGGAAACGAAGAGTGAATTCGACAGAAGAGCACATAAATAAAGAAGATTCTGATAAAGAATAACAGCAAAAGTGTGAAAGACCTCACCAGACAGAAGCAACCATGTGTCATTCAAGAAGAAAATGTAAATTGCCTCACATAAGCAAGTCAAATTGCAAAAAGATGGATTGAGTACTGTAAAGAACTTTATAAACATCAATCCACAGAAGACCATGATGTTGTTGATGTTCCAATTGCCACAAAGGATGTTGATTCCCCAATTCTCACAAAAGATGTGTAGTCAGCGCAAATGCACTAAATGGGAAGACAGCTGGGGTAGACAACATCCCACTTATACTTACCAAGACTGGTGGGATCAGTGATAGAGCTACGCAAATCTGCAGCAAGATCTGGCAGTCAGGTAAATTGGCAACACAGTGGATCCGTTCACTGATTTCAAAACTTTCCTGAAAATGCAAAATATCAGCTGAAAATCATCTTGTACAGATTGAAACCAATAGCAACATAAATAATCGCTAAAAAACAGGCAGAGTTACGGGGTGGAAGAAACACAAGTGTACAAATATTAAATCTCAGGGTTATGTGTGAGACGAACACGAAACATCAACAAGACATATATCATGTATTTATAGATTTCAAGACAGCCACAATGAAGACGCACAACATGGGTCAAAAGTTGAACAATACCAAGAAGCAGCTGTACGCGTAGGCTACCAGTGCAGTAATTAATCAAGGTTATGTGGGGGAATGATCCCAGAAAACATTTGGAGTTAGTCAATGTTGTCTCATGTCACACATGCGTTTGAACAAAGTCTTAGGGTGCATCAGATAAGCCCTGAAAAGTCATTGCGGGACAGTCAGCATTGGAGGGCGCAACGTTACCAATCTCCACTTTACGACGACATTTGATGGGCTAGCAGAGAATGAAGACGAGCTTGCCACCTTAGTGAAGAACCTGGATGAAACATCTTACAGTTTTGACAAGCGATAAGCGCTGATAAAAAAAAGTGCCTAACAAATCTCAGCCAAAATTACAATCAGATAACAATAACTGGAATCAGTGTGCCAGTTCAAATGTCTTGGTTTTATAATCAATGAGAAGACTTAGGAGCAGATATTTTGTCACGAGCAGCACAATCGCATAGATAAGAATATCTGTCTAAAAACTAAAATCAGACTATTGAGAGCACTAGTAATCTCACTCGTGCTGTATTCATGTGTGGCTTGGACCCTGACAGCAGAATTACAACGGCAAATCCAGGCACTTGAAAGGAGATGCCTCTGAACGATTCATGTAATTCCTTACATTTGCCACGTCACAATTTAAGAAGGTGCAAAATATGCCAATATGACGACCACTCCACCTCTGTCAAATAACCCCCAAACTTAAATGATATAGATATGTCTATGTATATGTCTATCCACAACAGAACTGCAGGGCAGTGTCCAGGGTCGCTGAGGAAGAGGTAGAGACAAAAGTGGACTGACAACATCAGGGAACTGGTCAGATGTTCAGCATAGTAGTACCTTGACGACCACACTAGGTCCAGATGATAATGATTATGATGATGATGATGATGATGATGATGATGATGATGATGATGATGATGATGATATTTCGCATACGTAATTTTGAAATACCAGTATATTTCATATATGGTCGTTACCTTGTAATTGTTCACGTACTAATCCACCTTGAGGAGCAGTTGAATCTAATCTACAGATTGCAGTTCTACCCGTAGATCTAACAACGCTGGAAATTGTAAGTGTCGTAATACTCCAGATCGGATCAGTCTATCTTTTTCTATCACCTTAACGTTTACTCGGCTCATACGTTAACATTGTTTAATACATTGGTTGATCGAGTAATTTCGTTATGTAATGCATTTACCACACTTGGTAATCTTGCAACCCATTCTCGAGATCTCGTATCCTGAATTACTTCCATCGCGTGTTGATATCCAAATAACCGCTGATCAAGTCTTCGATTAAATCATTCAATGATTGCTTGATCAAGACGAATTAAGGTATGTCCTCTTTTAATTTTTACATTGTGGCTTTCACCAGAGATGATACTGCTCCAAGTAATTCATCGCCAGTATAGACCTGTAATTGTTTTGGGAATTGTCTATCACCTTGTGGTCTAGACCCTCGTTGATAAATTTGTTCAAATGCTAATACAACTGCTGTCGATCTATTTATATTCTGTTGCTGTCTTTGGTTCTTTATGTTTACTCGCAATGTCAACGACAGTCAATGCGTATTTGTACTTTATTTGACGTCTACCAGTTTTGATAGCATAATGTGGTACAAATAAAATATCGATTTGACGAACTTCTCTAGGAACGCTGACATCGAAATGTGTACTGAGTTCGTTTAGACGGTGGTATATACGTTTGACATACTGATTGTCGTGCTAAACACGCTACAGCAATATAAAGTTTGAAACCTGCCGCATCAACAAGTTTATCAATTGCAAACTTGCCCTTCCAATGTCATCTTGGGCTGTAATAATTCGATGCCATTTTGTCTTAATAATTGGTTAATAATTAATTCATGTCTCTATGACAATTTAACATACAATGCAACGGGTGTAATTATGAACATATCTCGAAAGCTGATTCAACTTTTGAATGTGTGACCCAAATACAGTGTCCTTCTTTTTGTCTCGTTATAATTTTTTCTCTTTCCATTCGAGGAATGAAAAGTAATGTCTCACAAAACTACGTGTTCTCTCGTCTCCTCAAACTCAGAAAAATTCGGCAATTTACATAATCGTCTCATAATCTGCGCAATATAATCACTACCCACATATTATATTTAATTGATATACATTAAAGCGACGACAAGATTTGTGGATGAGTACATTTATAAAAGGAAGGGTTTTATTGGAATTCTCTTGTCAACTAAAACTTGTAGTTAAGTGACTGAGCAGTTTAAGGAACGTTATTTACATGTAGAGTTGTGATTTTAATCAGACAACACTTAACGCAGGAATTGTATTTATTCTACTAAAATAATAAAGTAAAACTAGTAACTGCAATATGGCATATTAACTCATTATTCCTCCCATGGATATTTTTATAGTCAATAACTTTGGTTCGTTGATATTCCGAATTAAGAATCTATTTTCGAAGGTACATCATAATTTACCTAAGTAAGTAAACACGTGATATTTGAAGATTCGTTGGCTTTTAAAGTCAATTAATTGTAGGTGTGCCAAGTCTATAGGTTTTAAACTTGTGTGCTGGTAAATTTATACCGTAGGGCTGATATAAGGAAAGGAATGCTGTGAAGCTGTTTGCATTGACAAAGTATACGCTGGAAAGAATGCTGGTTGACATGTATTTGCATTTGGTTATGCGAACTGTGCACAATCTTACAGAGGCTACAATGGCTGCATTGTTATGACTGAAAACGTGATATGAACTAGTTCTAGGCATTATACAGATTTCAAAATGAATATTGCCAGATTAGACAATGTCAGCCTATGGAAAATCAGTGAATCATGTTGTAAACTTACATATAAATTGTCCGTCTGTTTCAATTATCATTTCACTTTTAAATTCCGGCAGGCACGATGATAAATCTCATCCATCATATAGATGAATATATTCATTTATATATTCTATATTCTGTATAGTTTACAAAAATCATATTCCAAAATAAAGAGATTTTAAAATGTATTACAGTTTGCAGCTGTCGAGGAATTTGAAGAAAATAAAATCTAAATTATAATAGCAGTTTAATATTTTGTTTCATGCAGGCACACCAACCACATTACAATGGATTTTTATTATACAGTGAATACTTATAATACTACTTACTGGACATTTCACATTAAGGACAATTTAAACATTAGCATTGAATTAACGAGTCAGCTTGATTTTGATTTAAAACGTAGTTGTATCACTTGTACAGTCATGTCACTACGATGTCTGAAGGTTGGCAATGGGCAATCATGTTGCATATATCACACATTATCGTGACCACAGACCATCCAGTTCTAACACTAACCTCTGAATTTTGAGACCAAACCGAGTATAATATTAGTAACATTTTAAATTGTCTTTGGTTTTGAATCGGTTGGGTTTCCAGCCTGCGACCTCACGCATCAAATGCTAGAATTCACGCCAATTACGAATAGTAAGTGCTATTATTAATTATCCAAAACGTTGTTATGCTTTCACGATTCTCTGATATTAATTATGAAGTCATACCTTTTAAAATTTAAACATTTAATTTGTTTGGTCTAAACTTCTACATGTTAAACTTTGTGCTTTGATATTAGTATCGGGAAAAAGGTGATGTGAGAATTTGGTTAGAGCTATATTCTGAAATGGAGCATTATAAATTGCAGTTTCTACAGAAGCATCCACAGAATCGTTTACTTCATAATGTCCTATACATTAAGTGGAAAATGTTGGACTTTCAAAGGATCTTGTAAACGTCACAAAGATTGCAGCAACCTCACTACAACCTCAATTTACTGTATAATCTACTTAGATTTTATTGTAGTTACATGCATTATTTCCAAACAAAATCTAACATTTGAAAGTTTGTGTGATGGGATGTTAATAAAAAGGCCAATAGTGGTGTAATGCTGCTGTAATAAAGGTACCACGTGATAGGTCAACGTCAAACAGGTTTGTAAGTTTATATTTTTTTGATTTACTTGCGTAATATTTGCCTCTTGTCATAAAGGCTGCGTCATCAAGAATGGATCTCGCAATATAATATTCCATGTACCTATATATATGATATTTCGTTATATATCAATCAAACCAGCTAAGGACTAGACTTACACAAAATTTGATTTCGAAACAATGTCTAATCCAAGTATTTTCCTATTTACTGACAGGTTGAAATTTAGACAACATTTTTTCCACAATTCAATGTATCAATTAATTTAAATGCATTCTTAAACAAGTCAGAGGTAGCAGAAAATACATATTGTGGAATTTCCGCCTCAAGCATTAAATCGTAGGAGTTCTGTATTGTCTCTCCAGCTTAGGATGATTTAAGTTCCTATGTTTTATCCTTATGTATAATTGGGGGGGGGGAGGTCAGTTGAGACGCTGCAAACATCACCATTATGATGAACATAACTCCTGTATCTGAGGAAGATAATTTCAGATTTTCATGAACAATGTAATTTGTCTCTGCCCATAACAGTGTAATATCTTACCCATCAAATACTAAATTTATGCCACTCTAACATGCTTATACATTACGCATATTTTTATGAAAAAGATGTGTCTGTGTATGCTTCATTTCCGTTTGTGGACTGTTTGTGCAAACCTTTCAATGTAGAATTGTCTGGATAATTATGTGAAATTTTAAGATCGTATGTGGCAAATATTAAGATTCAGCAAAAAACTTTTCTCTAACCGCATTTTAATAAAGGCGGATTCAGTTTTATTGAGGTATTTTTGCACGATACAATTTGTCAAATTATTTAGTCTCTTACTCTAGAGATTAATCTTCATACTGTAATTTTTATAACTCAAACTAAATTACTCATTTACCACTAAATATCATTTACTCTGCGTTCACCACCTACAGTTATGTTATTTTACGCTGCTTATCGAATCTAGATTGTGTTAATGTTCAGGGTTTGGTTTTTGATAAAATGTGTACAAGAACATGCTTAATTGTAATTGCATGTTGAATCAGACCGAAACAATGCAGATTTCTCAGGATTACCTAACAAATAGTCTTTAGTGAAAATTATAAGGCATACATACTAATCAGAATAAAAAAGTACTTGAAGCATCTGGTTAGATTACTATGCATAGGGCAAAACGTTACATATAAAGTTACCAACATTTGTTTGTGTTTTGTTTCTAAGCAATTCCTAGTTACATTAATTACCCGCCAAACAGATTAATCGACTAACCCGATGACGAATAGCGATACTCATTTTTGAATAAAATGGGTAGGTCGGGTTACGAAAGTAACCACTGTGTCGCTGGACTCCATATTTCACGTCTTATTTTCCACTGGTCAGTACATTTCGATTGTTAATGCTACAACTAGTATGCGGGCATGTAACATGTAGTAAATAGGTGCATGCATTAAACATTATATTTCATAATACCCTATACGATATGTTTTCATATAGCAGGATACTGTTCAATTACCCTTTATTATTCAAGTGCGGCTTAAAATCAAATGACCCTTCTGTTTACATCTTTGTCAAATGATATTTTAGGCCAACATACTATTTTCCCGTTATTTACTCAAGTGCGGCTGAAAGTTAATTATAAGCGACTCTGCGTAGCATCCCTACTATTTTATTATTATGACCCCCGGTGATCTGGATATAAGCCTGGAAGTATGCGTGTCATTTAAAAGTAGATCACTTCCATTACGTAATGTTTACTAAAACTGATTTTAAATATTTCTAGTAAATATACATACGAGTGTACGAAATATTGCGGATGAATAAGGTCTTGCTTATACAGAATAAACGATTGTTGGAAAGTAAAACAAAAGCAACAAATACAAAAACAACAGACGACATAACAACAACACCACATTCTGACAATTTTACATCAATGTAAAGAAAATTGTGGAGGAACTTCCAATAACACTGGGTAAGAAACGTACATAAATATAATCGGTTGGACATTATTAAACTCATAAACAAACTTATTTCATAAATTCAATATTAAATCATTACCCTTTTGAGATCCTCCATATCTTATTCGCACAGATAAAACATTAACAGGATCAAGAATATACCAATTGTGCAGATCCTAGACGTTTGATTAATCTATTTATAATATCTATAATTTTTTCCAGTGCGCCCCAAACACACTTTACTTGTCAACTGTAAATGTAAAATTGGATTTCTTGAGCAAACCGGTAGCCGCCTTTACATGTTATGTTATGATTTTAAGCAGAATAATCATCTACATACAGTCCTTTATAGACCTACTTAAGCGCTTGAGAACACAAATGTACTTTAAATTATGTGATCAGTTCGTTTTACCGATATTACAAGTAAGCATCATAATATTACCATACGCATCCGACAAAAAAAAAGTACTGAAATGGACTGCTCTAGATACCAGAAATCGAGAATTGTCTGCTTATTGACACCGAGCTATCATGTGGTTTATATTATCAAAAAATAAGATGTGATATTGAAGTCTTTACGACACTCAGCGTATACATTACACACGGAGGAATGACAATCACTTGTTCTTTTAGTAAACTTGAGATTTTTTTTCTAAATTGGTATCGAAGTGGGTTCAAACGAACTGTAGAGTTTTTGAATGCAAGAATGCCGGGCATCAGAAGCTCTTATCTTATGTGTAGTACATAACTGAATGTTTATAAATGTAAACTGCAATAAACTGTACAGGTTCTGATTGTTGTATACTTAAATATATGTCCATAAATTAAATTGTGGGACATATGTGTGGTCGTTTTCATCCGAAATAAGTTACTTCAACACGTGACTTGTACAGTACCCTGTACTATATTCAGGGGATAAGTTTTACCGAGTATACAGACCAGCAATTTGCTCTTGAATCAATAATTATAAATAATTTCGAGTTGTTTATTTGGTTTTTTGTTTGCTCCTTGCAAAACATAAGTTGTATAAACATAATGTAAACGTTACCTGGCCAGGATTTAAATGAAATTATAGACCGTTGGTCTTCTACATAGGATTAACTTATAATTCCTCAAAATCTATTTTCACATATTCGGTCAAGACGTCTTTACACAATACTAGACGAGTGGCCTTCAGTTAATATGTACCTATGTAAATAATAGTTGATTGTAAATGAAAGTAAACTTTAGGTCCATGCACATATGATTGGGTGTCTCCTGTCAATAATTTAATTTTACTGTTTTGCGATACATGTATCGTTATTTGAAAAAAAGATATTGACCATGATATGCACAAGCATCAATGGTACATCAATGGTACAGCTGATGTCTGGCATCAATGGTACAGCTTATGTCTGGTATTGAAAAACCGCCAGAAACAAACAATCGTTGTTTGTACATATGACAATGGATTGATTCAGAATAATGCTTCAGACTATAAGGTAGGCTTTACTGACGGACAAGCGATCATACTTTAGAACCTAAGGATCTTAAACACAGTGAAGATGTGGCACTTGTCACGTTAATCAGATCAGTCGTCAGTTTACCTTCACTCGAGCACATTACATTCATACCATTTCAAATTTAAAGCCAGAACTTTCCTTATGTAGAAAACAGCACCAAATGCATATTAAAAAGATATTGTTTTCTATACAGGGAATATAGCAGTGAGATACACTTACACCAATGGCAGGATAGTTAGAACACGAAATCCTACTAGATCCTTGCGTTGCCTATCTGGGATTAGTGGATTAAAATTATTTACTAATTGATGCCTGGTAAGGACTAAAAAGTGCAATGGTATCATGGAGAAATATGAAGTTAAATTCCATAAATGAAAATCTTAAAATAGTGGTATATTGATGCAAGTGACCATTTAACCGGTTTAATATATCATTTAAAGTGAAATGTTTTATATGCTTTTTTGATACAATATACATGCTTTCCTCTCATTGATCTCTGTGAGAACTCCATTCAAGAAATAGTCCTATACGAAGTTGTGTTTTATCATTACTTTGAAAAAGGAATCATTATCCTCTAAGCAGCAGTTTGAAAGCGTTCGATGGATTCCAGTAATGTGTCATAATGTTCAACTTCCTGTTCGTATGCCTAACATTGATCGCTTTATGTTATCAATGCGAATGAGTCATGGAAAAAGAATACATTTGGTGGATGATTAATTTGTCAAGGAGCAGTTTTGATTATTTTGGATTTTAGAAATTGACAACTCCTCTAAACGTTGTTACATACTATATAAATATTATATAATTAAGTACATGCGATTACCAGAATCCAACCCCATGTTGTGTCGACCGCGCGTATGTGTACTTTGCTTGTCAATAATTTTCCTGGATTACCGTTATAATAATTAATGACTTCATTTGAACTTTAATGTTTAAGAATATTCAACTTGTAATCGAAGAGAACGTAAATCAATCTAATTCCTCTATATTTCTACTTTTTTGCATGATTGATAATGACCTTTTACAAATGCTTGACGTGCTTTTGATTTTCTTGCTTTCCATCAATATTTTTTATTGTACCAGGGGTTTTTAATTCAGATGTCCACATCTCAAACGCTTTGAGAACTTTGATTCATATTTATAACTCTCACCTATAACGTAGTGCTTTTGACAATTCTGGCATTCATAGTCGACTGAACAAAAAAGACAAGAATGTGACCGCCAATGTTAGAAATGAATCAATGAGTTTTATATGGAGCATATATCTCATCATCATCTCATCAAATTAGCTCATCCCATCTGCGAGGAAACAGTTGAGCTTAGTGATCTTTGTATGTATCAGCAAGGTGCTTAATTGGGAAGTCAGCCATATATAGTTAGAGAAAATTAGTAAAGAGTGTGGGAACAAAATAGTAAATTAAGTAAATTATTATGTAATAGAACGCATTGTAGCGAAGGGTTTGGAAAACTCCAGCTACGAGAGGAGGCGATGTTAAAGAGTAAGCCAAGACTGGTACACAGAGGTGAAATTGAAAATTCAGCAACATGAGCCAGTTAGTCAGTAAATATTGGTTATAGTTTGTGCGTGTTGTATTCAATGTAGTTAGGGCTCCGGTCTCTCAAAATACAAGTTGTTTGTCATTATTTGTTTTTTGTTTGTTAGTCTATTTTTGGTGTTAGTTAATAGTTGTGTTTACTTTTCAATCGGGTGGCGTAATGTTTAGTAGGTTATCAGCATTAAACTTGGGTGTTAGTTAGTTCCTCAGTATGCTAGTAATAAATTTGGTTCTGGTCAGTATAATAGTGTCTACTTCCAACGTTATATTTGCCACTGTGGTCCATAACATTTTATATATAGCAAGCTAATGGTTATCTCCCCTTTCTCATTCTAGTTGGGCTTAATATTAATGCATCCGTATGTACCATACGTCTTCATATAGCAATATATCCAATAGAATTCCTACTAATTCCTCAAAATGGCCAAATGAATCGCTTAAAACTTAAAGCTAGACCAGAGTGGTATAAATTTAATCAGATCTTTTCCAGGTCTGCTAACTCCTTGCAATTCATTATTTCACAATGTAATGCCTTCAGACAAGGGAGTGGGTGAATAAAAAAAAAGATATAATCTTATCATTTCGAATGAGCTCATACTACAACTATAGTTAGTTCCTATATGTTTGGAAATATTCATTTATACCTTTAAGAGCACGACGTGACACCTATGACTTTTGTGTGATCCAACGTATTCAACTCTGTCTCCGGCCGTCTCGACGTGGTCGTGCTGCTGGATGCAGGTGGGTGAGGGAGTCTGTGGATTGAAGTCAACGAACTGTGCAACTCTTAATTTGCTTCAAACATAGTCACTACACATGTCATTCTTGTCACCCACTTATCCCATTTAATCATCCACTAAAGTCCTGTACTGTCATGCATGCGGCAAAGCGGCAAGTGTGGGTACACAGGCAGCCATAGCTGCAAACAAGTACACAAGCATCTCAGGCCATTAGCGTCATCCACCACTGACGTGGGTCACCGGTTAATTCCGTGGTCCATTTAGCGACTGAGCATCCCTCGTAAGAAATGCAATGCTCAGCTCTCAGACATGAGGATGGGGCTAGTAAATGTGCTCTAAATATTGCCTGCTCTAATCGTCTATTGCCTGCAGCGTTCCAAATACAAAAACGAAAACGAAAACGATGAATGTTCCTCTGCACACTTGAGGCAGATAATGTGCACCTCTTACTGGACAGAGATCATGAGCAAGCCTCCAGAATCTTACCGACCTAATAAGAAAGGAACCTACCAGACACAAACTGAACATTGATGCTATAAGAGAAAACCAGCTTGTAGGAGAAAGCGAACTCTGTGAAATGGGCTACAGATGCACGTTCTTGTTAATCAGAATAGGAAATGAAAAGCGCTTTTGTCAGTTTAGAAGTGAAGACAGCACTGATTGGAGAATTGCCTGAACTACCATGGGAGAAAACGACCGACGTATGACCATGCAACTCCACCTCTCGACTAGAAGAAAGCACCTAACCATCATCATTTGCTATGCTATAACAAACACCTACCCAGATTAAATGAAACTCACGTTGTATGAGGATGTTCTCTCTGCCATTGCTGACGTTCCAATCGCAGATACGCTGGAATAATGTTTCAAATCAACCTCTCTCGACAATCAGAATGTGAAGAACGACTGGACGACATTCAGATAGCCGGTCTACTACTCAACTTCAGAAATCCTAAGACCCTCAACATCAAAAGCAGCAGAGAGGGTGAACAGACCACGTTTTCAAGCAAAAATAAGTCTTCCAGATAAGGTTTTCGAACAAAATATGGCCTATAGATAACGTTTTCGAACAAAATATCAGGTTTCCAACAAATCTCATTTAACCCCAAAAAAAGTCTCCATTTTTGCAAAAACGGAGATTTTACGATTTTTTAATCAATTTTGCTCGCAACGATGTGGTCATCCACCCTCTCTGCTGCTACAAGTTAACCAAAAATAATAAATGATTTTAACCAAATATTTGATCCAGTCCTTAGGACGAAAATCATTTATGATTTCACAAACAGACTAATCGCTAACACCTCTTCTTGTAAATCAATCAGATTATTTGACTGGTCGGTGAGTTTGAAATTAATTCTGGTTAATGAATTATTATGGCATCGCATGTAGACAGGATTAATTGGGTTTTCAATAATCAGGAATCCTGGAGGAGCTATTGGTGAAAACGAATAAAGAATATACCCTTGCTGAGCTTGATTTGATCGTTCGAGATTAATTTGATAGCTTCCTTCGATAACATCACATACTAAATTGAGCGCAATCACTGCGGATATATTCACGTTGAACGGAGCAATATGCCTGCCGCCACCATCTGGATCATTATTATGTTTGAGGAGGACAGTTGAATCTGATTTTTGTAGCGCTTTGATATCGGTTTTAACAATTCTTGCTAATTCATCAGCGTTGTATTTCGGAAACTTGAAATTACGCAGATTGTCTTCTGTGATATTGTAATCGGTTAGGAATCGTTGTTTATTGTCGCTGTTGTCATTAATTATTGTTTGAATAATTAGTTCATAGATATATTCCATGTCCGATATGAGTTGATTTATTGTTTCAACGTGTTTTTGCGATCTTGTTTTCCGTAGTTGTTCTAGTTGTGTGTCATATAATTGTTTAATCTCATTAAAATAACCACGGACGTCAGTTAGCGTAAATGAAATAGTAACAGATGAGTCGGTTGTTCTTTTAATGATAAAATCCCATTGCAATGTGTCTTTGTTGGTGAATATAAATCTATCGCCGATTCTTCCTTTTCTTATATCAGATAAATTATCTCGATAACTGGGATTGATTTCATGATATGATTGTACATCCGTGGTTAAGTCGGTGGTGGATTTTTTCCGGTGGTTTTTCAGGCCATCCCAGTACGGTTCTAATAGAACTCTGATAGATATCTACGACGTATCCTTCTGTGCTTATCTCAATTGCGGATGATAGCGTCGGTTCATGAACTGTTATAGCGATTTTTGACTCTACTCCAGTAATCGATTTTATTCTACGCGCGAATTCATTATTGATTTGTTCGATTTGGTATGACCCTGTTGGTATCGAAACGACGTTCCAGTCAGGGGTACCGTCGTCCTTATTCTTATACGAGAACACCAGTGAATTATTCGGTTGTTGACCACCAAATGATTTTGATCTGATATTAGGCCAACTGTGATACACTCGTAGTTTTGCTAGCGCTATCTCCTTCACGGGGACTGGGCTAGAGAAATTCACACTAAACTCGGGTTCCGTTGATGTTATTGATATCATACTTGTTTGTACTGGGTTCGTGTTCTCCACTATTTGTTGAAGTAATTCCATCGGTGTCGTCATTGTTATTATACTCATGTTGTCGCTCTAATTTTGACACCGCGGAATCATAAATACTGACCATCACTGAGAACTCACAATTTGGTATGGTTGAGGTTATTGAGATCATTCTGGTTTTTGGCTTCGTGTTTTCTTATTTCATCGGTGTTGTCATTGTTTTTATATTCATGTTGTCGCTCTAATTTCGATATCGCGGAATCAAAAATACTGACCATCTCTGAGAATTCACTATCTGATATAATTGTATTATCGAGTGACGACGCTATCATCAGGGATAACTGCGAATATGCGGTTGATGCAATATGAAATTGAATTAAGTAATTCTGCAGTTTGCATTGGCTGCATGATGATATCTTTTTTGCTATCCCGGTTGATATACCCCCGATTGTAGCCACATGCAAATTGGAACTACGACCGGGGCAATCATTGTAACCGATGCAAGTATTATTCCGGCGCCAGTGAGAACGCTTGACACCGAGTATATAATAACATCAATTGCGGTGATTCTTCGTCGGTATTTTTTTATTTTTATTTGATACTCCTCGGCGAGGGTTTTGAGTCTAGTTTGAAATTCTCTGACCTGATCATAGCGACATTGCGTTGATGAAATCATTTTATTTTAAAAACGCTAGCGTTTTCAATTGTGAAATCCGAAGGATTTTCCTTTCAATTATCCTATTATTGACCTGGTTTTAGGATCCGATGAGGGGATACCGGATACAAATTCTATTATCCAGGGTAGTGACTCCCTAATCACAGACTCGTCGGAATTGTTTATAGTAATCGGAAATGGGATTGGTATAGAGGGTGGAGGTGGTGGTACTTTCTCTAGTATATATGTCAGCGTGTTAACACCGGTGATACAACATATTACTGAATTCCAAATCAAATTTACGGTGATGTATTATTGTAAGTCGGTAGCAACCTGGTACACCAGTATGTCTGTGGCCAACATAAAGATAATTATCATTTCCACGGATCCAATCAAAAGTCCCACTATCAACCGTGTACACGATGTTATTGACGCTTACACTATGTGGAATTTTTATCCTATTGATAGCCGCGCTAATCTCAGCGAGAGTCATGACTGCCACAGGTGGGAATCCAAAGAACTTATTAACAATGTCATTGACTGGTTTTTGATTTTCTTTTAGTCTAAAAACATCATTGTAAATCTCGATATAATTTCCCCTGATTCTGCTAAAATCTATCATCCCCCTCTTGTCAGAAAAGAATGAAATCAGAAGATCTCTGATTCCAAGCTTTTCTTGGTCTTTAATATACCAGTCGATGTTAGAAAATTTTGTCGTGATATCTTGGAGGCTACTGCCCTCAAAGAAATTTTTAACAAATTCGTTGGTGAGTTTTTGTTCGTCAAACGCGCTTTTAATTTCAGCGAGAGTCATGCCTGTCAACGAAGTGGTTTCAGATTCATCACGTGTTCTCCCCAAAAATCTATCCACGATGGTATTAAGTGTTGTTTGTCTCACCATAAACCTAATAATATCGTTGAGAGTCATCGTAGATGTAGCGGGGACACCAAAGAAATTATTAGCGACGTAGGCATTGTGAGTATGCCTGATAATAAACTCGCTGATTTCAGCGAGAGTCGAGTCTGCCACAGGTGGGGATCCAAAAAACCTAACAATGACGTCGTTAGTGGGTTTTTCATCTTCTATTAGTTTAGAAATCTCGAGATAATTTGCCTTGATTTCATTTTCATTCATCATCCTTCCCGCGTCCTTGTTAAAAAAGAATAGCGATAGATAGTTTTTGATTTCAGCGAGAGTCATGCCAACCAGAAGCGGGGTTCCAAAGAATTTATGTACGACATTTTTGCGAAAAACTGAAAACTGTTTTCCGTGTTCTTCAATTTTAGATTGAAGTGTTGCTAGTTCTAATAGAGAATTATCCAACTCATGGTCGTGGACGGCAATCTTGTCGGTGATCGTAGACACAAGTGCACCTGGATTAAGTCGTTCGTCGTTGGAATACAGCGCAATAGAGTTTTCAGTGGCGTCTTGCTGCCGTATCAAAATGTCATTCAATGACACATCACTGGATTTAAATTTACCCTGCTTGTCTTGAAATACAACTATTTCGTTCGGGTCAACACTTGCTAAATTTAACGTCTCAGCTATTTCATCTTTGATTAGTTTTTTTACATCACCGGTTGCAGTGTCATCGGGTTTGGGTTTCAAAGATCTCCCCCAAATATCAATCATGTTATTGTAAAACTCTTTCTCTCTCTAAAAAGCGATTACTAGTGTATTCATTCACGACAACATGTGGTGGTTTTCCGCTTGGGTTACTCAAGGAGTTAGAAATAGCGTTAAGGACATTTAATACTTCGCTGCCACATATTGGTGGGTCATTGATTTGTTGTGTTGGTAGCGTAGAATACCAAGTCTTCACTGGAAGGGTTTTTATATAACGCATAAACTCTTTTGGTGGGGCTAATCCATATGAATCAAAATAGATAATCCCACGTGGATCAATGGCGTATGCAACCCAGTGAGTTCCGGGTCCGGTGCTGTTATCTAAATTAATGATTCCGGTTTCAACGCTGTTTGGTTGATGTGGTAATTGATTTTTCATAAAGACACCTTTGAAGTTTTTAATCGCTAGTTTTTTAGCAGCATCCATTAAAACAAAATTGGACATAGGAACCATCGAAGATTTGGGAACCATAGGTTCCTGAATTAATAAATCGTTCCTGGTAGTCTTAGACCCTTTCCGCTGTACCACGAATACGGGGTTCCTGGTAGTCTTAGACCCTTTCCGCTGTACCACGAATACGGGGTTCCTGGTAGTCTTAGACCCTTTCCCTTTTTTTTATATCCTTTCCCAGTTGCTTTCTTTAGTGCCATTCCTGCTGCAGTACCAACGGCTCCTAACGCTGCCGCTTTAGCCACCGCTGGGGCTGCTGCTGCAATCAATGCTGGAATCGCAGCTAACAACGGAAATATACCGCCTGTTTTAATCATATTTTTGATAGCAGCCGCAGAAAAAGTAATCTGAACACCTTTTTTTGCTACTAGTGCATCATTGAAATGTTTCACCTGACGAGTTGTCAGCGATAGTTTATTTGCACCACCAGTCATTTGGTTGGGTTTCAACGTGATTGTGGTTCCACATTTTTTAGCTGATTCCGATTGCAATTTTTTTAATTGACCGGGAGTTAACGCAACACTAATAACACTATGACATTATACATAATTGATTGATTCTAATTCAATGAAAAATCGTTTACATGTTTTCTACTGGGGCATCTACCACTCTCATTCTTCCTCCAACACCTTCAAGTAGCATTGATTTATCACTAAGAATGACAGCAACCGCTCTATAATTCGGGATAAGGATAGGAGGTACCCCACCAACTGGTGGACCAGTCGGACGGGTTACACGGGCTCTAAAGTGTATATCAACGACAGATTGTCTTGTTAAATCAAGATGTTCCAGCGAAAAGTAATAATTCGGATAGAGGCTTTTGAAATCTAATTGTGATATTTGCAAACCAGTATCCACATTTAGATCACGTGACATATATGACAACAGGTTATGATACACGCGTGCAATATGATTCTGACCGTAATCAAGTTGTATATCCTCGGATGGTTCCTGCTGTCCGTTTATTCTCAGCGAGACTTCATTAACACCTAACTGATCAAATATCAAATGGCTTCGTTCTTGATTACCAACTCGCGCATTATTCTGTAACGCTACGAATATATGACGTGGAGCTGAAACACCTTGTTTTGATGCCAGGTGCCATGTGAATGTACCATCAACACTGTCTTGTTTAATATCCGTGGTCACTGATAACCAACTTAACAACGACTTTCCTCCTTGGTCCATAAATGATAGTAGTCGTTGTTCTTCGGTGATTGATGGAGTTAATACTGGCATCCACAATGATAGTTTTGTTAAAATGACTTTACCGGGAGCAACCCCAGCATTACGCCAGATTGCATCATCATCAGTACCCTTTCGTACAAGCGCTACTGTGTGTTTAGCTCCATAAAAAACTTTTCGGACGTTTCTACAGAATCCAAATATATGATGCAGTGGAATCGCACATGAAAATCGTCGACGCTGACCATGCAACGTTGCTACACGTGTTGCAAATCCTAAATTGAGATTACCATTAACGCCTCCGAGAATATCAAACGCAGCTCCGGGTCTAGTTCGACGTTCTGGATTAGCTGCTTCCTGTTAATCGGCTTCTGCATTATCTCTTGCTGTTAACACTTTAATGAATTGAAGGTGATCAGCGTTATCAGAGGTATCCTTTGCAAACATCATAGATGGACCCGCTGATATTGTATAATCATCAGAATATCTCGCTAACCCTATGATTGTTGTGGCCACATCAACTTCACGGTCAATGGATTCAATTTCTTTTCCATCAATGAGATATCTAGCGCTTTCAAATAACGCCATTATGCCGTTATTAACAAAACCAACTCGAACATTTGCGTTATTGTCATATGGGGTATCAGCTGCAACATTTGTTACAAGTTCTCCTTCTACTTCAATAAATGCCTCACACGGTAGAAAATATTTACTGGTATCATGAACTTGAAGTTCAATTCGCGATCGGAGATCTGGTTGTACTGCGTGATAAGAATAAAATTGAAAATCGCGTACAGAATCATTCTTGAGAACTGGGGCATCCATATCAAATGCTGGATCAGGTGACCTTTTGAACATTTTATTCTATTTATCAGAGTCTAAATCGCGATTTTCCATTTCATCGTCGTGTTTTTTTAAAGCCACTTCCTGCTATCATGTTTGCAATATTGCTCTGGTCGGGGGTTAAAACCATCGACGCTAATTTTTCATCTACTGCGTTATTTATAATTCTACTAACACTTGCAGGCATTTCCGTTGTAGATGGCAATGGTACCGGTTTCTTTTTTCGTCTCACTAATGATGTTATTTTATTCTTCGCAGTTGAAAACGCTTTTCCAGCAAAATCTCCAACAGCACTAATACCCTTATCACGAATAACATCAATGGCTTTCATTCCTAGTTGTTTAGCCAACGACATCACTTTTGGAGCCATTCTCGCAAATAACGCTGCAATGGTATTGCCTAAACCATTTCCGTAGTATGCTCTATAAACCGGAAACCGTGAATTAACTACGTAGACGGGGGTTGGTTTATCATGATTGTAGTGTATGATCATTATTTGAAATCAGAAACAATTTTTCAATTGACTTTTCAATTCAGTCACTATGATACCACTTTCCACTAACTCTCCAATGAAATCTCGATATGTGCTGATATCCATGATACCACCCTGAAATAATCGTCTACAGATATCAGCTGCTTCATTAATTATTTCCGGTGAGTTATTTCCGGCTCGGAACCCTCCTACAAGAACCTCTAATCGTGATATATCACTGAGAACACTACCAGGACATGAAACGCTAGCGTTTCCAACTAGACCACTCCCCAGAAATTTCTTCTCATCGTATGGCTGTCTTATTTGGAGTTGAAATTTTCTCTTGAAGTCTCTGTATTCCTTCATCCTTCTATCTAAACTCCCAGTATTTATTTCATACACTATATCAGCCCATTCATTATGTGACATTCTATAATCCGAATAATTGTCCGTGAAAAACTTCTCTTGTGAATCATAGCTGTTAGCAGCGAATTCACCTAAATTGTCTATATCCTCGTTGAGAATTTGTTGTTTAGCGCTCTCGGTAAATATAATTGATTTAGGTAGTCCACTAACTAGTTCTTCCTGAAATCCTTTAAATTTTCGTTTCGAAGCGGTTGATATATCCTGAGGAAGTGATTGCAAGGATTTTTTTGTTTGTTTAGTTCTTTTTGCTATTTTTTCTAACACAGGAATAAGACCCTCTTCTTTTCTTTTACCGTCAGGATCATCTCCCAGTATAGCACGCTCTATCTCCTTCGTTGCTGTGGTTACTGGTTTAAACAATTCTTCAGATCCCGCAGCGAAATCAGTCTGAAGACTCTGTCGTTGTTGTAGTTTATTCCGTACAGAGTCACGAATTGGTACAAATCTCCTGATTGCATCCAGTCGTTCACGAGTCAATCGGGTTGTTAATGCTTCATTGACCATTATTTGAAATCAGAAACAATGTTTCAATTGCAAAACAATTTTTCAATCCCCACCTAACAGACGAAAACACTTTTTGTTACATGTCAGACATGTCAGTTAATTTTTAACACGATCATAGAAGCGTTATTTCATCCTATAACAGCCTCTACCATCGGTGCGGAAACGGCCAATTTTCATATAAAATAAAATGTAATCGGCCGATTCCACATTTTGAATTTTTTAGTGTATTTGATACCGGACCAACCAGCCATCAATTTTTCATTCACTGTTTTTGACATTGTCAATCAAAAAATGCTAAAAAAAATTAAAATCTCTATGAGGGACGGTCACAATCAAATAATGATAAATGGTCAATCAAAATTGTTTATTTTCTTGAATTAACGCCCGTAGGTTTCTGACTTTAGAATTAACCTCCTTTTTCAATTCGTATTCGTACCCCAATTCTTTTCGTATTCGTTCTACGATGGTATACAACGGAGCGAACACACTTACGTCACTGGAAAATGCGAGAGAGTCCTTAATAGAATTCTGAATTCTTTTGATGAGCGCATACTTCTTTGGTAGCATATATTTATTGTTGTTAACTCCGTATTCTATATCCTGAAAATCAGACATGATTTGATTAGGATTTAACCCATCTGATAGTTCAATATCCCAACTTTTCAATTTTGAAATCTCGGATATGATGCTATTTATGTTTTCAGAATTCATTATTCTATAATAATGATATATTTCTAAATGAAAAATATGACGCATTAGACGTAACTAAATCGAATTTTCTGTCCAGTCCCCTTTGAAATAGCCGATCGATAAATCTCCTCTGCAACTTTTCGTACTGAGGCTCTACAAATATCGAAATACTTGCCGGCTTCATATAATGATTGAAATATTTTTTCTTCGTTAGTTGTTGTATTCAAAGATTTTACTGGTCTCGCTTTTTTTGAACAAGTGCCAGTCTTTCCTCGTTTGGTATTCTCACTTTGTGTGATAGCATGCAGATTTGATAAAGAATTGTTTTTCGGATTAGAATCGATATGATCAATAACAAAATCATCCTCGATCAATCCATGGAAACACTCGTACACGAAACGATGGCAGTAATATTTCTTCTTTCCAGCACCAAACATCAAATACCCTTGATTATTCACAACACCAACTGGTTTCTTCAGTCTGCGGTTTCTTACAACACCATCACTGGATGCTTCATAATTTGTGATCACAGGGTGTGGTCTGAATTCTTGGTTCATTTATATATTATACTATTGTTTGTCTAATTCATCGTTTGGTTTAATGATAAATCTTTCGATGTAGTCTTGAGGAGTTCTTATGATTTTATCCTTGATACTGACTTTGTCAGCGTCAAGAATACTGACTTTGTCAGCGTCAAGAATACTGACTTTGTCAGCGTCAGGGTGAAAATTTCTGATTGATTGTCCATTTTTTATTCTTTTATCATAATAACGCTTCAACTCCCTGTATCGCTTACCACCGCAATTTAGACACAACTGAGACTTTCCCCTGACCCCAACTCCACATAGAATACAAGGTAACGGACCAAGGCTTCCACGACGATAGCTTTGCATATGATACCCACAGAACTCATTTCTGCATGATTTGTTACACGGGGTTATTGATCCAATCATAAGCCACTTGCAGTGATTCATTATATAAAAATCTTTCATTTAAATGCTTGTCTTAATTATAGCATGAGGGAATTAAGGAGAACGCCTTCGAAAAATGCTGATAAGGAGTTTAAGAGATTATTAAAAATCAATCCTAGATTTAATCTCGATAGACCCAAAAAACGTCCAATAGACAGAAATATGAAAGAGTTTAAGAGATTATTAAAAATTAATCCTAGATTTAATCTCGATAAACCCAAAAAACGTCCAAGAGACGGAAACATGAAAGAGTTTAAGAGATTATTAAAAATTAGTCCTAAATTTAATATCGATAGACCCAAAAAACGTAACAAAATTAATCTCAAACGTCCAAGAGACGGAAACATGAAAGAGTTTAAGAGATTATTAAAAATTAGTCCTAAATTTAATCTCGATAAACCAAAAAAACGTAACAAAATTAGTCCCAAATTTAATCTCGATAGACCCAAAAAACGTTTAATAGACGGAAACATGAAAGAGTTTAAGAGATTATTAAAAATTAGTCCTAAATTTAATCTCGATAAACCAAAAAAAACGTCCAAGAGATTACCCTGGAAAGATGCTCAATTTAATCTCGATATAGTTTCTAATACACCAAAGAATACAATTCTTGATAAAGCCATGATTAGTAAAATCAGAGACTGTTTTATTAAATTCAAGCGTGATGGAGCATCTTATTGTTGGTCAACATTTCGAATTGATGGTGTTGTTCATGCTACCATGAGTGATGAAAAAGCAGCAGTGATAATTTCACGTGTTGGGGAAAAACGGCATTTTTTCCGAATCAAATTCATTATCGAAGTCGATGGTAAATGGATTATTAGGGATAAATTTGAACCAATCCTCAAGAATAAAAAAGCTGTCATTGTGAGTAGAGATTCCAAACCAGGAATTCTAACCGGAATCGATAAGCCATACTACGAAAGATCTTATCCCGTAACAGCAATGGTTTATGGGATATATCCGTTAAATGATAAACCCGATATCGCAAAACTAGCTCCTATGAAATATTCTAGTTCACTGAATTGTGTAGCAGAACGAATAATAGAACACTTCACAAATGCATCGCGAGGAAATAAACTAACTGATCTGCGACGTAGGAAAATAACCGAGTGGGAACTGACAGTGAAACAGCATGGTGCAAAGATTTCTGATATAGCTAAATTAGAAGCATCATTAAAATTCCCAATATCAGTAACAACAATAACCGGAGAAGTATTATACGAACCGAAATATCAATCGCGAGGAGCCCCAATACAGATTATTGATCATAACAAACACGCGTGGACACCTGCGGTAACAATATTTCCACGAGATAGAACCGTGAAATATATCCTTAAGGAGTTCGTCGGGGATGTTTTCTATGAAGAGAGATTATTTGATGCTATTCATGCTTTGTGTAAGGATGATCCTGTGTCAGTGTGGTTACTTAGAAGTGATGAAGAATTCGATCAATTTGTAAAACCAAATGGTGCATTATATCGCTTTGAAGATATAGATAACAGAATGAGAAAAATCGCTAGTGATTTTTCACCGGAGAATTCCCATGAAAAACTACTCACGGATAGTTTTACTATTCCATCAGTGGTAGCTCACTTCGCAAGAGAAAAAAACTCATGGCGTCCAACACGAAGTGATTTTCTCGAGGATGTTAAATTGAGTTGCGTCGAATTTGGTCATGGAGGACTGTGGAATACGAAATACTCACGTGATGGTATGATTTCAATTGATATATCCGCGTGTTATCCCGGAAGTTTTCTCGGATATGGGGAATGTGCTGAGTACTTCAAACGATTTGGACACCCCACGCATGAGATGACTCGTGTTGCGATTAATGGACCATTGCCTGATTTTGATTTAACCGGATTCGCTCGTGTGATATCATTCGAATTAGCTACAGGGTTACATCCGTGTAGTTATGTTTGGCTCGGTAGACACCTATCTGAAAAACACTGGATGCCAATAGTGCTATTGAGATATATGATTGATTGTGGTATGCTAATATCGTTGATTGTTTCCGAGGCTATTATATGCTATCGAGCTCAGAAAGAAGTTTGGCTACCACAACCCGATCTAGATCGTATAATCAGCGAACTACGAAAACAGTTTCCAGATTTCAGTGAAGAAGAAATCATAAATTGGTCTAAGAAGTTATTTGAAATTAAAAAAGAACAAGCAAAAGATCTCGGAAGAAGAATAATCGGTAAATTTACCCAGGGTGGACGATGCGACGACGCAAAATACTCTTCGCGGTTGATCATAGATGTCGCTGAATACGATTTTATTGTAGCGGATTTAATGAAACAGGGAAAACTTGTATCCCGTAAGGATGCTTTTCTATCCAATGGTGAGAAATTAGGTACGGTTGTTACCTACTGTGATGGATATAATTCCCAGTACACACATTTGAGAAGTTCAATGTTAGCCTATGCTTCTATTAATCTATTTTCGATGATAAATATATTTCCTAATACCGCGGTTAGAGTGGCCACTGATTCGATGTATATACACAATAAGTACAAATCAGCTGTAGCGGCATTCACAGATCCCGAAGAAAATTGGGGGCGTTGGCGATTTAAAAAAGAGATGCTACATGAGTATTGTGAATTCGCAGACGTTGCCATGGATGATAAATATCTTTGTTGTAACCGTATTGAAATTCAATCAGAACTTTCTAATGCACCACCGGTATCTGATCCAGTATGTAGATACAAGACAGTTTATTTAAACGGTTGTGGTGGGTCAGGAAAGACAAGTCGTGCAATTGAATTATTTCGTCGTGGAAACGCTAGCGTTTCTAACATGATTGTACTAACACCGACTCACAGACTCGCCAGAGAGATGATACAGCGAGGGGTAAATGCTTGCACTTACCCTAGTTTCTTTCGATGGAAGGGTGACAAATGGACTCCTGAGCGTATGGGTGATAAATTCATTCCTGAAATCTTAATTTGGGATGAAATATGCACAGTGTCATTAGATGTATTAAAAACATTTCTTGAGTGGTTGTTAAACAAAAACACAAAAGTCGTCATGTGCGGTGATCACGGCCAACCACCACCATTTGTCGGTGCATCTCCACATGAATGGCTAAAGGGTTTTGTAGACTACTATGAAGAAATCACCACTGATTATAGATCACTTGATGAACGATTACGAGAATTTAAGAAACTAATTAGATTACAACCGGATAGAATCCAATGCGAAATAGCGCGTGAAGTGATTTGAGAAACTCCAATGAATGATTTCTGGGAAACATGGAGACCAAACGATTTGATCATTGCAAGTAGAAAAATAGTCAGGGATACACTTCAAATGAAGTTATTTGAATTGCATAAAGAAAAATTTGCAACGCTTCCAGTACCCCTTTGTTATAGGCCATCGGATACACGAAAACAGAATAATGAAGTTGATATTCCAGGACAGAGTGAAAAACAAATTCTCGTATTAAATGATATTGTGCTGGTTGATATCAATGTCGTTGAAAATGCATTGCGTGCTAATAAATCCCCGTGGACGCTAGGATACGCAGCAACAATACACTCTTCACAGGGATTGACTATATCGAATACAATTGTTTGGATGGTGGATAATCACATCGAATGGTCGAATTTAGTCTATCTTGCAGTATCCAGAGTACGAAACATAAATCAAATTCGAAGAGTTGTCCTCGATGATGAAATCATTGGTGATGATAATGACACAACAATAAGTGATATTGATGTTAGCATCATTAATAAAAAAAATCTCCTGTTACAAACAACAGGACAAAAAAAAAAACAACGAGAATTTGATATTGATGCTAAATTAATAATTACACTGAAGAAACAACAGAATAATCACTGCGCGAGTTGCAATTGTATAATGCATTGGCAGTATTCGGATAAGGATCCTCGCCAATTCACCGTAGACAGAAAAAATAACAATCTCGGTCATGTCAGAAATAATGTGATGTTGACTTGTCTTGAGTGCAATAGACGCAACGGTGCTAGTTAAGACCATGCGGTGGCAATTAAGTATCCTCGGGAATCACTTGTAGTTGTTGTCGAGTAAAACCCCGTTGAGGGGCAGTTGAATCCAGTTTATAGACTGGAGGTCTACCAGTTGATCGTGTTATACTAGATATCTTATGCGTAGTGACGCTCCAAATAGGATCAGTAGCCCTTTTTCTACCCCCTTCAAGCTCTCCTGGTTCGTATAAGTACCTCACAATGACATTACTACCAAGAATTGGTTCTTTGAAATCTTTTTGTGGTTGTACGGGTATTGACTTCTTTTTCATCGCGTTGATAGGTTTCATGTTGATTGTTCTAGTAATCTCGTTATTCAGTGCAGTAATCACAAATGGTAATCTTTTAACCCATTCACGGGATCTTTTTTCTTGGATGAATTCTTATGCGTATCGATATCCAAATAACCGCTCAGCAATCGTCCGATTAAATCGTTCTACAATGGCCTGATCGCGATGTAGCGCAGTATGCCCTCGTCGTATGGTGACATTATGATGTTTCATTGTAGATAACACTGCACCCTGAAATTCCTTGTCAGGATCAACCTGCAATAGATTTGGCCAGTGCAGAGGACCCCTTCGATAAATCCTCTCAAATGCAGAAGCGACTTCAGTGGCTGATTTTGTTTTTAACGGTTCTGCTTCTTTGTATCGACCTGCAATATCAACTACGGTTAAAGCGTATTTGTAACCACGATCATGTGGCAGAAATAATATATCAGCCTGATGAACTTCATTAGGAGCGGTCACATCAAAATGCGAGAATTGAATTTGTTTAGGCGGTGGTAGATAAATTTGCCATAGTGCCTGTTTGGATAACCAATTAGCCGCAGTGGTTTTTATTCACTTTTGCAGCGCTAGCGAGTTTATGGACTGCTGATTTACCCCTCCAGTATCCTCTTGGGGAATAATAAATTGATTCCATATTATTAATTACCAGCACCTAACATCAATTTACTTTTCATAGCCGATTTTATCAAAAATGAAGACAATTTTATTTGAAGGATTTATCAGGAATAGCATTTAACGCATGAATTAATTTCACATCTGCGAGATGCCTGTGTTGCAGATTGCTGCTTTTATAAGCAACATCATGAAGGTGACAGGCCTTATCAATGGCGTTTACTGGTTCTTCACCGGGGTTGGGTTGATTTTGATTATTGAGTCTGATATCAAGTCTGGTTCCCGGTCCACAGTAGCTATATCCTGGAAGGTGCTTTTCTCCGGGGTATTTTGCCCATGGGGTTCCAGGGAGCTTTGCCAATTTGGCTGCGATATCACCTCCTCGTTTTTTTTAAAAACATCTCCGGATTGTAAAATCTTTGATTTTGTAGAAACAAATCTAAATTTTTTTGTACCACATGTTGCACATCTACCAGTTAGTGCTGATCTGTTATTTTTAGTTGTAACCGTCGTCACATCATTTGTGCTAGTACGCGTATTACACTTCACACAATATAGATCCATAATTTATGTATAGAGATATGGATATAATTGATTTTTCGGCGACTAAAACAAGAGAACCAATTAAGCATCATGCAGCGCTACCAAACTCTATCCGGATGATTATAATCGGGCCATCTGGATCCGGTAAAACGCAATTGTTACTCAATTTAATAATGAGATGGATGAAGTGGGATAAGTTGTATTTAATTGCCCCTAGCGTAGATGATCAACGATGTTATGAAGTGTTAAAGGATTTTAATTAGAATGCATCAGAAATTAAGGGTGAGAACGCCATTGATTTTATAACCGATATCGATGAAGCACCGAGTATTGATGATATTGATGGAGATATTAACAATTTAGTCGTATACGACGATATAATGTTGGATAAACAAAAGAATCCTGCTAGAATATTTTCCCGTGGGCGTCACAAAAACACTGACGTGATATATGTCACTCAACGCTACACTCAGGTTCCAAAAGTGATCAGAGATAACTGCAATTTATTGTCTGTATTCAACGGAGTTGATACTCATACTCTTAGAAATATTTGGCAGACATGGTGTTCTGATATGGACTTCAATCAATTTCGAGATTTCTTTAGTCATGCTCAGTCGACTCCGCACGGATTCGCAACAATAAATTTGCATGATCCTCGGACACGATATCGTATCGGACTTGATCAAATATTCGGTTAAAATCGTAAAAGAATTATTAACCCAGAACTGAAAACTTTAGCAGCAGAGAGGGTGGATGACCACATCGTTGCGAGCAAAATTGATTAAAAAATCGTAAAATCTCCGTTTTTGCAAAAATGGAGACTTTTTTTTGGTTAAATGAGATTTGTTTGAAACCTGATATTTTGTTCGAAAACGTTATCTATAGGCCATATTTTGTTCGAAAACCTTATCTGGAAGCCTTATTTTTGCTTGAAAACGTGGTCTGTTCACCCTCTCTGCTGCTTGAAATGGTATGATGAGAATTGATACAAGATCAAGGATTTGCTGAATCAGAAACTCATCCTGCTTCAAGCCATCCCCAACAACCCCCTGTCCATTTTTAGGAACGATGCGTACAACAACAAACTCAGAAATGTACAGAAGAAGCTGCGTCAGATGTAAGACAGGAAGCTGAGTAAAAAAACCGATGAGATCCAGTGCTACGCAGAAAGAAGTGTATGGACCTAACTACTCCTGATTATCCCCCTTTCTCAACTCAGACGGGAATATTCTAAAGACAGGGTTCTTCAACCAAGGGCAAAGCACACTTCGACCATCAATTATGAAGCCACCAGTCGTCTTCCAAATTACCTTCAGCGTGGCACTGGATGTTCCTGAAATGTTGCCGGAGACACAGAAAGAGATACATCTGCTCTCAAGATTCAAAATAATTGCATCAGACTCCATCTCAGCTTATGTCGACTAGGAAGGGGACAAAGCCATGATGTAAAGGCTCCACTATCTGTTTTAATTGATGTAGCAGGAAGGGACGATATCCCAAAAATTCAAACTCGCTTCCATAATTCACATATAGAAGCTCAAACGGAACCAAAAATATACTTAGTCTCTTTTGCAGAAAATATATTAGAGAGAATCAAACTGAACTGCCTCAATACACACCTTGAACAGGAACTTCTTCCAGAAAACCAGTGTGGATTCCAAAAAGAATGTTGGACTATTGACATGTTGTTTGACTCGAGGCAGCTACCAGATAAATGTCAAGAGCAAAACACTGTTCTTTTCAGCATCTACGTCGCTTAGACAAATGTCTTTGATACAGTTAGCAGAGAAGGCTTGTGAAAGGTTATGGCCAAGTACGGATGCCCAAGTAATCTGCATATATGGTGTAGCACTTCTACGAAGGAATGCAGGCACGAGTCCAGGAATATAGAGAGACATCTGAGCCATTCCCAATAACCAATGGCGTCAATCAGATTTGTATTTTGGCTCTGTTCTGTATGATGCTATCCTCCATGCTGACTAATAATTTCAGAGACAGAGAGGTTGACATCGACATCGGGTACCGTACAGACGCAAATATATCCAATCCCAGGAGGCTTCATCCGAAAACAAAGGTCAGGACAGACATCATCAGGGATTTCTTCTATACTGATGATTGCGCCCTCAATGACATGTTATCCTGCTTCGGCACAATATTTAGTCTCAACATCAATACAATGTTACGTGCTTAGGCTAGAATACAACACAGAAAGAGTGAAAACTAACAAGCTTGTAAAACTTTAACAATGAATGTATTAAGTACAATTTTTTTCATAAAATAAATAAACTTTGGTTTTAGAGAATCAAATCTAACATTAATCCAATATAGAATTCGCAAAAATAATCCACTAATGGAATGGCCAGAGTCCTGAAACAATAAATGTTCTAATAGTTCCAGGTTCGAATATAGACGATGTAATCCAAAATGGCTGACAATGTCACGTGATGCAGTTCTTGTTTTTAAAAAAATCCAACTGAAAATCATGAACACATGTCCTTTTCCAGATAAATGGAATAATTCTTCTTGCTACAACGAAATAACACAATTTTCAGAACACGGAAATTAAATTATAATTCAAACAGAAAACACAACTTATTAATATGAAATCCCAATATCTACTGAATTGTTCTATCCCAAACAATAATTTAAATACCTGTTTTTTTACGTAAACAAGTGATCACGTGATTTTATGGAAGTTCATAGAAGGTCATAGAAAGAGGCTACCTTCACTAAATCACGTACTCCCCCATGAGAATCATCAGAAATTCAGCCATAACTTTGAAATCAGACAAATGTTTTAGAAGCTTGTTGACACTGTCTGAAGCAGGGTCAGAATTAGGTCAACAAGCCAAGGTCAAAATCATGTTTACAGATAAAGTATGGTTATAGATATTGTTCTAGAATAATCTCCCAATTAATGAATTTTAAAACCCAAATTTGGATCTGACAATTAAAAATAAATAATTTAAATCAAATATATGTAAAAACGAAGAAGACTGAAGGTCTGCATCAGCCGGCCCCGAAATAGCCCTATGTTGAGTATCACAGTCAACGGCCAAAAATGCAACGTAGTGAACCGTTTCACCTACCGTGGTAGCACACTGTCGGAGAGCGTTATTAATGACGGCGAGGTCAACCGTTACATTTCCAGAGCCGGCGCAACGCTAAGATGACTAGGGCAACACTATTGTTTACATACCATTAATCATACTGGAATGATCCTCGAAGAATGTAAAAATATATGAAGAGAAAGAAGACGAATGCAAATAAAAGCAATATAAAGCAAATCGCAAACGAGACAAACAGCTCTAACTTACCAGCATTGCTTATTCTATAGATGAAAGACGTTAAAAGAAAGACAGAAAGAACGAAGGTAACTAAAGGAATTATATTATCAATTACTGAATTCACACTTCTATACCATAGACATTTAACATGTATATTCGACCAAATCTAAACGATTTTGTGTTTGTTGTTTTAAGATCCTTCTTAATCATCAATCCAGTTTTAAAAAATTGTCTACAATATTATGATGGCTACCTGCAAAGGCTATGCGTTTAACACGAGGGCCATCTCACCGTGCAGTACCTTTCATGGGTTATATTCTGTGTCGTCCTTTTCTACCCTTCAATACCCTGTCGATCAGTAATTTTCGTCCCTGCGTCATCACAATAACTTGAAATGAACCATTGTACAAATATTCCCAGGTCACTCATTTTACCTGAAATAAAACATATAGGTAAGATGAGATGTTTAATAAACACAGGTTTTCATGACTGGACTATAATGCGGTTTTCAACGTTAATGTGCAATGTCTATTCAATAAAGACTATATTGTACCAGAGTAAGATAATACAAAACTATAAACATCAATGGGAACAACTACTGGATAATTGTTCATCAATAGAAACAAAATGTTCCAGGAACTACGAATATGTAAAATAATATTATCTCTTGAAGAAAGGTTAAAATAAAAAGGTAGCAGCATATGGTGATCTTTCTGTATATGTAGCTATTATAACATAAAACATAGCTAATGTTGTAAAATTATTAACATATTGGTGGATGACGTAAACGAGGAATTATGAAATATAAAGAAGGTTTCAGGAGTAATAGAAACTTGTAAAATCATTTATTAACATTTCGACTGGATTTAATGGTGGATCTCATCCAAGCAATCTTTGCATAACGACAATACATTGAAATAATGATTCATGTTACAAAATTCTGGATACATATATTATGTAATTACTATTAATATATTATGCAGCCATGTTGGTTGATTCACAGATATATGATATGTTACGTATTAACTAATATGATGGTCACTGTCATGGTTTAAAGTGCACAAAGAGTACATCTCATTACATTATATCAACATTTTTCATATATAATGTGAAGAGTCATATTTTGTATATTAATCCACATTATAAGGCTGATTTTATTTTATATATGACCCCAATACATAATGGCATATTATTATATTTACTGATAGCCTGCTAGAGTGAAACACTTTTGTTGTTGTCCCGTCCTCTGGCATGTTATTTTGTTACTAATACTATCCACGCTTTTTTGGCAATTATTTACATCGACTGCTCACATGGAATCAACGAGAAAGAACACGTATAACTAAATAATTGGAATTTATTCCACAGGATCTTGTTTGGTTTGCATCGCCAATATTAACAAGATCTGCTATGGACGCATTGGGGACAGTCATGTTATAAATTATAAGCTGATCAAATCAATTAGAAGGTTTTGTTTATTAGTACATATATGACTTTTTATATTTCTACAGTTTATACGAGAAATGTTTAAATGCTAGAAGGTCTGTGAAAATAATTTGTGATCGTATATGTAGTATCTCACAAGACGTTTCAAGCTAAACGCCAATGAACTAAATGTATTGAACATAATGAGATTCTCTGTTTGTTAAGTATTTAAATATGGATCCATAATTTATTAATATTAAATTTGTGGACGGATGGCAATTTTGGATCCCAATAAATGTCCTTGAACAAATGACGTTTGCACAGCACTATGCTTAATATTGTGATAATTAAGCGTGATGATGAAAAAACATTGACTAAATCTTTCCTCTTCAATAACAAGTAAGAAATCTGTTCGAGCCTTTCTAAAACTTTGAAATTGTTTAAGTTCGATAAACACAAGACAAGCATTAAGATGTTTGATTTCAATCTGCATTCTTGAATTGTATCCAGTTGTTTTTAACAAGTATGCTGATAGTTCCTAAACCGTTTGTTCTCAAACTAAGAGAACGGTGATGAACATTTTTGAAAAATGGTGGATCCACGGTTTCCATAAATTAACGATCCAAATCTGAGAAAGTGGTTTCCAATATTTATGAAAAGGATCAGTTACCAATGAGTGGCAATGCACTTTCGCAAAATGTTGAATAATTGCTTAATTGGCTAAATGTGGCGACTGTTGGTCAAGTAGTTGAATGGAAGCAAAATACATTCATTCTGATACAAATAATTACCCAACTAATTTTCTAATCACTTTCCTAGAATCTTATTATTTTAAAACATGATATATATATATATATCTATGTTGAATGAAAGTGTAACGACAATTATAGTCCAAATAGTGCGCGTATATTCATGTACATTTCACTAGAACAGAACAAATGTTCGTCATATGGAACACTTGGTTTTAGTTTTAGTAAACCGCATGTAGTTGTTATATGACTATGCATTTCTATGAAGCATGATCAACAGACAAGTATGTCGAGTTATAGTCCAGTTACAATCTTATATATATATCCTAGCTTGAGCCTTAAGGCTTGGCCAAATTTGCAAAGAAGCCTCGAGAGGACCATACAAATGTGTGATCTCTCCTTAGCACAAATGGGTTTTAGTGAACCCACCAGAAACTCCGCGAAGAAATACATAATTTGTATTGAGAATTTCATACATAATAATCTATTCAGGCAATAGAGGGTCTCCTTCATGTGTGGCGGAAATAATTGTGCTCTTGTTTGCAACAAGACTAAAGAAACAGCTGCCAATCAGTATCTCCCAATTTCTAGATTGATGTAATTCTTAGTCGGGATCTGTTGTACCTCTCATCCGTCAAAATAATCGCTCATGACTTCAGCATCATATCACACCTTCAATCTGTCCATTGAGCAAATGGTCAAAATTTGTTTCACTTGTTTGTTTATGATACCATACCATTACCATAGATATGATGTTGTACTATAAACAGTTCTTGCTCCACAACAATCAGTAGGTGGAGTTATATAAGAATAATAAGTGAATCTTATTCAATCAGATTTATATTATCATTCTTACTGGTGTTTCCGTCTGGGAAAATGTTTTTCTTTTTTTTAGAGAAGAAGTATTTATTCTAACCATATGTTGCAATGACACAGTTCTCATATGGGATTTTGATACAAATACTATTTGGGATTTCATTAAAGAAAGATGTGCAAAACCGGATTGACTGATCAAGAAAGTTGGTTCTGGATAATTAGCACATTCAGAATCAAAAAATGATTAAGAACGAATAATTATAACTTAATTAAACTTTGTGTCACCTGTTTGAACCCATTATGATTTTGCCTGGTTACTTAGTTTAAAGAACACATGGTGTTTTTGTATCTTTAGTTTATATAGTTTAAGACGATACACGGGCAGTGGGCAGTGGCAGTACTCGGGAAAAAGAAGCTTTTGCTTTTACGAGAGTCTCGTGCTGCCTTGCAGGTCGGCTTAGGTCAGAAACTCTATAGAAAAGTCCGGAGTGGAGACATCTGGCATCTGGACGATGTACTACACCCCCGTCTGTAACCACTTGGTCAGGAGAGGGATGGGCTTCGCTTGACGACGTTTTCCCAAGACAAATCTGGTTACCATACCGAATTGGTTGTCCCCAGGGTCAACAGGTACCGTGCCTAACGTTGTCCATCAGGACGGAGGTGACACGTGTATTGCTGGTACCTTGCATACAATCAGAGCAAAAGACAGCTTCGCCATCGCCAGCTGTAACTTTAGAACTCTGGCGCGAATTTAAAGACTCCAAGATGTGATACATTAGCTGGAACACTGCACATATAAAATTATGTGACTCTAAAAAATTCTATGGAATGCCCTGGCAAAAAAAAAAACAAATTGACGATGGACATATATTTTAATATATTGAAGAGATGGACTTGTTCATAAATAGAGTAGGCTTCATTGTAAACAAAGCAATCAAGGTTCCAGTCGTCTGAATGCAAATCATTTTAACATTCAATTTACCAAGGTTATTATCCAACTCCCAATAATGATGATGGTTTACAACCAACTCCAGGGTATTCCAAACATGTTAATACGAAAGACATCCTCATCATCCAGTGAGAATGGGATTCCAGAGTTGGCAAAGATGCTCTAAAAAACTGCTATGATCATTGAGGACCTTCTTGCTTACCAATAAATTGGGCGACGGCTTCAGCAGTTCGGATGCTACAACAACTTGGTACATGCCAACACCTTGGGCCAATGAAAAGCATCACGTCGCTGGACACGGCACACACCAAATTGAATCCATCATATTCAGATCCACTACATACTGGTTTAAAACCGTTACCGACCTGACATCAGCAGCGAAAAATGGATGTTCACAGGTTCTGATGATGGGAGTGTTCACGACTTCGTAATTATGAACTTCTGACTGAGGCTGAAATAATTAACAAGCCAAGGAACATCAGACTCAAAACCAACTTAAACAACTGAAGGACCATAACATCTGCAAGTCATCCCAAGCCACATTCGTAGGAAAATTAGCTCCAATTCTTGTGATGTTGATGTTATATTGATGACTGACACTATAGAGTTTCGAGAAATAAAGAATATAAACTAATAAGAAAGCAATGAAAGATTCGATTGGACACAAGTGCACACAAATGGAGAACAGTCTGATAAAGACAAACATAAAAACGGCATTCCGAATTGTGAAAGACCTCACCATACAAAAGCGGTCGAGAGGCAGTAATATAAAATATGAAAATCGACAATGTCTCACAGAAGCTAGTGACAATGTAGAAGGATGGATTGTGTATATAAAGACTCTACACCCATCTCTCTACACCAAACTTAGAGGTGCTTATAGGTTTCAACTGGAAAACGGATGATGATTTTTACATTCTCAAATATGTGGTGTCAGAAATAAGAACACTGAAGAATTGGTAGACAACATACGATCTGAATTTAGAATGGGGGAGGGATCATTGATATAACTACTAACACCAATCTGCAATAAGTACCAGCAGACAGGAGACGGCCAAAAGTGTGGACCCAGTCACTGATTATAACACTCTCCATAAAGGTAATCTTTAGATATAACACAATTACACAACTATCAGCTTGGTCAGCCATGCTATTAAGGTGATGTTGAAGATCATCTTGACAGACTGAAACCACAAGCAGGAGAAATAATCAATGAAGAACAGACAATTTAGAGGAGTAGTATATGCACAAGTGAACATATATTTAATCTCAGGCTTATGTGTGGAAATGTATCGTGACATCAACGAGACTTCTATCATATGACATATTTTCATATATTTCAAAAAGTAATGGACATAGTGTGGCATGAGGCATTGTAGGTCATAAGTACAACATGGGTCAAACGTTTACCAATAACATCAAGCAGCTGAACGCCAAAGCTACTAGAGCTGTAATTGATCACAATTATGTGAGAGACTGGTTCCAGACAACAGTAAGAGTTCGTCAAGGCTGTCTCCAATCACCCACGCTTTAAGACATATATTTAGAGCGCATCATGAGCGACGTCGTGGCAAAAACAATCTGGAAAAGTTAGCATTGGCTGGCGTAACATCACCAATCTCAACGTTTCCAGACGCCATTTATGAGATGGCAGGCAGTGAAGACGAGCCTGGCACCAAATTTAAAAACTTGGATGAAATGTCTTCCATATTTGAAATTTGTGATAGGCGCTCAGAAAATGAAGCACGAGCATTACAAACAACGGCAGCTATGTCAAAGCTAATAATCCTCTGTAGAGACAAGAATATCTGTCTGAACAATAAAATCAGATTATTTAGAGCGCCAGTCGTTTCAATCTGTTTGTATTCGTGTGAAGTTTGTACCATGACTTCAGAACCGAACGTCGAATCAAGGCACATGAAATGAGATGCTAAAGAACCATCATTGTCATCTATTACATTGACCACATCACAAATGAAGAATTGCATTACACCATTAGTATCACAGTAGGCTAATATGAAGAACTCATCACCAACATCAACGAAAAGAAAACTAAAACGGTACGGCCATGTAACTAGAGACAACAACCTATCCACAACAGTTCTGCAGGGCAGCGTCCGGCGGACAGATTGAGAGCTAGACAAAGTGTCTACATGCCTGCCAACATCACAGAGCGGACAAGGAAAGGATTTTGAGGAGACATAGGCATTGACACATAATCACAACAAATTATGCGAATTGGTCAGATGTTCATCAGCACCGGCCCCCGATGACCACACTAGGTCCAGAGACTGATGAAGTTAATATTGTTTATATATATATATATATTTATATATATATATATATATATATATATATACATATATATATATATATATATATATATATATATATATATATATATATATATATATATATATATATATATATATATATATATATATATATATATATATATATATATATATATATATATATATATATATATATATATATATATATATATATATATATTGTTGGAGTACAAATTAAGTATGTTATTTGAGCAAAAACTTAGTTTCTACTCATTTAAATCCGATATTGATAAGGTTCCAGTATCGAAATTGATCCTATAAAACTTTTTGCAATATTGTTTTAAAAAGATTGCAACCTATATATTGTAAATATCTTCAAACATTGTTTTGGTTTTTAGAACAACATATAATGTTAGATACTTCTATGCTCTTCACCATGTTACCATGTGAAAACGTTTACATGTGTGTTCCAGAGGAAACGCATCACTGTATTCTCTAGCCGGGATTAATAATATAACGTAATTGCAAAATATTAACTCCTGAAGGTCGATATACAAAATTATTACTCTGAGTCGATTTTATAGTTGTGGTGTGTTGTCCCGTACTGAATCAATATTTCGAATTATATCACTCAGCCAGCAGGCATATGTTCTATCGTATCTTACAGCTATCGTTTAACGCACTACAGCGTTTACAACTGATTCAATATTTAACAAAAACATTGTTCAAAGTCTTTCTTAAACTTTATTTGTCATGTTAACGTGTCTGTTGTAATCAAATTTTATTGGCGAGATAGAGCTTGTCGATATAACCACCGGCCAGAGTTTGTTGCATTTATACCATAGTAGTTGCTATACTCTACAGTGCTGGACTAAACTAAATTATCGATAATTGAATTGAGTAGGAGTAAGATGGAGGCAGAACCTCACAAAGATTGCATGTTTGAGTTTCACCTTTGCTTTATTTCATCGCATCAAGAATTAAAGATTATAAACGATATAGTTTCATATAAAATTACGTATTTGGTCAAAGAAAAAAGGAAAGTAAACTTAGATGAAGAGGATAGGTGTAAGCAGCATCTTCCCTTTACCGGCAGTATCAACAACAATGTCAATACCCTTAGTACGACCAACTTCGATTGCCTTCATGCCTAATGTTTTTGGAATAACCTTCTAAATAAGAGTCCCTCTCCGCAGATTGTTCTATACATCGTAAATTTATCACCTTGACATTTTCATGATTACTTTGGGCATGTGTATAATCATTGTATTTTGTTACTTTTATATAATTGATCAACCACAGTGGTAAGTGTCGGTAATGTCATCGGTAAGTGCTTGCGAAATGCTGCTGTCCATGACCCCACTGGTAAACAAACATTCATAAATATTACCTGCATCAAAACTCACCTCGTGGGAATCGACGACCACTCGTAGTCATTCTAATTCGTGGTCGATCACCATTGAACTAAAAAGAGGCCCGGTTAGGTGGGTAACCTCTACAGATGGAAGTTTATGTAAATGCATGTATCACTAGCTTGTGGAATAGCATGGTCCACCATCCCCTACGTGACTGACAAAGTGACTGACATATACACATCTTGTAGTACACGTAGAACAGTTTAAGCCACATATTGCACCAGATGTTCAACCAACAAATACCATACATCTGACTGTCAGTAATGGAAGTCATATTCAACCGAATGCTGTCATACTTTCTTCTGTGACTGACACAAATATGTGCACGTGAACAGTATACGTCATTGTCCTTGTGCTCCAAAGTGTAGATATATAGACATTTAACAAAAGTGCCAGTAAAAAATAAAGTTAAAATAAAGTAGTGCGGAAATAATGCAGGCAATAAAAACATAAAAATATAAGTATTTCGCAATACTAACGTACTGCACAAAGAAGGATTTTCTACTTTTTCTTTAAATGTTAAGAGCATGTTTTTGTTTAAGAATGAATTTCATATCACTCAGCATTAGATATTGGCTTCTTGATGAGCTTTACTATGCTGCTGTGGCAAATCGCAAAAATTGGACAATCACGAAAGCATTAGATGTTTTTAAAATTAATTCCTGTTATTTTGATATAGATTATACAATCAAACAGACATACTTACAATAACCTACATTGTGATAATTCTTAGATAAACTTAATTGTCTCAAAAGTATAAAATTTCCCCAAGGTATTAAGAACGAAGGTTCTGAATAACTTATATGCGACTGTGATGACATTTACTTTATCACCGTTTTTAGTCCAAACGTTGTATTCCCACGTAACCAGTGAACACAAAGTATCATTGAAGTCCTTAAAGTTTTCACATATTATGTTACAAATATTAAACTATTTTAGTCCTTGAAAAGGTCACGTCATTCTCAAAAGCATTTATTATTTAAATTCAACATTTTCCATTCTGAGAGAAACAATGAAGTCTATATCAGTGCATTGCAACTAGTCTTGCAAGATCTTCATATAATAAAGCAGCAGAGGGGGCGAATCAGACAACTTTTTTTTGTTTTTATTTTTGATTATACCCCCTCCAAAATAACACTGGACCCTTCTCGCGAAAAAATAAGTCTCTGACCCTTGTCTGAAAACATTCGCGTCGCAACGTCGTTGTCACTCACCCCCTCTGCTGCTAGAACTTTCAGTTGGGGTTAACCGAATATTTGATCCAGTCCGATACGATATCGTGTTCGAGGGTCATGTAAATTTATTGTTACAAATCCGTGTGGGGTAGACTGAGCATGACTAAAGAAATTTCTAAATTGATTGAAGTCCATATCAGAACACCATGTCTGCCAAATATTTCGTAGCGTATGTGTATCAACGCCGTTGAATACAGCAAGCATATTACAGTTATCTCTAATCACTTTTGGAATCTGAGTGTAGCGTTGAGTGACATAGATCACATCCGTGTTTTTATGCCTGCCTCTGGAAAATATTCTAGCAGGATTGTTTTGATTATCTAACATGACATCGTCGTATACAACTAAATTGTTGATACTTCCATCGAGGTCATTCACGGATGGCGCCTCGTCAATATCGGTTATAAATTCAATAACATCCTCGGCGGCAATCTCTGAAGCGTTTTCATTAAAATCTTTTAGCACTTCATAGCATCGTTGATCATCTACGCTAGGGGCAATTAAATACAACTTATCCCACTTCATCCATCTCATTATTAAATTGAGCAACAATTGCGTTTTACCGGATCCAGATGGTCCGATTATAATTGCGCGGATAGAGTTTGGTAGCGCTGCATGATGCTTCACTGGTTCTCTTGTTTTAGTCGCTGAAAAATCAATTATATTCATATCTCTATACATAAATTATGGATCTATATTGCGTGAAGTGTAAGGCGCGTACTGGCACAGATGACTTGACGACGATTACAACTAAAAATAACCGATCAGCGCTTTCTGGTAAATGCGTACAATGTAGTACAAAGAAATTTAGATTTGTTTCTAAACCCAAGGAACTCAAGGAACCTTTAAAAAAAAAAGAGGAGGTGATATTGCAGCCAAATTAGCAAAACTCCCTGGAACCACATGGGCAAAATACCCCGGAGAAAAACACCTTCCAGGATATAGCTACTGTGGACCGGGAACAAGACTTGATATCAGACTCAATGATCAAAATCAGCCCCGACCCGGTGAGGAACCAATAAACGCTATTGATAAGGCCTGTCACCTTCATGATGTATCTTATAAAAGCAGTAATCTGCAGCACAGGCATCTAGCAGATGTGAAATTAATTCATGCGTTAAATGCTATTTCTGATAAATCTTTCAAAGAAAAATTGGCTTCCTTTTTGATAAAATCGGCTATGAAAAGTAAATTGATGTTAGGGGCTGGTAATTAATAACAACATGGAATCTATTTATTATTCCCCAAGAGGATACTGGAGGGGTAAATCAGCAATCCATAAACTCGCTAGCGCTGCGAAAGTGAAAAAAACCACTGCGGCTCATTGGTTATCCAAACAGGCACTATGGCAAATTTATCTACCACCGCCTAAACAAATCAATTTCTCGCATTTTGATGTGACCGGACCCAATGAAGTTCATCAGGCTGATATATTATTTCTGCCACATGATCATGGTTACAAATACGCATTAACCGTAGTTGATATTGCAAGTCGATGCAAAGAAGCAGAACCGTTAAAAACAAAATCAGCCACTGAAGTGGCTTCTGCATTTGAAAGGATTTATCGAAGGAGTCCTCTGCACTGGCCAAATCTGTTACAAGTTGACCCGGGCAAGGAATTTCAGGGTGCAGTGTTATCTACAATGAAATATCACAATGTCGCTATCAGACGAGGGCATACTGCACTGCATCGTGATCAGGCAATTGTAGAACGATTTAATAAAACCCTTGCTGAGCGGTTATTTGGATATCAATACGCAAAAGAATTCATCCAAGAAAAAAGATCCCGTGAATGGGTTAAAAGGTTACCAGCTGTGATTACTGCACTGAATAACGAGATTACTAGAACCATCAACATGAAACCTATCAATGCGATTAAAAAGAAGTCAATACCTGAAATGGAAATTCAAAAAGATTTTAGCGTTTCCCAACCAATTCTTGGTAGTAATGTCATTGTGAGGTACTTATACGAACCAGGAGAGCTTGAGGGTGGCACAAAAAGGGCTACTGATCCTATTTGGAGTGTTACTGCACATAAGATATCTAGTATAACACGATCTACGGGTAGACCTCCAATCTATAAACTGGATTCAACTGCCCCTCAACGGGGTTTTACTAGACAACAATTACAAGTGATACCTGAGGATACTCAATTACCACCGCATGGGCTTAACTAGCACCCTTGCGTCTATTGCACTCAAGACAAGTCAACATCACATTATTTCTGACATGACCGAGATTGTTATTTTTTCTGTCCACGGTGAATTGGCGAGGATCCTTATCCGAATACTGCCAACGCATTATACAATTGCAACTCGCGCAGTGATTATTCTGTTGTTGCTTCAGAGTAATTATTAATTCAGCATCAATATCAAATTCTCGTTGTTTTTTTTTTGTCTTGTTGTTTGTAACCGGAGAGTTTTTTATCAATAATATCATTTATTGTGGTGTCATTATCATTGCTAATGATTTCATCATCGCCTGACTCTGTCAGGACAATTCTTCGAAGTTGATTTATTTTTCGTACTCTAGACACTGCGAGATAGACTAAATTCGACCATTCTATGCGATTATCTACCATCCAAACAGTTGTATCCGATATAGTCAATCCCTGTGAAGAGTGTATTGTTGCTGCATAACCTAGCGTCCATGGGGATTTATTAGCACGCAATGCATCTTCAACGACATTGATATCAACCAGCACAATATCATTTAATACGAGAATCTGTCTTTGAAATCCTTCGGATTTTGGTCCTGGAATATCAACTTCGATGTTCTGTTTTCGTGTATCCGATGGCCTATAACATAACGGTACTGGAAGTGTTGCAAATTTTTGTTTATGCAATTCAAATAACTTCATCTGAAGTGTATCCCTGACTATTTTTCTACTTGCAATGATTAAATCATTTGGTCTCCTCGCTTCCCAAAACTCATTCATGGGAGTTTCCGAAATTATTTCACGGGCTATTTCACACTGGATTCTATCCGGTTGTAATCTAATTAGTTTCTTAAATTCTTTTAATTCATTATCAAGTGATCTATGATCAGTATCAATTTCTTCATAATAGTCTACAAAACCCTTTAGCCATTCATGGGGGGATGCACCGACAAATGGTGGAGGTTGGCCGTGATCCCCGCACATTACGACTTTTGTATTCTTCAATAACAACCACTCAAGAAATATTTTTAAGACATCTTCGGACACTGTGTCTATTTCATCCCACATGATAATTTCAGGAATAAATTTCTCTCCCATGCGCTCAGGAGTCCATTTATCTCCCTTCCATCGGAAAAAGCTATGATAAGTGCAGGCATTTACCCCTCGTTGTTTCATCTCTCTGGCGAGTCTGTGAGTCGGTGTTAGCACAATCATGTTTGGATTGGAAACGCTAGCGTTTCTACGGAATAACTCAATTGCCCGGGTTGTTTTTCCTGACCCGCCACAACCGTTTAAATAAACTGTTTTATATCTACAGATTGGATCAGAAATCGGTGGTGCACTAGAAAATTCTGAACACTGATTGCTTTCTAAGTAATTATTTTCAATGGTAACATCTGCTGATGGAATATAATCATGAAGCATTTCCTTCTTAATTCTCCATGACCCCCAATTCTCGTTGCCAGTAGCCTTAAAATCAGCCAGTTTGCTATTTATGTAAAATGAGTCAGTAGCAACTCTAACTGCGGTGGTAGGAAATCTATTGATCATTGAAAACAGATTGATAGAAGCATAACCAAGCATAGAAGCTCTCAAATATGTGTACTGCTGATGGTATCCATCAGTGTAAGTAACAATTGTACCCAATTTGGTTCCATCGGACATAAATGCGTCCTTACGATTGACATATAAGCCCCTATTCGTTAAATCTTTGATTACAAAATCGTATTCAGCATTGTCTATAATCAATCGTGAAGAATATCTCGTATTATCATCTTTGCCACCTTGGGTAAATTTACCGATTATTCTTCGTCCAAGATCTTTTGCTTCATTGTTTCTGATTTCAAATAACTGTCTGGACCAATCCATGATTTGTTGTTCATTAAAATCAGGAAACAGTTTTCGCTCTTCGCTAATTATTTTTTCTAGATCAGGTTGTGGTAACCAGACTGATTTCTGTGCTCGATAGGATATAATTGCTTCACTGACAATTAATGATTTTAACATCTTACAATCAAGCATATACCGTAATAACACTATTGGCATCCAGTGTTTTTCAGACATGTGTTTACCAATCCAAAGATAACTACACGGATGAAGCCCTTCAGCCATTTCAAATGATACTACACAAGCGAATCCGGTTAAATCGAAATGTGGCAGTGGTCCATTAATAGCAACACGGGTCATTTCGTGTGTTGGGTGTCCAAATCGTTTGAAATATTTCTCACACTCTCCATACCCAAGAAAACTTCCTGGATAACATGCAATCATATCAACTGAAATAACGGTATCAGCTGTGTATTTTGTGTTCCATAATCCTCCATGGCTGTATTCAAGACAGGACAATTTGACATCTGATAAGAACTCACTTCGGGTTGGTTTCCACGCGTTTTTCTTTCTAGCAAAATGTGCTACAACTGATGGAAGTGTAAAACAGTTTGCTAATAATTGATCGTTGTCTTCCCCCCCAAAACTCTGGGGAGAAAATTCACTAGCTAGTTGTTTCATTTGATTATGCAGCTCTTCAGTACGGTACAATTCTCCGTTGGGCCTTACAAACTGATCAAATCTACATTCTTCGTCTGAAGTACTATGAAATAGCCACACTGACACAGAATCGTTTTTACTCAAATGGTAAATAGCATCAAATAATTTCTGCTCTGAAAAAAACTCTTCGGTTCCAAACAGATATTTTACGGTTCTATCCCGTGGGAATATTGTTACTGCAGATGACCACGCGTGTGCGTTATGATCAATAATTTCAATGGGAGCTCCCTGTGATTTATATTTCGATTTGTATAATACTTCTCCGGTGATTGTCCTTACCGATATTGGAAATCTCAATGATGTTTCTAATTTGGCTATATCTTGAATTGTTGCCCCATGCTGTTTCACTGTCAGTTCCCATTCGGTTATTTTTTTTCGTCTTAGATCAGTTAGCTTATTTCCCCGGGACGCATTTGTGAAGTGTTCTATTATTCGTGTTGCTACACAATTGAGCCCTGTCGAATATTTCATGGGTGCTAGTTTTGAAATATCAGGTTTTTCATTGAGTGGATATATCCCGTAAACAACTACTGTGACAGGATAAGATCTTTCGTAGTAGGGTTTATCAAGTCCAGTCAAAATTCCTGGTTTTGAATCCTGAGTCACAGTGACAGTTTTTTTTTCCTTAAGAAAAGGCTCGTATTTGTCCCTAATTATCCATTTTCCATTATCACGGATAAGGAATTTTATTCGAAAAAAATTTCTTTCTTCCCCAAGACGTGAGATTATCACTGCTGCTTTTTCATCATTCATGGTAGCGTCAACAACACCATCAATTCGAAATGTTGACCAACAATGAGCTGCCCCATCACGCTTGAATTCATTAAAACAGTCTCTGATTTTACTAATCAAGGTTCTATCAAGAATTTTATTCTTTGGTGTATCAGAAACTCTATCAAGATTGAATTGAACACTTTTCCAGGGCTTAATTTTCGATAATCTCTCGAACTCCTCCATACTATAATTAAAACAAGTATTTAAATGAAAGATTTAAGTATAATGAATCATTGCAAATGGCTTATGATTGGATCAGTGACACCGTGTAACAAATCATGCAGAAATGAATTCTGTTGGTATCATATGCAAAGCTTTCGTCGTGGAAGCCGAGGTCCGTTACCCTGTATTCAATGTGGGGTTGGGGTCAGGGGGAGGTCGCAATTATGCATTATGTGCGGCGGAAAACGATACAGGGAGCTAAAACGCTATTATGATAAAAAAATAAAAAATACTGCCATTGACCCCAACGATGACAAAATAATAAAGACTGCTCAAGATTATATACAGAGACTTATAATTAAACCAAACAATGAATTAGAAAAATAGTGTTATTATACAAATGAACCAAGAATTCAGACCTCACCCCTCCGTGCTTGTTAATTATGAAGCATTCCGTAATAGTATTATCAGAAAATTCTATTTTCGTATGTCAAAATACAGTACACGCGTACCGTCTATAACACCAAGGGAGACTACTCTTAAATGATAATAACCAAGGGAGTTATCATTGTGATTTAGCGGCTTGGTATTTCTTTTTAGGAAAAGATATATTTTCTTTTTTTTTTAGTGTTTAAGTCAAATATTCTGTGTCACGTGCGATTAATGCGTATTTCATAACATAGGATGTGATCCGGAGATACAGGCATTACAGGATAACACACGTGTATACTTTCTCCCTTAGATTGTGTTAACTTGTTTAATGGGTATTGTGATTCAGCGCTGGGCATTGTTTTGTAAGAAAAGACATGTTTTCAAACAATTATATTCTTTGTTCTAGTGTTTAAGTCAAATATTCTGTCTCATTTAAATACTGTGAAACACCATTAATAAGTAATTCAAGAAAATAAAATAGCATACTTGCGGATTGATGTATTAATTTCCTTTATATGCCATATGAATAGTTACAACATATATACGTTAAAAAACCTTATTCTTTATAGACGTGAACAGTGGTCTAACGGTATCGTGTTTGGCTTGTAAACCCAGACAATTATTCTTCCAATGTTCGCGCCCCATAGCAGACAATTGTCTGATGGTGAAACGGTTGGATGTTTTTTTTTTCTATTTAATTGAGGGGAGGAAGGCGCCCCCTCTGTGTTTACATTCACATAACATGCAAAACCCATGCTATCAAATTTACGGTAGCAGTGGGTTGTCGGTTTTTGACAACTTACGCAACCATGAATTTAATTTCATGGGTTGCATGTTATGTGAATGTAAAGACATAAATGCCCTACATTACATCATCATTGAATCATAATCCCATCATCATAATCCCATCATCATTGAATTATAATCCCATCATCATTGAATTATAATCCATCCTTAATTAAGTTAATTAAGTATATGTATACCTACAATTTGCCACAACACTCAGTGGAAATATATACGGTATTTGTGCTGTCCTTAATTAAGTATATGTTTTGACGTCACCCCAAGCATATCTTCTGGGCGGTCTAAGATGGCGTTTGCCATGTTAGGCCTCCCTTCCGGAGATGTATGTTTCGGGTTTCCCTTGGGCTTACTTGGATGTGAAGGCAACCAAGGAGTTCCAAAGATGTGTTGTCGTATATATGTAACCTCTAGGTCATTTCACGTAAACATACCCTCTTGTGATTATAACCCGTTATTTGACGAGTTAGATTCACTCTTAGGGAAATATGTTTCCGGTGAATGTAAATATAAATGACCTAAAATAAATACCATCCATGGATGTAATTAGCTCTCCATCACATTTGGGTTACCCCGTATGGTGTTCAAAAATGAATTACCGGCCAAAACGTGGATGCACATTGGGTAACCCCAGAATGAATTATAGGCTAATAGAAACGGTCATAGGGTCATATCTCAAAGAGCAAAAACAAAAAAAAAATCCTGATATAAAACAGAAACAGAAAAATGCTCTAACAAAGGACCCTATGAAAGACACAAAGGCCTAATAAGGGACCCAATGAATGCAAATAGAACCACAACGGCCTATATCAAGGGGGCCAAATGACTGATAATCGCTCATCATGGTTGATATTTATTTTTGTCTGCATTTATATTTATATATACAGACTGAATTTTAAAAAATATATTTATATATACAGACTGAATTTTTAAAAAAGATAGTTATATATACAGAATTAATTTTAAAAAATATATTTATATATACAGAATTAATTTTAAAAAATATATTTATATATACAGAATTAATTTTAAAAAATATATTTATATATACAGAATTAATTTTAAAAAATATATTTATATATACAGAATTAATTTTAAAAAAGATATTTATATATACAGACTGAATTTTTAAAAAAGATATTTATATATACAGACTGAATTTTTAAAAAAGATATTTATATATACAGACTGAATTTTTAAAAAAGATAGTTATATATACAGACTGAATTTTTAAAAAAGATATTTATATATACAGAATTAATTTTTAAAAAAGATAGTTATATATACAGACTGAATTTTTAAAAATATTAACGGCTCTTTTATTTTTGAAAAATGAATTAGAAATATGTATTATCATATATGAATTCTGAAATTATGAATAGCATCATAGTTGAAATTGCAAAATTGAAAAATCAGAATATTAGATTGTCAGATGGGTTAAATCCTGATCAAATCAAGTCGGATTTTCAGGATATAGAATACGGAGTTAGCACTAACAAGTATATGTTGCCAAAGAAATATGCACTCATCAAAAAAATTCAAAATTCTATTCGAGACTCTCTTGCATTTTCCAGTGAAGTAGATGTGTTTGTTCCGTTATATACTATCGTGGAAGGAATACGAAAAGAATTGGGTAACGAATATGAATTGAAAAAGGAAGTTAATTCTAAAATTAGAAACTTACGAGCGTTAATTCAAGAAAATGAACTATTTTGATTGACCAGCCCCTCAATATATTTTGTCAGACAGTAAAATCTCCTTGAGATTTTCATTTTTTTTTTGTCATTTTTTTATTGAATCAGTGAAAATATTTCACACTGCGAAAATAAAATAGAATCCTAACAGCTTTTCTCTATGGAAAATGCAATGCAAAATCGACTACTTGACCCTACGAGGTTTTTTGATGAAAATCGATGAAAAATGACCAAACATCACTGAAAACAGGCAAAAATTGATGAAAAATGGCTAAAAATCATCAAAAATGAGTTTTAACAGCTTTTCCTTATGGAAAATCCCATGTAAAATCGACTACTTGACTGTAAAATCTCTTTGAGATTTTCAACTGAAAACCACCAAAATGACACCAAAACAGGCAAAATCAATGGATAAAAAATAAAAATATTTCACAGCAATAAAAAATTGGACCGTTAAGGATGGAATCATCGATGGGAAAAATTGTTTTACAATTGAAAAATGGTTTCTGATTTCAAATAATGGTCAATGAAGCATTAACGACCCGATTGGCTCGTGAGCGACTAGATGCAATTAAGAAATTTATACCAATTCGCGACTCTGTAAGAAATAAACTGCAACAACGACAGAGTTTACAAACTGATTTTGCTCTGGGGTCTGAAGAGTTGTTTAAACCAGTAACCACAGCAACGAAAGGAGTAGAGCGTGCTTTACTGGGAGATGGTCCCGAGACGGGAAAATCTGTTATTGGTGAGCTTGAAAAACTAGCAGCGAAAACTGAACAAACTGAACAAACTGATCCGAAAAAAACGACTGTTTCTCTGTTGAATAAATTTACTGATCATGCTAAAATATTAATAAAAAAACCTAGTTTATTGAAATCAAAGGATTATCAAGCCTTTGGTAATTTTGCTGCTCAAAGCTATAATTCAAAAAAAGATTTTTTAAAGGACGAGTATAAAAATGATAGAATATCAAGTAATGATTGGTTCGATTATTTGTATAAACTAAATAAAGGGATTGGTCGTTTGAATAAGGATGAGATAGGGTACAAGGAATTTAAAAAGGGAATTAGTAATTATAAAAGAGAACAAATAGAAGAACGACAACGAGAAATAGAAGAACGGCAAGAACTAAAACGTCAAACACCAACACGTAGACAAACAAGAAGACAAAAAAAACAACAACTACCACCTGATGATGATGATGATTTAGAAGAACGACGTCAAACACCAACACGGAGACAAAAAAAACAACAACTACCACCTGATGATGATGATGATGATGATTATTTACAAACTACGGATTTAGAAAAACTAGATGAAGCAGCTGGTTATAGCGGAAGTGGATTGCAAAATCCAAGGATTGGAAACACTTGTCCTGATAGTGTTATCAATGATATATCACGATTAGATGTTCTTGTAGGAGGGTTCCGAGCTGGAAATAACTCTCCAGAAATAATTAATGAAGCAGCTGATATTTGTAGACGATTATTTGCCGGTGGTATCATGGATATCAAAACTTATCGAGATTTCATTGACAAGTTAGCAAATGGGTATCATAGTGATTAAATAACAATTGAAAACACTATTGTTTTTATAATAATGATCATCCATTACAATCATGATAAACCAACCCTCGTCTATGTAGTTAATTCACGGTTTCCAGTTTATAGAGCATACTACGGAGATGGCCTCGGCAAGACCATTTTAGGATTCTTTTCAAGAACAGCCCCAAAAGTGATGCCGTTAGCTAAACAACTTGGAATGAAAGCCATTGATGTTATTCGTGATAAGGGTATTAGTACTGTTGGAGATCTTGCCGGGAAAGCGTTTTCAACTGCGAAGGATAAAATAACATCATTAGTGAGTCGAAAAAAGAAACCGTTACCGTCTACAGAAGAAATGCCTGCAAGTGTTAGTAAAATTATAAATAACGCAGTAGATGAAAAACTAGCGTCGATGGTAAATCAAGGAGACCAAAGCAATATTGCAAATATGATAGCAGGAAGTGGCTTTAGAAAACCACGTCGATGAAATCCTATGGATTTTCACGCTAGCGTTTTTCACGATGAAATGGAAAATCCGATTTAGACTCTGATAAATAGAATAAAATGTTCAAAAAATCATCTGATCCAGCATTTGATATAGACGCCCCAGTGCGTAAAGATGATTCTGTACGCGATTATCAATTTTATTCTTATCACGCATTACAACCAGATCTCCGATCGCGAATTGAACTTCAAGTTCATGATACCAGTAAATATTTTCTACCGTGTGAGGCATTTATTGAAGTAGAAGGAGAACTTGTAACAAATGTTGTAGCTGATACCCCATATGCAGATAATGCAAATGTCCGAGTTGGTTTTGTTAATAACGGCATCATGGCGTTATTTGAAAGCGCTAGATATCTCATTGATGGAAAAGAAATTGAATCCATTGACCGTGAAGTTGATATGGCCACAACAATCATAGGGTTAGCAAGATATTCTGATGATTATACAAGATCAGCGGGTCCATCTATGATGTTTGCAAAGGATACTACTGATAACGCTGATCACCTTCAATTCATTAAAGTGTTAACAGCACAGGCTACTGCAGAAGCCAATCAACAAGAAGGAGCTAATCCAGAACGTCGAGCTAGACCCCCCGGAGTTACGTTTGATATTCTCGGAGGCGTTAATGGTAATCTCAATTTAGGATTTGCAACACGTGTAGCAACGTTGCATGGGCAGCGTCGACGATTTTCATGTGCGATTCCACTGCATCATATATTTGGATTCTGTAGAAATGTTAGAAAAGTTATTTATGGAGCCAAACACACAATAGCGCTTGTACGAAAGGGTACTGATGATGATGCAATCTGGCGTAATGCTGGGGTTGCTGCCGGTAAAGTCATTTTAACAAAACTATCATTATGGATGCCAGTGTTAACTCCATCAATCACAGACGAACAGCGACTACTATCATTTATGGACCAAGGAGGAAAGTCGTTGTTAAGTTGTTATCATTGACCACGGATATTAAACAAGACAGTGTTGATGGTACATTCACATGGCACCTGGCATCAAAACAAGGGGTTTCAGCTCCACGTCATATATTTATTGCGTTACAGAATGCTGCGCGAGTTGGTAATCAAGAACGAAGTCATATGATATTTGATCAGTTAGGTGTTAGTGAAGTCTCGCTGAGAATAAACGGACAGCAGGAACCATCCGAGGATATACAACTTGATTACGGTCAAAATCATATTGCACGTGTCTATCATAACCTGTTGTCATTTATGGCACGTGATCAAAATGTGGATACCGGTTTGCAAATATCACAATTGGATTTTAAAAGCCTCTATCCGATTTATTACTTTTCATTGGAACATCTTGATTTGACGAGACAATCTGTCGTTGATATACACTTTAGAGCCCGTGTAACCCGTCCGACTGGTCCACCAGTTGCTGGGGTTGCTCCCCTCCTTATCACGAATTATAGAGCAGTTGCTGTCATTCTCAGTGATAAATCAATGCTACTCGAAGGTGTTGGTGGAAGAATGAGAGTGGTAGATGCACCAGTGGAAAATATGTAATTGAAAATCCGAAGGATATTTCCATTGAATCGTTTTACGATTTAGAATCAATCTGTATTTGTATAATGTCATATAGTAATATCAATGTGTCATTGACACCTGGTCAGTTAAAAAAATTGCAATCAAAATCCGCTAAACAATGTGGAACCACAATCACGTTGAAACCTAATCAAATGAATGGCGGGGCAAATAAATTATCGCTGACAACTCGTCAAGTGAAACATTTCAATGATGCTTTCAAGGATAAAAAAGGTATTCAGATTACTCTTTCTGCGGCTGCTATCAAAAATATGATAAAAACAGGTGGTATATTTCCGTTGTTTGCTGCAATACCAGCATTGGTTGCGGCAGCAGCCCCAGCAGTAGCAAAAGCGGCCGCATTGGGGGTAGTTGGAGGCTTGGGAACAAAAGCGGTACAGAGCATTGCTGAATCATATGAACCGAAGAAAGGTCGAGGGTATAAAAAAAAGGGAAAGGGTCTAAGACTACCAGGAACCCCGTATTCATGGTACAGCGGAAAGGGTCTAAGACTACCAGGAACCCCGTATTCATGGTACAGCGGAAGATCCGTTCACGGATCAGGCCTGAGACTACAAGGAACGGTTTATTAATTCAGAAATCTATGGTTCCAATGTCCAATTTTGATTTAATGGATGCTGCTAAACAACTAGTGATTAAAAATTTCAGAGGTGTTTTTATGAAAGATCAATTACCACATCAACCAAACAAAACTGAAACAGGTATTATTAATCTCGATAACAGCACCGGACCTGGAACTCACTGGGTTGCATACGCTATTGATCCACGTGGGATTGTCTATTTTGATTCATATGGATTAGCCCCACCAAAAGAGTTTATGCATTATATAAAAACCCTTCCAATGAAGACTTGGTATTCTACGCTACCAACACAACAAATCAATGACCCACCAATATGCGGCAGTGAAGTATTAAATGTCCTTGACGCTATTTCTAACTCCTTGGGTAACCCAAGGGGAAAACCACCACACATTGTCGTAAATGACTACACTAGTAATCGCTTTTTAGAGAGAGATATATAAAATATCATGATTGATATTTGGGGAAGACCTCTGAAACCCAAACCCGATGACACTGCAACTCCTGATTCTATCAAGGATATAAAAAAAAAAATTAAAGATGAAATCGCTGAGACGTTGAACTTAACAAGTGTTGACCCGAATGAAATAGTTGTATTTCAAGACAAACAGGGTAAATTGAAATCCAGTAATATTTATCTGGATGATATTTTGGTTAAACAACAAAACGCAATCGAGAACACCGTTGCGCTATTTTCCGATCAAGGTAAACTCAAACCGGGTGTACTTTTTTCGACGATTACAGATCGATTTACAAACCACGATAAAGAATTTGAAGATCATTTAAGAAACTACAATAGTTTCCGTAGAAATGTCGTTCATAAGTTCTTTGGATCCCCAATTGTAGTTACACCATCTATCGCTGAAATTAAAACGTTTGTTGATGATCAAAAGGTTATCAACGAAGCAACAAAAACAACAACCGACGCCATTGATAAATTTATTGGAAACCCGTTAGATAAAATTGAACTAAAACTCCCTGATATTAAAAAATCCATTGATGAGACGAAAACTTCCATCGAAGGCATCAAAGGTGATCTTTCGAGGATGATAACAGCCATTGAAAAAACAAAAATTCCTCATGAGAAAACCAACAACGTGGTATACACAATCCAACACGGATCATTTGAGTGGACACCTGAAAACAACAAATTAGACATCACTGCAACCGTCAAGGGTATTTATCGATTAACACTAGTAACACCATCGTCTCAATTTAATATTTCATCGTCCAGTTCATCTGGGGTCAATAATACGATTTCAACGATCATCGACAAGAATACAACTGAAAAGTTCACAATCATATCTACTGATAAACATTTGGTTAGGGTCTCAACAACGTGGTATGTGGAATTCGTAGCGAATTTAAGTAAATCGTAATTGAAAACGCTAGCGTGTTTAAAATAAAAATGATTTCATCATCTCAATATCGCTATGATCAGGTCAGAGAGTATCAAACTAGACTCAAAACCTTGTCTGAGGAGTATGAATTGAAAATTAAAAAATATCGCAGGAGAATTACCGCAATTGATGTTACTGTGTACGCTGTGAGTGGTGTAATCACCGGAGCTGGTATTATACTGTCTTCAGTGACAATGATGGCTCCGATAGCTGTTCCAATTTGCATTTCTGCGGCAACAACAATCGCTGGAATAATTTCAATAATCACAAAAAAAATATCCTCATGCAGCCAACGGAAACTACAAGACTACATAATTCAATTTCATGTTGTGTCCACTGCATACTCGCAATTATCCTCATTGATATCGTCATCGCTCGATGATACAATTATATCAGAGAGTGAGTTTTCAGCGATGGTAGATATATATGATTCTGCGATGTCAAAATTAGAAATACAACATGAGTATAATAACAATGACAACACAGATGGAATTACTTTAACAAATAGTGGAGAACACAAAACCAGTACAAACAAGCATGATCTCAATAACCTCAACGAATCCAGAATTCAGTGTGAATTTCCCCTCTCCGGTCCCAGTGAAGGAAATCGCGCTAGCAAAATTACGAGTATACCATAGTTGGCCAAATATTAGGTCAAAACCATTTGGTGGTCAACAACCGAATAATTCACTGGTATTTGCAAATAAGAATAAACCCGACGGTACCCCAGACTGGAACGTTGTTTCCATACCAACCGGATCATATCAAATTGAACAAATCAATGATGAATTCGCGCGTAGAATAAAATCGATTACTGGAAAAGAATCAAAAATAGCTATAACAGTTCATGTGCCGACACTATCATCTGCCATTGAAATAAGCACAGAGGGTTATGTCGTAGATATCTATCAAAGCTCAATAAGAACAGTACTAGGATGGCCTGAATTACCACCCGGAGGAAAAACCGTTAAATTACCAGAACCACAAAAAACCGATTATATCACAGACAGGACAAAATCTGATAATCCAGTAAGGAGTTATAAAGATTATGATAAGTCATATTTTTTCATTAGAGTAGAATATGATGAAAGAGTACGACTTATTCATCATCTTGCTAACCGGGATAAAATCACTGAAAATTTCACAGCTTTCAATAACGATATTTCGTTGTTGTTTATATCTCTTAGATCCGGCACTCTCACCCGAGATGAATTTATCAGTGTCGTAGAAACATGTAACAAAATCATCAATGACATGGAAACATTTCATTCACAAATTATTCAAGAAGTATTAGGTGACAGTAGTCCTAAAACAAGAGATTTATTTGCAATAGAATATAGGATCCGCATAGGAGATATTCCAACATTCAAACTTCCAGGATATAATATCTCAGAACTACAAAAATCTCTCGATGATGCCATCGATGAAGGTTTCAAAAAAATCCATGATACGTGGAAAAAAACACCATCACAACCACAAACAACTATCCTCAAACATAATAATGACCCAGATGGTGGTGGCAGGCATATTGCTCCGTTCAATGTGAATATTTCATCGGTGATAGCAATCAATTTAGTGTGTGATGTGATCGAAGGAAGCTATCAAATAAATTTAGAACGATCAAATCAAGCTCAGCAAGGATATATTTTGTATTCATTTGCACCAACAGCTCCTCCAGGGTTTCTAATTATTGAGGATCCAACTAATCCAGTCTATATGCGATGTCATAATAATTCATTAACCACAATTAATTTCAAACTCACTGACCAGTCCAATAATCTGATTGATTTACAAGATGAGGTGTTAGCGATTAGTCTGTTTGTGAAATCGTAGTGATTTTCGTCCCCCAGACAAGGTCTCGAACACGATATCGTATCGGACTGGATCAAATATTCGGTTAACCCCAACTGAAAGTTCTAGCAGCAGAGGGGGTGAGTGACAACGACGTTGCGACGCGAATGTTTTCAGACAAGGGTCAGAGACTTATTTTTTCGCGAGAAGGGTCCAGTGTTATTTTGGAGGGGGTATAATCAAAAATAAAAACAAAAAAAAGTTGTCTGATTCGCCCCCTCTGCTGCTAATAAAATCAGTAGGCTCAATAAACGCTTTAAACAAAACAGAAACTGCTTCACTAGAAAATCTTAAAACTTTCAAATTATATAATTGAAATGAAATGCAAGACACTTTTATAATCCTTCAAAAAGTAGCTAAATAATCACCAACCAGTGGGTGCTCGATATACCCAGAGAACACATATACTATGTATAACCATGGTATGTTCCTATGACCTCCAATTAAATAAAGCGCGACAAACGACATAGTTTTTGATTTGTCATTAACGATCGTCATTGATTTATGAATAATAATTTTGCAATGAACTGTACATGTACTTTACGATAGTGCTAGCCAGACACTGAGTTACAGAATGTCAAATATTAATGTCATAAACCAACATTAGTTGTGTATAAAAAGAAATATTATACTTTAAAAGATTGTACATAGATCCGTAACAGGCAGTGATATGTAAAACAGAGAGCTTCAGATCGCGAGGCCACCCAAGCAAAATTATTTAATTACTCATGTTGTGGATACGTAATTACTTCACCCAAACTTGGTGCAAATGCAACAATGAAGATACGATAAGTTTTATATTTTCACTATGCACATCACCATTCAATACCAACTAGATCAAAGTTAATTTGACAATTTTGTTCAAACTATCTGACGGAGATTACGAAATCATGAACAAAACAGTGATACATGTGTATCTATTCAAACACTTTTAAAAGAAACATCTGTGTAATGATATTCTAGATACAGGTTCTACACCCAATTTATAGATACTATTTAGTGTTGCCATATTTAAACAATGCACATGGAAATGAGGAGACAACTTGCTTTGCTACAAGTAGAATGTTTCCTTATATCAGAATAGTTTAAATACTTGCATCACATTATTTCTTTAACCGCAATTTATCTTCTATTCACCATTAGTAATAATTTTGATACAACACACAATTTGTTATAGCGATAACAGCTGGCTTTAAGTCCTTTTATTAAAACACGGAATGATGGTAAGCATTACGTCCTAATAGTTGTCATAGCAAAGGAACTCACCACTCTGAAGTATAAAAGGGATTATTTCGATGACCTCATATAATCCATGAACACTATTGATACTTAAACTACTTTTGTCTTGTGTCATACCACACACACTTTATGGTTATACATGAAAGTGTATGAGTTGTATTATGTCGCCTCCTAAGGTATTTGTTGCATTGATTATACCTGTATATAATTACATACGTTGAGACAATAGTAAACCGTTTATGCTGGTACTCGAAATCTATGCGTAACCAAGCTTGTGTGGTATGTTACAGGGTTAGAGGATTTATTGCAAAGTGCATAATTGTATTGACACTGTTGATTACAAAACATACACACCACCTTTCCATGATACGTCAATGCAGGAAAGTACACACTAATATTCTTCTTTCGTTTTGCAAACTGCATCGTTCAAGTACAAATAAGATTATGAATATACTTTCACAATAACAATATTTAAAACCCGTGTGAAAATGTAGTCACATTTTACTGCGTCACTAGTAACAACCTATTTATAACGGTAACTAAACCCCTGGTCTATTTAGTAGTAAACAAGAACGGGAGACCTAAGTAGCTCTGCTATCACTCTCTACCTGTTTCTCATCATACCTGCCAATCTATTTATATAAAAGAAATGAGAGCTTGGGAACAGATTACAGGATATGTATGTGTTCTTCCTCTTTTCATGAAACTGACTCCATTATCACTTGTCACGGAAACAAAACATACGTTTTATTACAGAAAGAGGAGGGATAAATCCATATTCGACTATTAAATGGGACCAATTACAGTACCTAATGTAGAAACATCTATATATCTAATCAGACAATGCGTCATTGTCATAGTTATCCACTAGTACATCGATACGTTCTCGGTAAATGTGAGTATCCATGATAACACATTGAAATAATCGTCAAACAATATCAGCGACTTTATCACTTATTTCTGGTGAGTTATTTCCAGCTCATTTTCATCCTATTTTAATTTATAATGGTGTTATGTCGGAAAAGGGCATGTAACTGATCCATTTCCTCCTTACGTATTTAATGTATTAATACCACTTCTAATAGCACCATTCTCAGGCGTACCATAAACAAATTGATTTCCTTTTCTAGAAGGTTGTGATTTTATTATTGTGTGGATAAATTCGTGGAAGAGATTTTTTTTGTTCTTTTGTATTCTGTGGCGGAGGAAATTGATATGAAGAAGATTGTTTTGTTGAAGTTTTTTATGTCAGTATTGTAAAGTTCTTACACTTCATTATCAATACCTCTCTATATTAAATCATCATATGTCGCTTCTTTTTTTGTTGTAATATATGCAATATATCAATTTGATAAGATTATCATTGGTTAAATTTTCATTGCCAGGTTTAAAAATAAAGCATGTTCCGAATATACCGTTTAATATGTTTTATTGGTAAATCTGGTTTTTAGTATTTTTAAGTTTTTCGATAATATTTACCCTGAATGATTGCATATTTCATTGAATTGGTCTAGGTGCAAATTATTTTTCACGTGGGCTATTTCAGTACGAACTTTGCCAATGTATTAAAGTATTTCTTCATCTACAGATTGAGGCTGAGAGGCAGCGAATGTAGTTTTCTTGTTTTCTTAGTTCTTTCTGCCATGTTTGTTTGTTTTACTGATGGAATAGGATCTGCAGTAGCTTCTGCAACTCTCTCAATAACAAATGTGACAGGTCTAAGTACTTGTTCTAAACGTTCTCCCAATTCAACCTTAGATTCTTGACAGGCTTGTATTGTTTGTCTGACAGAATCACGGACAGGTATGCCTTTCCTTCGTGCTTCTAGTCGCTCTCGCGCTAATCTAGTTGTATAAAGTTATGATACCATAGTATTGATATATACTACTTATTTAACTTACAGCAGCAGAGAGGGTGTGACGTCTATATGGTGTCAACGGGTAAACATCTCGCGCATAATAATAATTAAAAAAAAAAAACATACGACGACAAAAGCAATAACAAAATTAACTAACACCAAGATTGACTCTTTCGGTTAGTTAGAGGCTTCGGTTATTGTTATTGACGTTATTATTTACGTTTTTCTAAGAAGCCTTAGTTTAGAGAATGGGACTGTATAAAACCAATGTGGATTCACCCTCTCTACTGCTAATATGAATACAAGTGTGATATCAAACTAGCTTCTTGTAGGACATACATCTTCAGCTTGGAAACGTGCGGGACGTCGGAGTATAATACTTTGATCATTCTTAGATGATAACGAATTGATTATATAAAGCTCAGAGCTCTATGAATGCATATTAAAGATTTTGATAATTGGTCATGTTACAGCAATCAAGGTAAAGAAGAAAGAATTATAAATTTGAAGTAAGAATGGTGTGTGATTTAGATTTGTAAGATAGTTGTCCGTTTATCAATGGCGCATCATGCAGCAGACATGTATAACAAGGTCCCACTCAGTCACATTATCCTGACACTAGCCGACGTGTCTTAAAACTAACCTAGTAATGTTGAGCGCCAAGCGAGGTAGCTATTAGTACAAATTTTGTAAGTCTTCGTAATAACTTAGCCGAGTTTCAATCTAGCGACCTTCTCTCATCGGAGTCGGAGGCACTAAAAATGCACCTCTGGAGCGGTATATGCATTATATGTGCTTAACGTTTATGCAATTCAGTTATACATATATGTTCTGTATGAATAACCAGGTAGCAAACCACGGAAGGAAGAATTACCTAAGAATTCAGCACAGGCAGATATTGGTTTGTAATGTTTAGCGCCGTAAAACACCCAGTCACTCGGTGTACCTAAATATGGACACGAATTTAAAGCAGCATACCAAACGTTTGGAAGTATATTATTATTTAACAGTTGTATTTATAGCAACCTGGAGTAGACTGTATGTTTTGGGATAGTTATTATATATTTTGTATAGTATTGTTCAATAAAAATTGATATTGACGTAGGTGTTTTACATATTGAAAGCAATTCCTTGTTAATTTTCGTAGCATCTGAGGTTAGTTGCCTTACAAATATCCCTTATGTTTCTTTTATTTCGGAAACATTATTCATAAACAATCAGCACACCAGAAATGTTGCTCCTTCATGTCTTCTACCCTTTTAATGTATGGATTATTGCTGTTTATGAATGTGGAAGGGTTTATTAGATATTGCGAGAACATGTAACTACCAATAAATGTGTCTTAATTTTCGTATTAGCATAGACGAAAAACACTTTATGATAAAAAACTATATTGGTTCCATCAAGTACAATTATTTATTCTGTGATAATGTTAATTTAAAAGATGTTCTTTCTGCCATTTAGAAAACAACATCACACTGTTGTATTGTTTATGCAATACTTAAAAAGTGTCATTACGTTATCATATAATGCCTTGTATGCATGTATCAAAGGATATGACATGAATGCCTATACATAGGTCGGAAGACCCCAGGAGATCACAGGAAAGAACTACCGACCAACGGGAAACTTTCTCACATATCAACATTTTACAGAGGTGGGATGACAGTGATCGGTGAAGGAAGTTGATTTTGAACATTTGTACCACATCCCCCAAGCTGGCATTGTAGTTGCACTAACGATGTAACATATTGTTGACAATATCAATATCCCTTGCCCTTAATGATTGTACTTATTAGTGACCCCTTTGTTGATGTATAAAAGATCCAAGTATTTCTCCACGTGTTCATTATGGTTATTATAGTGTAGAAGATGAGCACGAGTCTGTGTTTATTTGCATATCCGCCCTATTCATCTGGACGTGTAAACAATTTGATTGAAATCAATAAATTATGACGAATATCAGGATTGCACGACGGTTAAAAAGTAAAGCACCACGTAAAAATAGTCATTCCGAAAGTTGATATGGCTGGATCCAATAGAGTTAGACTGCAGTGATACAAAATAGTCATTTGAAGCGGTTTATTCTGGTTCATAGATGCAGGTAACTTGGTACAATGAAACAATGATCAGAACCGTACAGTCTGGTCCCTTGTACAACGTATGTCCTGTTTTAGTGACAGCGACTTTATGAAGACGTTATAAAGTTTCATAAACATCCGGATATATCCCTTTATTAATGATATGTTACATATCAAAAAATATATAACGTTGTCAATTATTAAGTAAAGTTCAAGGTGTTATCAGATTTAAATCAAACAAAGGATATGTTAGTATGCTACTCAATGTAATTGTTCGACATGTACGGAACCAAACCTAGTTTTTCTTGGAGCACATAATAATTTTATTTCAATACTGCACATTATATTTTTTACTGATATACTTTTCCTATTCGCTACTAGAAGCCATCTCACTAAGACGTAATATATGTCTTGTATCGTATTCACTGCATAACGTTTTCTGTCTATGATTTAAAATGATTTAAGGAAACTAAAAGCTAAAGCGAATGCGACGGGATAATTGCAATGAACTCAACTTAGTTAACAGGAAAATAAAGAACCTCCAATAATTGTTAATGACGGATAATAAAATGAAAACAACATAAACAAAACATTAACATGTCATTTCCACCATCACCACCACCGCCAATAATAACAATAATAAGAAGAAGAATCTGGAGAATAAGAAACAGAATGATAAAAAAAAATTGTTCATCTCACTTCTCTTTCTAATAGCAAGAGGAAATGTTTATAAATTATAGTGCACTTGATAAAGCATATCATTGGTATTTTTAATAGCTTTAAATCATATTTGTATATACACACAACCACACACACACAATATGTATATATATATATTGCTACAAGCCAGTGGTCTTTGCTTGACTTTGTGGCTGTCAATCCCTGGAGCGAATCCCGCTTAAAGTCTTAAGGTACAAAGACTTCTACATAACTTCAGATGTACATTAGAAATCCCGACCTGTCCATTCTATATTAAGTTTTATTCGAATGAATGCCATACCACAGATAAAACAGCCTTCTTAAAATATATCAACCGCACATATGCATTTTGACCCTTCGTTAGTTTCCGTGCCGCAAATAGTTCACGGCGTAGAACTAATAGAACTCTCCACTAACACAGGGAACTTTTTTAACTACGCCCCAATAGCCCAGTTGATCGATGGTTTCCAAGCACGAATAGCCAGTACACTACATCACGTTTGTCACCTTGGCAACATAATCGGTACCTGCTAAGTCCACCCTTATTTATTTAGTTGTGTATATTGCCGGTTTGCTATAGTAAATACTGCCGCTGCAGTCCACAAATGTACAACACTAGATCTTTGTCGGGAAGATTTTATTTCACCGACATTCACGCGACGTTGACCTGAATTCATTACTTGTTAACCATGGCATCTCACTGACAGTTTCATACGTAACTCTTGCCCCTACTATTTGCATAATGTTTTCGGGCGAATCAATATTACAATTGCACCGATTTGCGATAATCGCACAAATAATCACAACAATTTGCGAATTCTTAAAACGGAGAGATATAAACAAATGCGCATATTAAAAAATGTATTTATTTATCGCCGACTTTAAAAGGATCACGCCACCTCGAGTGACACAAACGACACAAGTATGTGATCCATTCAGAATGTAGGACTTTCCTCAAAGTCACGCACCAATCCGATTAATGATCCCCAAACATGATTTGGACGAAACTCCGAACAATCAATGGACTTGTTCCTATTAGCCCATAACTTAACATCAACAATTCAAATTCTTTTCTTCTGAATAACTAATTGCTTTTTTATTTTGTTTTTGTGTTTATTGTTGACATTTAGTTTTTTTAATTGCTGATAAGTACAATAAATGCCAACAATAAACAAACTTAATCAAGCTGATTTGAATATGAAAATATTTCAACAAGTTATTCGTGTTGAACCTCTCATAATAATCTTCGGAATTCGCGGCAAGAACGACCGCTCAACTCATATGTCTATAATTAAAACATATGTGAAATGTGGAACCTGTGCCACTTAATTGTGATCCAAATTACGTACAGCTCCAATAACACCAAACATCAAACAAATATCAACGAAAGATGATAGCAATAACCCTTGATAATTTCTGAATTTAATTTATTCGGAGCAGTTAATCTGCCAATCTTTCTCTCGTGAAAGTATTGACGTACATAAGGCCAGTTCGTTTCTCTTCCAAGCTACATAATGTTTTATCTCACTATGGTTGACGTTAGTTACACGCTGACTATTTGAAATACGGTCATTAATCTCGAAGTTTATCAAAGCACAAGCGTTTTCTTTTTTGTTAGTCGTAGATATTTTTATCTTCGGTGACGCTCTAAAGTCGTTTATCTCAGATTGGAGAATGAATGAGGTAAAGTTCTTGTCGTTTGTAAAATATACATTGACATAACATACTTACTATTGCATGTACTGTGACTGAACTTTCTCCGCATGTGGTCGTTAGGGAAACTATACAGTACCAACACTAGACAGATAATATAGAAATACATTAAGTCCAGGATTATAACTTAGCAGAGATGTAACGGTCTTAATAAATTTTGTGGTCTTCATCCACATATTTCTTATGTGATTCAATCCACATTTTATAAAAAAAATTATACTTGTACGATTCAATCCATCTCATCTTTGCAATCAAATTAATCATTCTATTCTTATATTTAATTCACATGTATGTTATGACCACTTTATAAGTCTTTCTTTATGTGTGGGGATCTTTACTTTGTATAGAAGATGAGTTTGTCAAATTAGTTTTGCAAGCTATGTAATATGAAACGATTATGTGAAAACAGAATTAAAGGAAGAGTTTAGAGACAAAAAAAAGGATAACGCTGAGTCGGAGGTAATAATGTCTACAAAGAGACACATGAGATATATTTTGAAACTCGTGCTATATCAGTTTACAGTTATTAAAAACGAGATCCGAAGCCAGCAAAGGTAAGTTCGTGTCACTTGAATTGTCCAATTCTGGGCATAACCGGTTACGTCCAATTACAGATCCGAATCTCCTAGAATCTTCGTGAACCAGTATATATATGGCCTAACCAGAACATACAGAAACTATCTTAAGCTATTTATTGGTGACATTCCAATAGAAAAGCCATTTAAACACTGAATGAGATTGCAGTCAGTAAAGACAGAGAGATATCTCGATATATATCATTCATCCTCGTATGTTAAGTAGTCTCATTATTTGATATCAAAAAGCTAAATGTTCTCCTAGAGAAGAGCGATGTTGAACGTGGTATTTTTTAACACATATTGTTAAGCTTTTTATGCCAGTCTATAAGGTAATGGGAGAAAAAAGATATACAGTAATGTCTGACATCCAATGAGTTCCAATACATTGTTTTTCTAGTCTTACTTTTGCTTATAGATGCAATAATATACGATATGATGGCAGTACAATTTTCAAATATTAACCCCATGTGGAAGTAGTACCTTGCACAGTGTTTCATTTGTCCCTTTAATGGAATAAAGTGTTTGCAATCGCAATGAATCGAGACGGGAAATTTAAATGTTGGAACAAATAAGACAATTCGAGGGAAAACACAAGTGAATAATCTTCCATTACTTGCCCTGGATAGGTGGAATAAACTAATGCAGTTGAAAATTGCTGTGTGTTTTCTTTGAGGTAATTGAAAAAAAAGAAAAAAAAACCCATTGCATTAGAGACATTTTGATAGCATTTGCTGAACAATTTTGTTTATTTAATTAGTTAAATTAATTTAAATATGTATACACCTCACCAGGGTCCGACATTGCATACAGAGGCTACATCATTAAACATCAGTAAAGATATTAATTATTTAGATTTTGCGTCTCATACACGTCACTAAGTCACGAATTGATGAACGCAATAAACAACTTAAATGTCGATCAGTTAATATATCGTTTTGAGTGTTGGAAGAAAATACATCTAAATCAGTCCGAAGGCGAAAATTACATTGTGTACTAAGTACTTGATGGTCAAAAGACATTGGTGGCAAATCTGTACAATTTATTTGCTACAAGGAAGTAAATCGTTATAGAAAAGATATTAATACTTATAAATCATAAATCGTATGATATTTAGATTTTTTGAAATGTTAAATTGTATTAATCATATTTAAAAATCAGTAGAATATCAAAATTAAGATTAACAAATAATTGTATTTCTTTATGTACGCACATCGCATCGTTTCGTCCAGCCATATGCGATACAAGTTCTCTTACATTTATCAAACTGTGTGGTGTGATTTCACTTAAAGTAATGAAAAGTCAGATTTTGAGAGTCACAATGTCAAAGTCCAAGGTGGATTAGACTAATGAAAGAAGCGTAACGTTAGCACACTGGATCATTTTTTCCATCACAAGTTTCGTATTGTTTCCGACTGTGCATATGAAGAACGTGTTGTGGATATCAGGGATCGATTTCAGACTAATTCGAAACACGAATTAAGAACACTAGTTTATTTTGTGCCATCCGTTTTTACCAGGTTTGTATATATAGGTTGCATTCGATGTCAATGAAAATACTTAAAATTGAGTCTCGACAATGACGTTAGTTTTGCATGGCATCCATCATCCTAGAAAGAGTGGATGCAACATCTGGCTAAGAAAACATTTAACATTAAAGGACACTGACTGAAATAAGAAACATTAATTCTGCACAATACCAATAGCTGTAAAACTCGACTTTTAAAGGAGTGTATTTGGTGTGAGGAAGAATTCGTTTAATCATTGGATCTTGAGCTAAATGATGAATGCCACTTAGAAAGAATAAATTGGGTTATACCCACATTTTCAAGTATATGCATATAGCACTTTTTCATTCCGATGTATAGGGTGGATTTGGTGGACTTACCTATTTATGTCCATTTGGAGTCATAACAATCATTCTCCTTCTAGTGGAAATAATTTGTAAGCAATGCTTACCAATTTATACACAATGGATACATACATTTTGAAACATAAAGATATTGTATATAAAAATATATAATAGTGAAGATTCTAAAGTAAGCTAGTAGGTTTGCAAGCATAAAAATAAAATCTGGTTTTCTTTTTTATGCACAATATACATATCGGCAACTAAAAGATCTCTCTCTCTCTCTCTCTCTCTCTCTCTCTCTCTCGTGCAATGTGATCGCACAATACTGTCCTAAAACAAATTAATAAAACGTCCAAAGGAGATGGTTGCTTCTAGTATTTCGCTGGAGGTGGTGGTGGAAAAGCCAGGTTGCTACTTCCCTGCTGGGCATATGGAGGTGGCTGGACACCATTGTGATAGCCATAACCGACAGCTCCTTGTTGAACAGGAAATGTTGACTGTCCCTGGGAGACTGAGGTGCTATTCACTGCAATGTAAACAAGCGATTTGCATATAATAATAATAATAATAATAATAATAATAATAATAATAATAATAATAATAATAATAATAAATAAAACTAATAATAATAATAATAATAATAATCTAAGAATGAGGTCTTTGTAAAGCGCCTTCTCTTTCCAACCTCTAAGCGCTTTACTCCATTTATAATGATATAATTAAACTACAAGAAAACACAAAGCAAAAAGCAAAAACTATGAAATTAGCACACAAAAAAAAATCATCTTGAAAACATATGACATAAAATAATATTAGGTCTCTAAGTTTGTTCCTGAAGTCGAAAAAGGCGAATTTTAGAGCACTCTTGAAAGGGACCACTGTGTATATATGTCTATTTTCAATGGCAATTCGTTCCACATTGCCAGGTCCTGGTATGCAAAAGAACGTTGTCCATATGACTTTGTTTTCATAATGTGAACATGGAGAATAAGATTGTCGGAAGAGGAGCGTAAGTATATTGCTTGTTTATACACATGGGCGAGGACGGATAATTATGTTGGACTGGAGTCGATCAGTAAAACGTAGCATAGAGAACAAGTTTTGTGTTTGATTCTGTATCGAATGGATAGTCAGTGTAGGGTACAGAGCAGTGGTGAGGTGTGCTCTGATCGATGATCCGAGCAGTTGTGCTTTGAACTCTTCAAAGATTACGGAGTAGATATTGTGACGATCCAGATAGAATTGAATTACAATAGTCCAGTCTTGAAAGTACTAATGAAAACACAAGTTTTAGTTTTGAATTGTATCTGTGAATGGAACTGATGCGTCTTAGCTCAAGATATGTAGTCTTGCATATGTTCATGACATGTTGTTACAATGTGAGACCACTGTTTAGAGTAACACCTATGTTTCGTACTGACTGTGAGAATTTATTGTCGGTGTAACTGACATTTACAGTCTGAGGTAAAGGATGTGATTGAGAAAGTGTTTGTGTTGTGATCAGTTCGATCATCATTCATCTGCAGCTTGTTACATATCATCCATAATTTCACATCTGAAATGCACCTCTCTACTCTCTATTCAGTGGATGGTAGCATCAACTTATGTTGGGTGGCTAGACTTGTACATTTGGGTGTCATCAACGTATACTTGGTGAGACACTGGGTGATGATCTAAGACACTTGAGAGCGGCCATGTGTATATAATGAAGTGAACAGGTCCAAGAACAGACCCCTGTGGAACACCACAACATAGATCAACAGTGCTGGAATGTATTCAATTTGCAGATACGATTTGTGACATGTTGACTATGTATGAATTTAACCATTGTAAGGTTATAATCTAAATGTCAAATACGTACGGGAGACGGTGACGTAATATATCATGTTTTATTGTGTCATATGCTGCTGTAAAATCACGGGTGGTTAGGTTAGTAATCTTTCTCCAACTCAGAGATAATGCCATCAATGACACTCAGAAGAGTAGTTTCTGTAATGTGGCATGGGCAATATACAGACTGTACATTGCTGAAAGACTGTTTGAATTCATATTAGATGCCCGTTAGCTTTGAACAACTTCTTCTACGATTTGTTTATATCAATGGGAGATTAGAAACTGGATGGTTATTCTTTAAATCGTTATGCTCAAGTATTGGTTTCTTCAGCAATGACTTTACGATGGCAGTTTTGAAGAATAATGAGAGTTCCCCCGATGAGAAAGAGATATTAATAACATTAATTAGTTAAGGCAATACTGGGTCTAAGCACTCAAGCAGCAGTAATGTTGGAATTGGATCAATTTCACAACAGTTTGGTGCACTCTTCAGCACGACTGTCCGTACTAAATCTATTGAGACAGGTTAAAATAGTCCTAATGGTTGTCGCTGAAATTCTGTAATATAACTATATGGTGTTGACGCACCTTGAATTGCGTTTTCAAGCGAATCTTCAATGGTTTGTACTTTGTCACGGAAGAGATTTGCAAATAGATCCAGAAGGTCTACTGGAGATAAGGTAGTTCGAAGTTATGTACATTTGTTACTTAACATTATTTTGTTTGTTTATCTCGAGGAGCTCTTTGCAGCTGCAATTCTCGGTGATCTTAGTACTGTAGTGGGCTAAATTGGCTAAATTAACTATGTTTGTGAGGTTCTTCTTAGCGGCTTCAGATATATCTTTATGAATAGTTTGTCTAGTTGAAGACAAATACCTCTCTGCTTGTCGGCAATGTCTTTAAGCAGTACGAAGCTGGTCATTAACACTAATATACCATGGAGAGCACGTTGTTATTGATACTCTGCATTTGGTGCCTGTGGCATGTTGTTTCAGACAATGAACGCAGGTTGTTATCGTGCCAGTCTACACTAGAATGAAAGTAAATTGTTAGCTTTTCTTGGATGTCATGCATTATTTTGGTTATATTTATCATACGGAGGTTTATCTTAGTAGCATATAAAGCTGGAGGTTTAGGGACTGATACGTTGAGATGGTATATAATGCAGAGGTGATCTGATGCAAATTAGTGGAATACAAGGGTAGACTGCAGGATATTATCATCAGGTATATAAAGAAACCTGTCTAACATGTGACCAACTTTATAGGTGGGTTGGCTAACTGACTGTTTAAGGCTAAACAATATCAGTGGAATGTGGGATTTTTTACGTCTATGAGTTTTCAGGACAGTCAAAATTAAGGTTGAGATCTTCAGAAATGATTAGGATGCCACCTATTAACTTTCCATACTCCAGAAGATTCAGAAACTGCGCCAAAAAAGCGAGATTCATTCAGCTTGTTTTTTTTTCTACTAGGCGGAGGGTAGTAGAGACAGAAAATTGGACTGACCCTTGTTCCAATGTGAGTGTTGTTTGGACTAATTCAAACGATGTTTGGCTGAAATTGAATGTTTTGTTGTACTTTCGGCACTTTATCATGGAATTCTTTGTGATGACATCAACTCCACCTACACGAGAGTTGCGTGGGATCGACTTGTTGAAATTAGCGGCGGGTGTTAAATCCGGGCACACGGGCTCATCGGCGGATGTTTTTAGGCATTCCAAAATTTGCAGCTAATACAAACGAAATATTTTTAAATGATACGGTTCCCTTGTAATTATGCGTTCACATCTGATGCCGCAAAAGATGGTTACATCTTGACACAAATTTATTCATCGCTAACGTTTTCATATCAAATTTACTTTGTCGGTATTTGTGTACACCAATTCATTGCTTCTAATTAATGTTAACTAATAACTAAAAATGATGACGTAACTCATCGGAACAAGGTAGTGGGGAAGACAAGATTGTTTCCATAATTTTCTTTTCATTCATTATTATAAAAGCCGTAGTGCTACGAAACACGTTTTATTATGGGATGGTGTTGGTCTACATCAAAACTTCATAGAAGAATAAATAAAAAATATATAGTATATTTATACTACAATATAAATTATTTCAGTTGCTTAAAAAACTAATTTGTCCTACATAAATTGCTTAGTAAAGTGCAACGTCATTGTCATAGTTTGAATCTACAAGCGTTGTATTCTCCCATAACTGTCCATGGTAGTGTTAAACGCTTATTGTTGCTTCGTTCTTAAATATATAGCCAGTGTACAGAACGTTGATTGCATTTACAATGATTTTACGAGACGATATTATCAGATATCAATCCATTAGCAAAACTGCATTGTTTTGTATAAATGTTGTATTTAACCGTCAAAGCAACGTGTTGCCTCTATCATCATGCGATCGGAAAACGCTTGTAGCACGTTTCCATCTTTAAAATCCTAACAATGTCATGTTAACGAAATATAATATTATAGTTATATACATAATGCATCAGGAGTAGCAGAGCTAAAGAATATATGTAAGTTTAAAACCATCTCAAAATTAAAATCTACAGTGAGCCTATGTATCAAATGTTTTATAGACCAGATTGAGGAACTCTCATCGTAGGACAAACATACATATTAATTTTGTGAATGAGTTATTAGCTTAAGCATTGGAAATAACGTTTTGAAGCATTGTGAATGAATTAAATTAGATGATTAATGTTACCTTTAAACTATTGAAATTCTTGTTAATTTCACAGATGGACAGGATATTAATGGTTTCAGATTAAATTCAATGATGCTAACTAAACGTTTATTTTAATTTATTTATATCTTTAAATGTTTCACAGTCATGTCATGTCGGTGGGATATGATATTGTTATTCACACGTAAACGCATCACCTCTGGTTGCATAAACTGAGACCTTATATAGTAACGCGAGGGGCCCCAAGTGGCTGAGTGGTCGAAAGCGCTCTCAGTTACGAATCACTGCCATCTCACCTCTGTCTGCGTGGTTTCGTCTCTCAGATTCGGCCTACATGGGTATGTGAGAACGCTTGCCAGTAGCTTCTCGTGGGTCGGTTGTTCTTTCTGGGGATTTGTATGGCTTCTTCCTCCATCAATAGTACTGTCCGCCAGTTATAGCATATTGTGCGCTGAAAAATGACGTTAATTACTACGAGAACAACATTACGTTAACGCCTTTATTGTTAACGACTAGGCCTTCAACCAGAAAACACTACTTAATATACTAAGTCCAAAACTATTAAACGTACAGAAATATACCCACCATTTATCACAAAGATGTGGTGGACAGTTACATGATTATCAATAATTTGAAGATGTCTCAAGTTTGAATTAATGTCAGTCTTTACTGTGATGAAGGTGTTATCCTTAATATTACTGTCACTGTTATTATAAACGGTTTTCAGTCTAAATATATTTTCAACAGGCAAAATGTTTGCTCAGGTGAATCATTGTGTACCTGGTTATATCAAGGGTATGTTAAATATGTTAGTGTTTTTGAAGGTCAGAATTACCATAGGATCTGATCATTCTAGAACATCTGTGTTAACTGATATCGATGTTAAGTATCGCCTCATTTATAAACAATCGTTGACAGCGCTCGGTTTTATTTAGTAATCTGTAATTTTAAATCAAAATATTGTTCCATTTTCCGAACCGCCGAGCATCATAAGTAAACTTTTGAATGCTGTTATGAGTTGCATAGCAAACGCATTCGTATATCGTTAACAAAAACAGGTCTCAATTACTAAATGTTTATATAAAGCTCCATGTACATCATCAGTTATACGGTTTTCGTGCAATGTATTGATGTACAACTCATTAGGGTTTCAATCGGACGTAAAAGTAATATTTTTTGAGTGGTTTAACTATTGTTGCAACTTTTTTGTCCGAAGTAATCTTGTATTAGAAGACTCATGCACTGCGTGTTGGTGTGATTACTGAAGCTCGGTAAAGAAACATCACATCACACAATATATCAAATACAATGTTGCGATCATCGACATTTAGATTCTGTTTCGATTTAGATAATATTTGTCTCAATCTCCTTTCCCTCTATTATTTTAATGTTGTGTCGTTTGTTTCATCAAACATGTGGTAATTAAACAACGTGAGATAAAAGAGCATGTGATATCAATAGTTAACTTTCACTGTACACTATTACCGTTTGCATGACACTGTACACTATTACCGTTGGCATATCACTGTACAATATTACCGTTGGCATGTCACTGTACACTATTACCGTTGGCATGTTGCTGTACACTATTACCGGTGGCATGTTACTGTACACTATTACCGTTGGCATGTTACTGTACACTATTAACTTTGGCATGGTAATGTACACTGTTACCGTTGGCATGTTACTGTACACTATTACCGTTGGCATTGTACTGTACACTATTACCATTAGTATGTTACTGTACACTATTACCGTTGGCATGGTACTGTACACTATTACCGTTGGCACACTATTACCGTTGGCATGTTACTGTACACTATTACCGTTGGCATGGTATTGACAACGAGCTTCAGTAAGTTATATGTTATGGAAAGATGTCATCACAAGCAATCCATCATGGCAAAAATGACATATAGGGAATCATTCGTTGATTATGCAATACAATGATCAATTTAGTGAAAATAATGTAAGGGTACCCATAATCAAACACGTGCGTTATCTGCTTTTATATCGAACTAATAAGAAAAATTTAGTTACAGTAGTTATATTACCTACAACAGAAAACAAAATGGAAAACAGGAACATGTCAACTCATTATCGTCATATATTAGATGACCTTTTGTATAGTATATCATAATAAACTAAAAAGTCAAATACCTCCAGGTTTCTGTCACAGTATGCAAATTCTACGACGTGGGGAAGGTTATCAATAATAGTTATCTGAGATATTACAATGATATATCTTAATATGTCGATATACCGATAATAGACGCAAATAGTTTACATGAAGGCAACATTTATTGTTCTGTATAGCAATTTCAATTCATTGAAATATATCTTAATTTGATTGATTAAAATCAATTTTTGTTTTATTTTAAGAGCAATGTACATTATTGATTTTTCACAGACATACAGTTAGCGACGTTAATGACTGATGACAACAGAATTAAATCATCAACAATAACAATAATACAAATAACAATACTACTACTACTACTACTACTACTACTACTACTAATAATAATAATAATAATAATAATAATAATAAAATAATAATAATAATAATAATAATAACACTGCAATAATAATACTAATAATAATAATAATAATAACAATAACAGAGCGCTATTTATCTGTGCATCACTAGTAATCATTTTTTTATTCGATTACTTACCAACAATAGTCTGCATGCCAGTGCTCCCTTGCTGGATTACCGTCCCTGTGCGTCTACTAGAATTGTTTGCAGCAGTACAACAGTATACGATGCAACAAATCTTTATAACTACCACAATTATACATGCAATAACAATCCCAGCAATGGCGCCTCCATTAAGTCCACTATATTAAAAAAAATAATAATTCAATAAAAAAGATCCATAACGATTTTCAATTTAGCTATTCAACTTATGCATCGTATTAGTTCATAGGTCCTGATAACGTAGTTAATCTAACAACCAAAATAATTATCAGTCTTGACGGCAGCATGAATTACTTGACTGGATCATATTTTTATTGTTTTTATTCAAACATATATATTTTGCAAACATGCATCTTTAATTTTACAACTCTACTGTTCGATGCTACTATTAAACCTGTATTGTTGACGTAATCAGTAAAATGGTTGATGCTAAAATAAGCAACCTAACCGATGACAAAATATATGTTACTTACGGGCAACATATGTCACTATACGTATTGCCACAGCATCCATGAGGACAGTAGTAATATGACGACGAGTACGTTGAGCTGTACGAACAATAATCTCCAGTTACCACCGGCAAAACTGGGAAGGTAATGAAACGATATATCATTCTAAATTCAATGAGAATATATATATATATATATATATATATATATATATATATATATATATATATATATATATATATATATATATATATATATATATATATATATGTATATATATATATACCGGCAAACACATTTTAATTAAATTACAACAATTGATATTGGGATTGTCAATTATTAAAGAACTATTTTAGGCTGATGATTAGATGATTAGAGCATAACACGGATAACAGGCAGTGTTCTGGCTCATTATAGTACAATCGATGTAAAAATATTGTCCATTATATGACAGTCGTTATGTTATATGTTATGTTAAATCATTTTTGAGCTATAATGCTGCTCCAATAACCTCACGCCAAACTCCCCAACCATCTTCTGTTACAGAATATAGTATTATCCTATGCGAATGTTTCTGATGTAATATTGGTAGCTTTATAAAGTAACACCTTATTTCACGTTTTATTGGAATATCCGTCTCACTTAAATCAAATAGCAGGTTTCTTCTAATTTTAAACACAATGTCTTTCATTCTTTCACTAATGTAACGTCCGAATTATATTAAATAAACAGCTACTTATGGTTGATTGATTGATTGATTAATGATTTTTAAAGTAGCTTAAACAATTTACAGTTATATCGCTACGATGTCTGCAGTGACGCAGTTCATAGTGATGTCTAGCACTGAGGCATCAAGCCGCAGAAATGTAGCATGATGTCCCACACAGTCACAATATCCTAACAACATGTCGACCAGTCCTAACACTAACAACTTAATGCTGAGCGTACGGTGAGGCAGCTGTTAGCATCATTTTCAAGTCTTTTGTATGACTCGGCTGGGAATCGAAACCACGACCACCCGCTTCCGCGGCAAACGCTCTAACTACTAGGTCACCGGAGCGGCTACTTATAGCAATTCATGTATACCTTAATGGTAAAGCATATAACCTATATAATATGTCAGTGCAATTATACACTATACAACTAAGGAAAATAATAATGAAGGTATGTTAATTCATCAAAATATATAATTTAGAAATAAAGAATATTATATTTCTTCCAGTCAATTCAGTTAAAGTCAATAGTCGTAATTGTAACGGATTAGATTTCATTACTGGGAACATGGTAACAATTCATTATAATTAAAGACATCACAGGGAAGGTGTGCCGATCCAATTGTGCATTCATTTGTAAAACAAAATAATGGCATAAACTAATATTAGCCCTACTGTTTAAATAAGACATAGTAATTGGACTTTTACATTTTACCAAGCACCTTGTGAATTGAAGTGAATAATAATACTTGATGATATATGGCAATTACAACATACGATACTAGCAAGGTAAGTATGGAGTAGTTTAAACGATTTAAGAGAACATGGACAATATTAGATACAATTACGTTTTGACCGTTCAATATGAATAATGTGAATGATACGAAACGTAAAGATATCGCAACATGGAGGAAGATTGCCTCTGGTATTGTGGTACACTATTGGTGATCACTGACATTTGTGTGTTTTGTGTTCGCCATGTCTACTTGTTAACGTTTTGTTACCAAGCTAGACCAGTGTCCTCCGTTTTCATTAAATGTTTGGTAAACAGTGACCTAAGAATTTATTACTTCCGATCATAAATCCTTAAATGATTCATATAGGTATAAAAGAAAAAGTCTTAAAATTAATTTGATAAAGTGAATTTATCTAAATAACCAAAAGGAATGAATTTATTTTTAAACTTGTTTTCAAGAACGTATTGAAGATGATTAGCCTACTTCAAAATTGATCAAGTTGTCACCAAGTAGGTATACGATGTTTATTTCGCAAGTTCGTCTGAAGTTTTTTTCTTTATGGTAAGTAGATCAATAATAGCAGACACCTAATAGAGCATAATATTTGTATTCTGATACAAAGTAATTACGACAGCCGGGCTTATAGGTGGAGCAATATTAAACGTTCTAATTTTACCAATTAGGGAAGCATTACACTGAAAGGAAATGGATGGAAGAGCGAAATAGAAGATTTGAAGAGTTGAAAAATGATCAAGACACATGCTTGTATTGATAGACAATTGCCTGTTACCAGGGGGTGGCGGGTGCTACTTCCTAAATATTTCGTTTAATGAGTATGCTTTTAATCATATTAACGATGAAAGACATGTTCGTCAGTGCAAGCCACAACGCATATATAAAGACAAACTAAATCACTATTACCATGGTTCAGAGCATCTTGTAAGACGCCACTATATTTGGATTGCAATTGTGTTGATACTTAGCCTACAAATTGCTTGCCGATGTTTGCAAGATTTGTTTTCTGTATTAGATGTCCTCGGGAAATAAATAACTCTTACAAACCACAAAAGCTAACTCAAAATTACACATACCTCAATCTAGTTGATGAATGCAATGTATGTATTAGAATTGGAGATAATTATGTATATTTATTTGAAGATTACTATAAAAAGTAATGATCACCTTTAGTGTATGTATCCTGTGTACAGTTATGTTTTTCGTATATTACGAATGGAAATATAATAGGATCCAACATATGTTGTTGACGTATGCGTTTAAAACAGTAATTTTACATATATGATCTGTTACTAATTTCCCATTGGAAGGTATATAGTATATGGGTTCTTCGATATTGTTTTCACTGGATTTGGTTAAATGTATATGTATTTTATTAAGTTCTATCTGTCACATGTAATATATTGGGACATAATGTCGTAATTTATCCTGGAAGCTGTATATAGTATGGCGGTATAAGTTTTGTTAATGTTTCATGAAGGTAGACGTAGGTTCTAACAATGCCGTTGCAAACAATATAGTTGCAATGGTCATGCAAACCTAGATATCTTGTGATGGTTCAAGCCAAATGACCCGAATATTTGTATGAAATACAACAACAATTTGTTTATCTGCATTGACTAGAAATAACAAGATTCATCACATTATCACGAAGGTACATATGAATAAATCAAAGCCCTGAACATATATTTACAGCTGCAATAACGCTAGTAAGACCGCTTTATATACACGCTGACTTCTATCGACTGACAAGGGATTTTCGACTGTATCCATGTGTTGTTCCTCAAACAATTACATTTAACTTTGCACACTCTGCAGCTGACAATTCAATTGAGACATTCTTACATTGCTTTTGACCCTTACACCTTGATATTTAAAGTGCTATATCAGTGATAATCATATACTATAAAAAGGTGGATCTCATAATGATATTTCTGACATTGTGCTGAACGTTTGTTTTGAAAGTTATCCAGAACGATTTTCCAACTTGGCAATTTAATATTTGTAAGGTGACAAATTAATAGCTTTTCCATAGTATAGTGATTTAGAGTCAGTTTCAACGTGGCTGTAAATGTGTTAAAAAGTTGTATATTACCACTGCATATCTCATGAGATGGCCTGTGATTAATTATTATCTATGACATGAGTTACTGGATAGGGGATATATATGCTTTGGTAAATCACGCGAGCAAATTACAATTTACAATGTATATGTTTGGAATTCGTTATGTAGAAGAACTCTTAGCTATACTTGTTGCTTTATCGGTGAAGATTTTAATATGTGCACCTCGCATTAAAGCCCAGAGTTAAATTTTGCGCATGCTACAATGTTTTCTGCGCTGCTTAATTTAATCTGTGGTACAGCTGCAATTTTCAGTGTGGATATATAAATATATAGCGTGAAGTATTGAATTGCATAAAAGGGACATACGAGGGTATTGACAACTTGTTTTTAATATAAAAATCGTCCGATTGTATAGTTGTTGTTTAATTAAGATTTAATCAGTCATTAAATTGTTATATCAATGAAACATACGACAAATTATAACTTGTTGTTCCTGTCAAAATCTTTTAAGCTGACTAAAATATTAGTGAGTTTCTCTTTATTCTTCTCTGTGAGTATGCATTGCTATTACTTTTCCAATCTGTCTTATATTGTCATCCATCATGTTTATGGTTTGAAAGCCTAATTCCAATGCCAGTTAAAATATTAAGTAACATTAATGTTAGTCATATAATCACACATCTAGATGATTGTCCAAACTATATATATATATATATATATATATATATATATATATATATATATATATATATATATATATATATATATATATATACATATCTATATATCTATCTATCTATCTATCTATCTATATATATATATATATATATATATATATATATATATATATATATATATATATATATATATATGGCGACACGTATCTCACAAACTAAGTATGAAGGCAGTCAATGGGAGTCGCAGATACGCAATCGTATATAATTTAACCTTATTGCACACTTTGTTAGCTTTCCTGTTTTTATCTCCAATACACGGAAATTGTGTGGGCTACCTCAAGAACTAGGTTAGAACCCATTCATTGATCAGTGATACTACTACATAATATGCATTTCGTATGTCATTGATACCTTCAATCCAAAAATTGTAGGTGATTCCAGAGGCAGACTAGCTCCTATATTGATCAGTCGGAGAGTACGCCCCACTGCGGCGTACAACACAGACGTATAGAGGAGTAACAATTCATAAACTTTTTCTAAGAGGATTTTACAAAGGCAAAAAACACATGGTAAGGAACTTAGTACGACCATTTCTCAAAGTCCGGCAAATATGTTACACCAACTGTATTATTTGCAAGGCATTTTGGCACCCTAGGCGAGATCAAATATGCAATACGGCTTGCCATTAATATGATCTACAGAGTCGTGTCCACTCCGTCACTTCGCAGGCGGCACGGCTTTTGATTCGTCAAAGAAACTCAGCATCCGATCTGGCCCTAGACGCAGCGTGGCTTCTACCTCTGATACTTTTGACTAAATTCTTGCATGTGTAGGCACAAAGTTACTTTATGGACAGTTTGAGGTATAAGGAGGTATAAGTACATGTCGACTGATCTAGTTCATCCAGTGACGGCAGTCCAATAAACAGATTTTGACCAGCTAAAATGGTTTATGTCATTACGCTGTTAAACAGGATACAGGTGAGCATAAGCTCTTTATCCTACAACTTAGATACGTTCATGATTGCGTCATGGAAAAAGATGACTAATTCCATATTGGGAAAACATTTTTGTTTGGTAATTGACTCATTGCTAGTGCTAGCCAAACGTTTTACTAAGGACAAAGTTTTAAGCATTCCTTTAAAGCTTACTGCAAAGACATGTAAATATTGATTTTATCTCCCCCGTCGTGATCGACGTCGTAATCACCCAACCCGTGATCCAGCTTACCGCCGTATTTAATGTCTCAGCCATAATTGCATTACATTATTTCAACCATAGAGGTATTGTTCGTTGTTTGGTGTGCACCAATCGCCCTACGAGCTTTATTGCTATATCAGACAGCAGACCAACTATAGATATATAGATAGATAGATAGATAGAAAGATGGATAGATAGATAGATGGATGGATGGATCGATGGATGGATGGATAGATGGATCGATGGATAGATGGATAGATAGATAGATAGATAGATATATAGATAGATAGATAGACAGATAGATAGATAGATAGATAGATAGATAGATAGATAGATAGATAGAATGAATGATCGATCGATCGATCGATCGATCGATAGATAGATAGATAGATAGAATGATCGATCGATCGATCAATAGATAGATAGATAGATCGATAGATAGATAGACAGACAGATAGATAGATAGATAGATAGATAGATAGATAGATAGATAGATAGATAGATAGATAGATAGATAGATAGATAGATAGATAGATAACTATGTGGATGAACGGATGGAAGGATGGATGTTTGGATAGATAGATAGATAGATAGATAGATAGATAGATAGATAGATAGATAGATAGATAGATAGATAGATAGATAGATAGATAACTATGTGGATGGACGGATGGAAGGATGGATGCTTGGATAGATAGATAGATAGATAGATAGATAGATAGATAGATAGATAGATAGATAGATAGATAGATAGATTAAATTGATTAGATATATAGATAGAGAGAGAGATAGATAGATAGATAGATAGATTGATAGATAGATAGATAGATAGATAGATAGATAGATAGATAGATATATGTGTGTGTGTGTGTGTGTGTGTGTGCGTGTGTGTGTGGCTACTATGGTCGGCGAGGCCCCTCCTCACCTTCATATATATATCCACTGGGGTTAATCTCACTTTTGTGCCATGTTTACTGGTAACAACCAATTAATGTTAAAGTTATTTATCTGGTCATGTTGAATTAAATAGTTACAAGACAATAATTTGCAAAAAGGTGAATATAACCATATGTCATACCATGGATGTATTTAAGTACATATCACTGATACATTTCTACTCACAGTTACACTTTGGGTAACAGGAAGTAAACACAGGGTATTTAAAATAATCAAAAGGTTTTTAAAAAATCAATGCATTATCAGCTTTTGGCGATCTTATAGGTTTTTATCTTAAGTGACACTACACATGTATCCAGAACACCCGATATATTATAGGAACAATGTGAACTTGTTTGCAATGGAAACATCCAAATAGAAGAGCATTTCTTCAACTTTCAGTAATGTAAATTAAAATGATTTGCATGTGGTCATTATTGAAACTCTAAACTATCTAAATTTGAAAGAAGCGAAATGTCTTGAGTACATAAAATTTCGCATTACAACCTTCAAATCGTCTGAACTAGTCCAAACAACTCACACTGGGACAAAGAAGAATTCATGCTTTCTGACATTATTGCCCTCCTCCTAGTAAAAAAACAAGCTAACTAAATCCCCCTCTTTGTAGCAGTTTCCGAATATGCTGGAGTATTGAAATTAGATAAGTGGTAGCATGATTATTTTTGGAGATTTCGCTTTTCACATTGACCATCAAGGAAGCACATACGTATAAAACTTCGAGATTCTATTTATGTTTCAAACCGTAAGCAGTCGGTTAACCAACCCATCCATGCTCACGTTAAACTGGATTCGTCAAAGACCTGATTTTATTATTGAATGGTCCACCCTTGTATACCACGAACTTGCATCAGATAACCTCTTAATTATATGCCACTTGGATGTATCAGCCCCTCACGATTAACTTTTATTTGCTTAAAGGAGAAATCTTGGTATCATAAACATAACCAATCTAGAGAATAACATCTAAGCAAGCCTAACAACTTGCATGCCTCCTACAGATGAGCAACTCGATAACTGCCTGCGTTCGTTTCTTGAAAATAATTCCCCAGCCACCAACTTGCAGGGTACCAAGGTAAATGTGTTATAGCAGTGTCATAGACCAACTTAAAACTACTAAAATAGCACGCTGTAAATCGGAGATGCTATGACTTTTCACCAGACTCACAATTTTCAAACATATTAATGAAGCCGCTAAGAAGAACGTAACAAACATAGCCAAAATATCCCACTACAGTACTACGTTTCTGGCGAGTTCCGGCATCAACGTGCTCTTCGAGATTGCTATCAAACTAATTTCAAGGGACAAATTTACACCATTACCAACGACTTTCTCTCCTGTAGACCTTCGGGACCTTTTTACAATTATGTTCCGTGACGAGGTACAAATCATTGGCGATGGGCTTGATAACACAATATAAATTTACTCCTCTATACCATACATTTGCGACACAGAATTGCAGTGACAACCGTTACCAGGATTCGAAACTCTCCCTATTAATTTAGTAAGAACAATTGTGATGAAGAGTGCACCAAAGTCATGTGAACGTGACCCAATTCCAACATCACTGCTGATTGAGTACTTAGATCCTTCTCTAACCGATGGTATTAATACCTGTCTCTCACCTGTGTATATGCCATCATTTTTAAAACTTGTCATTGTAAAGCCGTCGCTGAAGAAACCAACACTAGACCATAACAATTGAAAACACTCCAGTCCTGGTTCTTTATTCCCGTTCATATAAAAATATCTTATAAAAAGTTATTCTAACCCAAATAAATTCAACCAATTTTTAATTTATGTACAGTCTGATAATCGCTTTTGCCACAATACTAAAACTACTCGTCTAAAGTAGTTAATAACATTAAACCTGCTTTGGATAGCGGAAAGATTACAGTCCTCACACTCCTTGATTTGTCTGCAGCATCGGACCCAATAGACCATGATGTATTACTTCGCCGTCTTCAGCATGTATTTGGCATTCAAAATACAACCTTACTGTGGTTCAGGTCATACTTAGTCAACAGGGCACAGCATGTAAATAACCTAGAGTCCAGGTGAATGATGATAAAACTGAATCTATTTGGATCACAGTACTAAGACATTGCCATTCACATCATTTACTTTAATCAATAAATATTAGGAACACCAACATTAAATACATATTCAGTACGAAACATAGATCCTAATGTAGACAATAATCTCATGCAAGGCTCCATATCTTGAGATGAGACGCATCAGCTCCATTCGCAAATATATATTGGGCCACACCAATGTGTACACACCAGCAATATACTTACGCTCCTCTTCTGACAATCGGATACTCATTATTCCCCTGATGTAAATGAAGTAATATGGATAAAATTCATCTGTATACCAGGACTCAACAATGAGGAACAAATTGCTCATTTAAGTTAAAGACAAAGACAAAATGATCCTTTTCATGATTGTTCTTAAAACATACTTTTATTGACTGCAAGAACATACTTAATGACTTAATAAGATTTGCTTTCTTAATTATTTGCAGCATTGTTATGTCTTCTAATGTCATGGTGTCTGTTTATTTTATTTTTTTGTAGTCACATCATTGTATATGTTGTAACGCGTTTAGAGCTTTTAAAGATTAGGCGCTATCTTTTCTAAAATTTTCTTCCACTATTATGTTCATGGATTCAATTATCGTACCTCTTTACTTCCAAAAAATAGTTGTATCTAGTTGACAGATTTGTCAGCCTACGTGCTAAACAGACTTATATGAAAATGACTGATGTTCTGTCATTCCTAAAGAAACAGACCATACCACTACTAGAAAATGTTGACGTCGCAAACGAGTCGCATTTTGTAATAGTATAACACGATTAGTTAGGTGTAAGGGGAGATCAGTATCAGTTCCATATTAAAGCGTAGATAGGGTACTAACGGAAATGTAGGTTAAACAAACTTTAACACACTGTACATTTGGTGAACAACAAACGTATTCAAGCTGGCAAGCAACATATGTTGTAGGTGGAATAAGTTGTGTATTAAAACACATAGGATAAGATTCCTTGTTCTTGAATACAGACTTTTAAATTTTCTTCACACTTTTGTTCACAGCATACATTCATCATCCAAGCATTTGCCAGAAAACGACAAGAACAAAAGTTATACCTGACACAAAATATAAAAAGAATCGTCATACATTGGGGCGTTTGGATTGGTTGATAAATTAATGATGCAACAAGATTATGTCGAAAGTTAGGTTTGCATGTTGCCGAAAATAACTATGATGCACAAAAAGTCCCATTAGGTAGAATTCACTCCCACATAGTTTTAAGCACTGTAGTTTCCTTCACATAAGAGATGCTATTGATCTGAATAGAGCTGAATTGCATCTGTGTATCATTGCCATCAATGATGCAACAAGAAACCACATAATGTCAAACAGTATGTGTTCAGATATGTATCTGACCATGACATTGATCACTTTTGTTTAGATTGGTATAGTGACTTAAAAGTTGGAAAAGATCCACACTGTTTGTTTTGTTGTGGTTAATAATTGATCAAATTGTTAGCTTTAACGACCGCACACAGAAAAACTACAGTGATTGGAAATTATAGATCGAATGCAAAACTATGTAGATAGGTGTATTGTGAATCATATTAGCATGTACATTTTCAACACCAAGTAAGGACACCGCTTGAAACGTTTCAAGATTTATTCGAAAGTGCGAGAAGCATTTTTTTGCAATGCTCTTCACAATTTCATCCATATCTTACAACAATTGAAATTTTAGAAAAACATTGTATCACTTTCAGTGTGTATCTTCAGCAAATGTAACCAAATTTGTTTAACTAAATGCAAATAATTATATGCAATAACTTCAGTTAGATTGCAAGATAGCATAACGGAAAAAATACATTATAAATGTCCATGTCACATCTGGGACACATCTGATCCTAATTATTTAATCAAACGACTGAGACATAAATAGAGGCAGAAATGCTTAATACTAAATATTTCCGTATATCTCCATATTTCGGGTGATTCTATGTACGAAGAGGAGACAGAGAGGTCTATAATAAAATAATATAAAACTTATCTCGTTATACGTTTACGACCAAACCGCTTGGTTCAACCCATCTATGATGTATGTGTGTATTAGCAGACAAATATAAAGTCGAGAGAACAATGCTCACTGTCCACTTAAATCAACACCAGTCTGGGACACTCTATCAATATTGACTGTGTCTATCGGAATGGCAAATACAATCACATCACAATTTATTTTGCTATTTGTCTACATTTGTTGCGCAGTACATATTGAATGTGTTGATGTGCCTGTAGTCTCCAACGTGCTACGGTGTCATCGGCATGGAGTATGGCTAACAGATAACCGACTTTTGTTGTTTCTATATATCCTTTGCTGAATTCATTATAATTCTAAGTTAATTTTTGCTCCAAAAAATAATATTGAATGCATGTAATTTCAGTGCAAAAGGTTTGAGAAAATAATTCCAACCAAACTACATACTGAATAAAACAATAATACTTATTCTGATCAAGACTTGATTGCATGAACGAACCGAAAAACCGTAAATATATTTCATGTGATACTTATGGTCAGCTAATAGACAATTCGTGCCATGTCACATAAATGCTACCTGGAATGACCCAGACATTGCATGGCCTATTTATTTATTTATTTCTGGGTCTAGGATGTTAGTATTCCCCCGTAAATATACCTAACTTATGTAATAAAACAATTTCCTTTATTATACAATGAGTGCATTACTTAATCCCCTTAAAAACATAAAACGTTCTAAAATTAAAAATTCTATTAATTTAAAGACGTAAATATGTGTGTTAGGGTTCGAGTCTGATTAAAAAGTGTATTAGCAAGATATTTTACTTTAAACAGAATATCACGTACGTGTTTAAAAGTGATTGTCTTCCTTATATACCTAAATTATATATATATATATATATATATATATATATATATATATATATATATATGTATAAAAAGTATTGGATTAATACCTTTCATGTTTCTTCATTACCAACATTTGCTGGTGATATAATAAGATTTGCCATCATATATTGCTTTCAATTGTGTGTTCATACAAAGCGCGTACCTGCATCATCAAAAAGAGTTGTGTATGTTTGCGTGTGTGTGTGTGCGTGTGTGTGTATGTGTGTTCACGAATAACTTTGCATCTCAGATAAGGAAACTAATCCTTGACAAATAAATATAACTTCTGTCTTTCGCGTGTCTCAGACGTTATTTCTCGTTACTTGTATGACCACATAGATAAACCCAATGTGATGTATCCCCAAATCTGGCTAGCTGTGAATTGTACCAGTGTCGATAAGCTAAACATCTATAGCTTAGGTCCTCACAATCTAAACTTACTGTCTAACAGGGCCTCTCAATTGCAATGAATACCAAATGGGATATAAACAGCTATCCATATATTTCGTCCTCGCAATTTCCAAACCCGATATCGTCGAATAGTATACAACACTGAAAAACTATATATTGCATAATACGCCATTAATACAGCACATCTGTTTAATATCACATATATTTGTACGATTAGCTTACAAGGATGAGGTTTTAGACACAGTGTTTACGGATGAGGATGCTGTACCGAAGAGTGAATTTAGTCATCTAACATTCGGTTTTGAAGGACGTTGTAATATACAAAATTATTGTTTTTTTTCTAAATAAATATCAAATAGATTTTATCTTGAGGAATCAATATATTATTCAATGCATTGCTAATATATACAAAATTATCATAAAATAAGAAAATTGTTTTTAGATGTGCGTGTGATCCTGGTAAATGTCACAATTTTTAGATAAACAGGAAGATAATATCGGTCGGAAAAATAAAAGAATAGCTTAATGGTAACTTAAAATGTACTAAGGTAGCGGAATGGTTATAGTAAAGTCGGTGATGATATAAGTAGTTGTAACAAAACTGATGTCATTAAAAAACCAGTTAAACACATGTTTAATTTGCGATAACTACATATTAAAAGGGGATGTGGAACGATAACTCTTGAAGATCCTAGATTTGTATACGAATACTTTTGTTCGTCGCCCCTCCCTGCGATGTAATTCACTCGTACATTACCTAATTAATAGGTTTTGGGCACATAGGGTGGTTAAAAGGGAGGTAGAGACTATAATATTACTACTTTTAATTACCTACCTTGTAGTAAGATTAATATCGGCAACATAACACATACAATCATCTTTCTGGTCTTGGACGTATTGATGCGCGCAGCACGGCTTCGTTTCTTTTCTAAATTATACAAATGGTAACGTAAATAAAACACAGCATATTTGAAGTAATCCCAAAGGTAAAATAATCAATACGTAATCAACATGTGCCAATCCTAAAAGATTTTATCTTAGGTGACGCTACACAGTTATACCGTACTCATGAGATAGGTGTAAAATAAGTCAACATTTGCATTGACAGCATGCACTTGGAATAGACTGTTGGCATACTTGTATGCTACTTTCATGTAATGTAACTGAAATGTCTTTGCATGTATCATTATGAAAACTATACAATGTATCAAGCTGAATGAGTTATACTATGTGCTCGAAAAATACCCAATCAACTCCAAATTGCATTACCTAAATTATCTATCTGAATTAGTGGAAATACGTTTGCCAGATTAGAAACGCCATTTATCGTGAATTGTTCCACATTATAAACATTCTGTTGAATTATCTTATAAGTAGAACAGTTTTCGCTGGATTTTGATGCATGGAACGAGTCATGTTCCCTTATTAAAACTAATAATCTTTATTCTCGCACATAAGTTATTTTTATTGTTCCAAAATAGTACTCGTATTCTATTCAGGTACTGGTTAACGGCTGGTTATCATGATAAATGTGCCGACATTAACCTTTTTCGGACTAGGACATTACTAATTATATTCCTTCCAAGTAAAAAATATTGATTTCAATGGCAAATACATTTAAGCACTTCAAATATATACATAATCACACTGTAGTACTCTGACTACCAAGGATCTGGTTATATTGATTACACAAAGCTATAAAGGCAAACTTTGAGGTTACAGTATAACTCCTATACTTAGAATATTTATGTAACCAAGAGCATAAATTGTGCCTAGAAAGTTATATTTATTCTTATCATTATATATATATATATATATATATATATATATATATATATATATATATATATATATATATATATATATATATATATATCAGGCACGTCTGCAAGGGATTGATTAGGATACATTTAATAAACCGAAGACGTACAGCAAATTGCCAGTATCTAACTAGGCAAAGCTAATTTCACTCTTTACTCGTATTTTTCAAAGGCAAATACAAAAATTTTTAATTGTTTGTCTTGTCTATGATGTTTGTTAATTTTCTGTTACTGTTCTTTGTCGTTGTGTGTTTGTGTGTTAGTATGCGCGCGATGTTTACCCGCTGACACCTGATCGAGGTCACACCCTCTCTGCTGCTGTGAGGTTACCCATTATCATATATCAATAATAGCAGCAGAGGGGGCGAATCAGACAACATTTTTAAACAAGTTTTCAATGGATTAGGGGTGAATCAGATAACGTTTTGAACAAGATTTCAATGAATTAGGGCTTAACCCCCGGAACAGGCAAAAAAATAATGACGCCAACGTCGTTGTCATTCACCCCCTCTGCTGCTAGAACTTTCAGTTCTGGGTCAATGATAAAATCACTACGATGAAAATCCTTTGTTGAAATTCGAAGAATTTTCACGATTTCAATTAACCGAATATTTGATCCAATCCTTAGGACGAAAGGCTTTACGACGAAAATCCCTTTAGGATTTCACAAACAGACTTATTTGTAAAACCTCACCTTGTAAATCAATGAGATTATTGGACTGGTCAGTGAGTTTGAAATTAATTCTGGTTAATGAATTATTATGACATCGCATATAGACTGGATTCACCGGGGACTCAATTATTAAAAACCCTGGAGGAGCTGTTGGTGCAAATGAATACAAAATATATCCTTGCTGAGCTTGATTTGATCGTTCGAGATTAATTTGATAGCTTCCTTCGATAACATCGCATACTAAATTGAGCGCAATCACCGTTTAAATATTCACATTGAACGGAGCAATATGCCTGCCACCACCGTCTGGGTCATTATTATGTTTGAGGATTTTTATTTCCGGTGATGATGTTTTTTCCATGCATCATGAATTATTTTAAAACCAACATCGATGGCATCACTGAGAAGTTTTTGTAGTTCTGGTACGTTATATCCTGGTAGTTTGAATGCTGGAATATCTTCTATGCGGATATTAAATTGTATTGCAAACTCTGTTCTCGGTAGGAGTATTTCCCCATCTATTATCTCTTGAATAATTTGTGAATTAAATTTTTCCATATCGTCGATAATTTTGTTACATGTTTCTACGACACTGATAAATTTATCTCGGGTGAGAGAGCCTGATTTAAGAGGTATTAAAACAGTGAAAAATCATTATTCATTGCTGTGAAATTTTCAGTGATTTTAGGTCCCTTAACAACACGATATTGCTCTATTGTAACTATTTCCCTCCCTCCCTTCCACTCCCTAGTTTCTTTGAATTTGGAATCAAATAAAACATGAAATTTTAAAACATCTGTGTGATCTATATAGCTTCTTACTGGATTATCAGATTTTATCCTGTCTGTGACATAATCAGATTTTTGTGGTTCTGGTAAATCAACGGTTTTCCCCCCGGGTGGGATTTCAAGCCATCCTAGTACGGTTATAATAGAACTCTGATATATATCTACGACATATCCTTCTGTGCTTATTTCAATGGCAGATGATAGTGTTGGCTCATGAACTGTTATAGCGATTTTTGATTCTTTTCCAGTAATCGATTTTATTCTACGTTGCAATTCAGCATTGATTTGTTCAATTTGGTATGACCCTGTTGGTATGGAAACAACGTTCCAGTCTGGGGTACCGTCGCCTTTATTCTTATTTGCAAATACCAGGGAATTATTAGGTTGTTGACCACCAAATGATTTTGATCTGATATTAGGCCAACTATGGTATACTCGTAATTTTGCTAGCGCTATCTCCTTCACTGGGACCGGAGAGGGGAAATTCACACTGAATTTTGGATTCGATGAGGTTATTGATATCATGCTGGTTTGTACTGGGTTCGTGTTCTCCACTATTCGTTGAAGTAATTCCATCGGTGTTGTCATCGTTGCTATACTCATGCTGTCGCTCTAGTTTTGACATCGCGGAATCGTGAATACTGACCATCACTGAGAACTCAGTATCTGATATCGTTGAGGTTATTGGGATCATTCTGGTTTTTGGGTTCGTGTTTTCTAATTCCATCGGTGTTGTCATTGTTATTATACTGTTGTTGTCGCTCTAATTTTGATATCGCGGAATCATAAATACCTACCATCGCTGAGAACTCACTATCTGATATAATTGTATCATCGAGTGATGACGATATCATTGAGGATAATTGCGAGTATGCGGTTGATACAACATGAAATTGAATTAAGTAATCTTGCAGTTTACTCTGGCTGCATGATGATATTTTTTTTGTGATCCCTGTTGATATACCCGCGATTGTAGCCACCGCAGAAATGCAAATTGGAACTACGACCGGGGCAATCATTGTAACCGATGCAAGTATTATTCCGGCACCAGCGAGAACGCTTGACACCGAGTACATAGTAATATCAATCGCGGTGATTCTTCGTCGGTATTTTTTTATTTTTATTTGATACTCCTCGGCGAGGGTTTTGAGTCTAGTTTGAAATTCTCTGACCTGATCATAGCGACATTGCGTTGATGAAATCATTTTTTTTTTAAAAACGCTAGCGTTTTCAATTGTGAAATCCTTTCAATTTAGTTATTTACTTAAATCCGCTACGAATTCCACATACCATGTTGTTGAAACCCTAACCAAATTTTTATCAGTAGATGATATCGTGAACTTTTCAGTTGTATCCTTGTCAATGATCGTTGAAATCGTATTGTTGACCCCGGATGAACTTGACGATGAAATATTGAATTGAGTCGTTGTCACTAGTGTTAATCGATAAATACCTTTAACGCTTGCAGGGATATCTAATTTGTTGTTTGTAGGTGTCCACGCAAATGATCCGTGTTGGATCGTGTATACTACGTTATTGGTTTTCTCATGAGGAATTTTTGCTTTTTCAATGATTGTTATCATCCTCGGAAAATCAGTTTTGATGGCTTCGATGAAGCTTTTCGTCTCATCGATGGATTTTTAATATCAGGGAGTTTTAGTTCAATTTTATCGAATTTAGTTCCAATAAATTTATCAATGATATTTCTACGAAATGCGGTAAACTGTTTTATGTGTTCTTCGGTTTTAGATTGAAGTGTTGCTAGTTCAAACGCAGAATCGTTGAGAGTTTTTAATCTATCTGTAATCGTCGAAATAAGTACACCCGGTTTGAGTTTACCCTGATCGGAAAATAACGCGATAGTATCCTCGATTGCGTTTCGTTGTTTAACTAAAATATCATCCAACGACACATTACTGGTTTTCAATTTACCCTGACAATCTTGAAATACAACTATCTCATTAGGATCAACATTTACTAAATTCAACGTCTCAGCGATTTCATCTTTAATTTTTTTTTTTTATATCACCGGTTGCAGTGTCATCGGGTTTAGGTTTCAGAGGTCTTCCCCAAATATCGATCATGATATTTTATACACCTCTCTCTAAAATCGTTTCGTTGAAAAATCTATGATTTTCGCCAGCGACTACTAGTGTAGTCATTTACGACAATATGAGGTGGTTTTCTAGATGCTGAAATAGCATCAAGGACATTTAATAATTCGCTGCCGCATATTGGTGGATCATTCATTTGTTGTGTTGGTAGCGTAGAATACCAAGTCTTCATTGAAATTTTTTTTATATAACGCATAAACTCTTTTGGCGGGGCTAATCCATATGAATCAAAATAGACAATCCCACGTGGATCAATAGCATATGCAACCCAGTGAGTAACAGGTCCGGTGCTGTTATCGAGATTAATAATACCTGTTTCAGCAGTTTTGTTTGGTTGATGTGGTAATTGATCTTTCATAAAAACACCTCTGCAATTTTTAATCGCTAGTTTTTTAGCAGCATCCATTAAATCAAAATTAGACATGGGAACCATAGGTTCCTCAATTAATAAACCGTTCCTGGGATTCTCAGGCCTGATCCGTGAACGGATCTCTCGCTGTACCATGAATACGGGGTTCCTGGTAGTCTTAGACCCTTTCCGCTGTACCATGAATACGGGGTTCCTGGTAGTCTTAGACCCTTTCCCTTTTTTATATCCTTGTCCAGTTGCCTTTTTTAGTGCCATTCCTGATGCAGTACCAACGGCTCCTAACGCCGCTGCTTTAGCCACCGCTGGGGCTGCTGCTGCAATCAATGCTGGTATTGCAGCTAACAACGGGACTATACCGCCTGATTTAATCATGTTTTTGATAGCTGCCGCAGAAATAGTAATCTTGACACCTTTTTTGCTACAAGTGCATCATTGAAATGTTTTACTTGACGAGTTGTCAGTGACAATTTATTTGCACCACCAGTCATTTGTTTGGGTTTCAACGTGATTGTGGTTCCACATTGCTTAGCTGATTTGGATTGCAATTTTTTTAATTGACCGGGTGTCAAGGACACATTGATATTACTATATGACATTATACATAATAGATTGATTCTAAATCGAGAAAATCAATCAAAGATTTTCTACTGGGGCATCTACCACTCTCATTCTTCCTCCAACACCTTCAAGTAGCATTGATTTATCACTGAGAATGACAGCAACCGCTCTATAATTAGTAATAGCGCCAAGACGGGTTATATTAGCTCTAAAGTGTATATCAACGACAGACTGTCTTGTTAAATCAAGATGTTCCAATGAAAAGTAATAAATCGGATAGAGGTTTTTGAAATCATATTGTGATATTTGCAAACCAGTATCCACATTTTGATCACGTGCCATAAATGACAACAATCTATGATACACGCGTGCAATATGATTTTCACCGTAATCAAGTTGTACATCCTCAGATGGTTCCTGCTGGCCGTTTATTCTCAGTGAGACGTCCCTAACACCTAATTGATCAAATATCATATGACTGAAACGTTGATCGCCAACCCGTGTGTTATCCTGTAACGCAATAAATATATGACGTAGCGCAGCAACACCTTGTTTTGATGCTAGGTTCCACGTGAATATACCGTTCAGACTTGATTGCTTCACATCTGTACTCACTGATAACCAACTCAACAACGACTTTCCTCCTTGGTCCATAAATGATAGTAATCGTCCTTCTGCGGTGGCTGCTGGAGTCAACACTGGCATCCACAATTATATTTTTGTTAAATTAACTTTATCGGCATCAGCATTGGGATTTGCATTGTCTGCTGGAATCCTCCAAATTGCGTCGTTATCATCACTCTTTCGTACAAGCGAGACTGTATGCTTCGCCCCGTAGATAACTTTTCGGACGTTTCTACAGAATCCAAATATGTGATGCAGTGGAATCGCGCATGAAAATGATTTACGAACCCCTTGCAACATTGAAGTACGTGTTGCAGCCCCTAGATTGAAAGTAACATCTTGTTTATAATCATATCTTCGGCATCAATATTAGCAGTGCCAGCATTATTCTTTGGTCGTCTTACAACAAATTGATTTCCTCCAGCGGTATTCTTACCATCTTTTGCAAACATCATAGAAGGTCCTGCTGATCTTGTATAATCATCAGAATATCTCGCTAGTCCTATGATTGTTGTAGCCACATCAACATCACGATCTATGGACTCAATTACGTTTCCATCAATGAGATATTTTGCACTCTCAAATAGCGCCATGATACCATTATTGACAAAACCGACTTGAGTACCAGCTGGATACGGTGCTTGTACAGCAGGAGTTACAGCAGCTGTTACAAGTTCACCTTCGATTTCAATAAACGCTTCACAAGGTAAAAAGTATTTACTGGTATCATGGACTTGAAGATCAATTCTTGCTCGACTATTTGAGTCTATGGCATGATAGGCGTAATATTGATAATCGCGTACAGAATCATCCTTGCCAACTGGGGCGTCTATATCAAACGCTGGATCACGTGACTGTTTGAACATTTTATTCTATTTATCAGAGTCTAAATCGTGAAATCATAAAAAAAATTTCATCGTGAAAAACGCTAGCGTTTTCGTCGTGGTTTTTTAAAGCCACTTCCCGCTATCATGTTTGCAATATTGCTTTTGGTCGGGAGTTATCAACGACGCTAGTTTTTCGTCTACTGCGTTATTTATTATTTTACTAACACTTGCAGGCATTTCTGCTGTAGATGGCTATGGTACCGGTTTCTTTTTTCGTCTCACTAATGATGTTATTTTATTTTTTGCTGCAGAAAACGCTTTTCCCGCAAGATCTCCAACAGCACCAATACCCTTATCACGAATAACATCAATGGCTTTCATTGATAATTGTTTAGCTAACGGCATCACTTTTGGGGCCATTCTTGCAAATAACCCTGCAATGGTATTACCTAAACCATCACCATAGTATGCTCTATAAACTGGAAACCGTGAATTAACTACATAGACGGGGGTTGGTTTATCATGATTGTAGTGTATGATCATTATTATAAAAACACTAGTGTTTTCAATTGTTATTCAGTCACTATGATACCCATTTGCTAACTCGTCAATGAAATCTCGATATGTTTTGATATCCATGATACCGCCTTGAAATAATCGTCTACAGATATCAGCTGCTTCATTAATTATTTCTGGAGAGTTATTTCCAGCTCGTTTTCCTCCGATGAGAACTTCTAATCGTGATATATCATTGATAACACTATCAGGACATGAAATCCTTGGATTTTGACTCGAAGAGTTTCCAACTAGAATTCCACTCCCCAAAACTTCCTCCTTATCATCGTATGGCTGTCTTAAATGGAGTTGAAATTTTCTCTTGAAGTCCCTGTCTTCCTTCATCCTTCTATCTAAACTCCCAGTATTTATTTCATACACTATATCAGCCCATTCATTATGTGACATTTTATAATTCGTATAATTGTCCTTGAAAAACTTCTCTTGTGAATCATAGCTGTTAGCAGCAAATTCACCTAAATTGTCTATATCCTCCTTGAGAATTCGTTTTTTAGCGCTATCGGGAAATATAATTGATATAGGTAGTTGTCCACTCACTAGTTCTTCCTGAAATCCTTCAAATTTTCGTTCTGAAGCGGTTGATATATCCTGAGGAAGTGTTTTTAATGATTTTTTTGTTTGTTTAGTTTTCGCTGCTAGTTTTTCAAGTACAGAAATAAGACCCTCTTCTTTTCTTTTACCGTCAGGATCATCTCCCAGTATAGCATGCTCTACCCCGTACGTTGCTGTGGTTACTGGTTTAAACAACTCTTCAGATCCCGTAGCAAAGTCAGTTTGTAAACTCTGTCGTTGTTGCAGTTTATTCCTGACAGACTCGCGAATTGGTATAAATTTCTTAATTGCATCTAATCGTTCACGAGCCAATCGGGTTGTTAATGCTTCATTGACCATTATTTGAAATCGCAAACTATTTTTCAATTGCAAATCCCGACCCAAAACCATCGGATGATTCCATCCCTAACGGTCCAATATTTTATTGCTGTGAAATATTTTTTTTTTTATTGCTGTGAAATATTTTTATTTTTATTGCTGTGAAATATTTTTATTTTTTATTCACTGATTTCACTGATTTTATGTCATTTTGGTGGTGTTTCACTGATTTTTTGACAGTTTTGGTGGTTACTCTCAAAGAGATTTTACAGTCAAATGGTCGATTTTGCATGGGATTTTCCATAAAGAAAAGCTGTTAGGATCGACTTTCATCGATTTTGAGCCAATTTTTGATGATTTTTAGTCATTTTTGATGATTTTTAGTCAGTTTTTGATGATTTTTATCAAAAAACCTCGTAGGGTCAAGTAGTCGATTTTGCATGGGATTTTCCGTAAAGAAAAGCTGTTCATGGTTTTTCAGTTGAGTGGTTGCAACAGAATCTAGTGCCATTGAAATATATTTACTACTGAAATAAATTTATTTGTAGTGCCTCTGAAATATTTTTACTTTTTTGCCTGTTTATCACTGATTTCACTGATTTTGTGTTATTTTTGTACCATTTTGTGTCATTTTGATGGTTTTTTCAGTTGAGATTTTACGGTCAAGTAGTCGATTTTGCATGGGATTTTCCGTAGAGAAAAGCTGTTAGGATTGATTTTCATCATTTTTTAGCCATTTTTCATCAATTTTTGCCTGTTGTCAGCGATTTTTGGTCATTTTTCATCGATTTTTATCAAAAAACCACGTAGGGTCAAGTAGTCGATTTTGCATGGGATTTTCCGTAGAGAAAAGCTGTTAGGATTTTTTTATTCAGTGTGAAATATTTTTTATTCACTGATTTTGTCATTTTCAATCAAGAAGTGCTAAAAAAATGAGGGTCGATTTCAATCAAAAAATGATAATGGTCGTTCACAATCAAAAAATGATAAGGGTCGGGCAATCAATTTTCTTGAATTAATGCTCGTAGGTTTCTAATTTTAGAGTTGACTTCTTTTTTCAATTCGTATTCGTTACCTAATTCTTTTCGTATCCCCTCTACAATAGTATACAACGGGACAAACACACTGATGTCACTGGAAAATGAAAGAGAGTCTCTAATAGAATTCTGAATTCTATTGATGAGTGCATATTTCTTGGGTAGCATATATTTATTGTTGTTAACTCCGTATTCTATATCCTGAAAATCTGACACAATTTGATCAGGATTTAAACCATCTGATAGTTTGATATCCTGATTCCTCAATTTTGCTATTTCAACTATGATGCTATTCATGTTTTCAGAATTCATTTTTCTATAATATGACATATCTCTAATTGAAAAATATGACGCATTAGACATAACTGAATTGAACTTTTTGCCCGCTCTTTTTTGAAATAGCCGTCTTGGTTATTCCCTCTGCAACTCTTCGTACTGAGGGTCCACAGATATCGAAAAAATTACCGGCTTCATATAATGATTGAAATATTTTTTCTTCGTTAGTTATTGTTTTCAAAGATTTTACGGGTCTCGCTTTATTTGAACAAGTGCCAGTCCTTCCTCGTTTGGAATTCTCACTCTGTGTGATAGCTTGATAAAGAATTGTTCTTCGGATTAGATTCCTTGTGATCGATATCAATATCATCCTCGATCAATCCATTGAAACATTCAAACACGAAACGATGATTGAGATAAATTTCTTTCCAACAGTAAACCTGAAATACCCATGATTAGTCACAACACCAACTGGTTTCTTCAGTCTACGGTTTCTGACAGTACCATCACCGGATGCTTCATAATTTGTAATCAGAGGGTGTGGTCTGAATTCTTGGTTCATTCGTATACATAATACTATTGTTTGTCTAATTCATTGTTTGGTTCAATAATGAATCTTTCAATATAGTCTTGAGGGGTTCTTATGATTTTGTCAAGGACGTTGTCAGCGTCAGGGTCAAAATTTCTGATTGATTGTCCATTTTTTATTCTTTTATCATAATAACGCTTCAGTTCTCTGTATCGCTTACCACCGCAATTCAGACATAATCGTGATTTTCCCCTGACCCCAACCCCACATCGAATACAAGGTAACGGACCAAGGCTTCCACGACGAAAGCTTTGCATATGATACCCACATAACTCATTTCTGCATGATTTGTTACACGGGATTACTGATCCAATCATAAGCCATTTGCAGTGATTCATTATACATAAATCTTTCATTTAAATGCTTGTTTTAATTATAGCATGAGGGAGTTCAAGAGATTGACTTCGAAAAATGCTAAATTCAATACTGATAGAGAGTGTAAGAGATTATTGAAAATTAATCCTAAATTTAATATCGATAAACCCAAAAAACGTCCAATAGACGGAAACATGAAGGAGTTTAAGAGATTATTGAAAATTAATCGCGATAGACCCAAACTTCCAAAACGTCCAAGAGACGGATACATGAAAGAGTTTAAGAGATTATTGAAAATTAATCCTAAATTTAATATCCATAAACCCAAAAAACGTAACAAACGTCCAAGAGACGGAAATATGAAAGAGTTTAAGAGATTCTTGAAAATTAATATCGATAGACCCAAAAAACGTGTCGTAGACAGAAACATGAGGGAGTTTAAGAGATTATTGAAAATTAATCCTAAATTTAATCTCGATAGACCGAAAAAACGTAACAAGAGATCACCTTGGAAAGATGCTTAATTCAATCTTGATATAGTTTATAATACACCCAAGAATAAAATTCTTGATAAAGCCCTGATTATTAAAATCAGAGACTGTTTTAATGAATTCAAGCGTGATGGAGCATCTTATTGCTGGTCAACATTTCGAATACGAGGCGGTGTTGACGCTACCATGAATGATGAAAAAGCAGCAGTGATAATTTCACGTCTTCGGAAAGAAAGAAATATTTTTCGAATTAAATTCATTAACAGCGAAGATGAAAAATGGATTATTAGGGATAAATTTGAACCCATTCTCAGGGACAAAAAAACTGTCACTGTGAATCAAGATTCCAAACCAGGAATTTTAACCGGAATTGATAAACCCTACTACGAAAGATCTTATCCTGTAACAGTAGTTGTTTACGGGATATATCCACTCAATGAAAAACCTTATATTTCAAAACTAGCACCAATGAAATATTCAACATGGCTCAATTGTGTAGCAGAACGAATAATGGAACACTTCACAAATGCGTCCCGGGGAAATAAACTGACTGATCTAAGACGAAAAAAAAAACCGAGTGGGAATTAACGGTAAAAGAGAATGGGGCAACAATTCAGGATATAATTAAATTAGAAAAATCATTAAGATTTCCAATATCGGTAAGGACAATCACCGGAGAAGTATTATACGAATCGAAATATAAATCACAGGGGGCTCCAATTGAAATTATTGATCATAACGAACACGCGTGGTCATCTGCAGTAACAATATTTCCACGGGATAGATCCGTAAAATATATTTTCCCAACAGGGTTGGGACCTGAAGAGTTTTTTTCAGAGCAGAAATTATTTGATGCTAGTTACCATTTGAGTAAAAACGATTCTGTGTCAATGTGGCTATTTCATAGTACTTCAGACGAGGAATGTATATTTGATCAGTTTGTAAGGCCCAACGGAGAATTGTACCGTACTGAAGAACTGCATAATCAAATGAAACAACTAGCTAGTGAGTTTTCTGGGGACGGGGAAGACAACGATCAATTATTAGCAAATTGTTTTACACTACCATCAATTGCAGCACATTTTGCTAGAAAGAAAAAAGCGTGGTAACCAACACGAAGTGAGTTTTTATCAGATGTCAAATTGTCCTGTCTTGAATACAGCCATGGAGGGTTATGGAATACTAAATACAACGCTGATACCGTTATTTCAGCTGATATGATTGCGTGTTATCCAGGAAGTTTTCTCGGGTATGGAGAATGCGAGAAATATTTTAAACGATTTGGACACCCCACACACGAAATGACCCGTGTTGCTATTAATGGACCACAGCCACATTTTGATTTAACCGGATTCGCTTGTGTAGTATCATTTGAAATGGCTAAAGGACTTCATCCGTGTAGTTATCTTTGGATTGGTAAACACATGTCTGAAAAGCACTGGATGCCAATAGTGTTATTACGATATATGCTTGATTGTAAGATGTTAAAATCATTAATTGTCAGTGAAGCAATTATATCCTATCGAGCACAGAAATCAGTCTGGTTACCACAACCTGATCTAGAAAAAATAATTTTAATGAACAACAAATCATGGATTGGTCCAAACAGTTATTTGAAATCAGAAACAATGAAGCAAAAAATCTTGGACGAAGAATAATCGGTAAATTTACCCAAGGTGGCAAGTACGACAATACGAGATATTCTTCACGATTGATTATAGACCATGCTGAATACGATTTTGTAATCGCGGATTTAACGAATAAAGGCCTATATGTCAATCGTAAGGACGCATTTATGTCCGATGGAACCAAATTGGGTACAATTGTTACTTACAATGATGGATACTATCCGCAGTACACACATTTGAGAGCTTCTATGCTTGGTTATGCTTCTATTAATTTATTTTCAATGATCAATAAATTTCCTACCACCGCAGTTAGAGTTGCCACTGATTCATTTTACATAAATAGCAAAATGGCGATTTCAAGGCTACTGGCAACGAGAATTGGGGGTCATGGAGAATTAAGAAAGAAATGATTCATGATTATGTTCAATCAGCAGATGTTACCATTGAAAATAATTATTTAGAAAGCAATCAGTGTTCAGAATTTTCTAATGCACCACCGATTTCTGATCCAATATGCCTGTATAAAACAGTTTATTTAAACGGCTGTGGTGGGTCAGGAAAAACAACCCGGGCAATTGAGTTATTTCGTGTTTCCAATCCAAACATGATTGTACTAACACCGACTCACAGACTTGCAAGAGAAATGATACAGAGAGGGGTAAATGCCTGCACTTATCACAGCTAGCGAGTTTATGGATTGCTGATTTACCCCTCCAGTATCCTCTTGGGGAATAATAAATAGATTCCATGTTGTTATTAATTACCAGCACCTAACATCAATTTACTTTTCATCGCTGATTTTATCAAAAATGAAGCCAATTTTTCTTTGAATGATTTATCAGGAATGGCATTCAACGCATGAATTAATTTCACATCTGCTAGATGCCTGTGTTACAGATTACTGCTTTTATAAGCAACATCATGAAGGTGACAGGCCTTATCAATAGCGTTTATTGGTTCTTCACCGGGTCGGGGCTGATTTTGATCATTGAGTCTGATATCAAGTCTGGTTCCCGGTCCACAGTAGCTATATCCTGGAAGGTGTTTTTCTTCTGGATACTTTGCCCATGGGGTTCCAGGGAGTTTTGCTAATTTGGCAGCGATATCACCTCCTCGTTTTTTTTTAAAACATCTCCGGATTGTAAAATCTTTGATTTTGTAGAAACAAATCTAAATTTCTTTGTACTACATTGTACGCATTTACCAGAAAGCGCTGATCGGTTATTTTTTGTTGTAATCGTCGTCAAGTCATCTGTGCCAGTACGCGCCTTACACTTCACACAATATAGATCCATAATTTATGTATAGAGATATGAATATAATTGATTTTTCAGCGACTAAAACAAGAGAACCAGTTAAGTATCATGCAGCGCTACCAAACTCTATCCGCGCAATTATAATCGGACCATCTGGATCCGGTAAAACGCAATTGTTGCTCAATTTAATAATGAGATGGATGAAATGGGATAAGTTGCATTTAATTGCCCCTAGCGTAGATGATCAACGATGCTATGAAGTGCTAAAAGATTTTAATGGAAAAACGCTTCAGAGATTGCTGGTGAGAATATTATTGAATTTATAACCGATATTGACGAGGCACCATCAGTAGAAGACCTCGATGGAAGTATCAACAATTTAGTTGTATACGATGATGTCATGTTAGATAAACAAAAAAACCCAGCTAGAATATTTTCCCGAGGCAGACATAAAAACACGGACGTGATCTATGTCACTCAACGCTACACTCAGATTCCAAAAGTGATCAGAGATAACTGTAATATTCTTGCTGTATTCAACGGCGTTGATACACATACGCTACGAAATATTTGGCAGACATGGTGTTCCGATATGGACTTCAATCAATTTAGAAATTTCTTTAGTCATGCTCAGTCTACCCCACACGGATTTATAACAATAAATTTACATGACCCTAGGACACGATATCGTATCGGATTGGATCAAATATTCGGTTAATTGAAATCGTGAAAATTCTTCGAATTTCAACAAAGGATTTTCATCGTAGTGATTTTATCATTGACCCAGAACTGAAAGTTCTAGCAGCAGAGGGGGTGAATGACAACGACGCTGGCGTCATTATTTGTTTGCCTGTTTCGGGGGTTAAGCCCTAATCCATTGAAATCTTGTTCAAAACGTTATCTGATTCACCCCTAATCCATTGAAAACTTGTTTAAAAATGTTGTCTGATTCGCCCCCTCTGCTGCTATAATGCTACTAGCTAAGGAATCTTACACTGCCAGGCCAGTAGGAGAGCGACTAGAAGCGATCCAAAAATGTATTTCTGGTCGTGATTCTGTTATAAATAATCACTATAAAGCCAGGATAAGAAGCTAAAATTTGTACGTTTCACCATCCAATTATCGAAACCAATTGCCGAAAAGTTTAAAGAGATCGTTGAGGCTCGAACAGCATTACAGCAGGTTAATGGAGCATTACCCAAAGAAATTAAGGAAGCTATGAAGTCTGCTGTCGGAATACGTCTTGTAATTCAGGACGTTAGAATATGTACGAACATATATCGAAAACAGGATTAACAACTACATATGTTTTACTTATCAAGGCAATATAGAAGCTATGTCTGCTCCTGCTTAGGCTGCTGAGCCGGGACGTCCACTACGGCATCAGATTTTAAACCCGAGAGTGTTAAGAATATGATTGGGCAGATAGAGCATTGAGCTACTTGAATGATATTACACAAATTAGTTTTAAAAAAAACAAATATGAAAAAAAAACAATCTTTTGATAAAGATACCGAGATGAAAAACGTATTCGAACGCTAGTAAAAGCGCTATTTAGATCATCAAGTATTGTGGAAAAGGAATACTCGCAATTTGAAGAAATCAGATGGAGTACGGGTTTACAGTCACAATGAATTCAACAACGTCGACAGCAGACACAATAATCAACTGACCTTGGCGCAACCGGAAACAAATTTTCTACATCGAATACGTCAGGACGACGTGGTCTTCTTTCGTTCACTAACAGCGTTTATTTCCGGCTCAGCAAGTTTAGATATTCTCATAGGAGGAACACTAGCAGGAATAACTCAACATAAATAATGAATGAAGCCTCTCCAATTTGTCGACGATTATTTCAAGGTGGTAGCATTGATATAATAGCGTTTACCGGAAACTTAACAATGAACTAGATAATGTTGTTCACACTGACTAATTGTCTGATTGGATATATAGATAACAAATAGCATGATCATACATCAACTACACCGTGGACCTGTAATGGTCAGAGCAACAAACTCACGTATAGCAGTCCATAAAGCACCGTGATGGTCACAAATTGTTTCACAAACCAACATTATCAGCCGCCATAGAAATACATTCTCCAGAAGATTATGATCTTGATATTTATCAGTCATCAATTAGAACCCGGTTAGGTTGGCCTGAAGTTGCCCGAAAGGCCAGTAGTTCAGGTAATAATTGATTATGGTAACTACAGAGATCACGATACACATAGTTTTTTTATCGATACCAGAAGATGATGTACCATATTTTAAATTACCCTGGTATAACAAAGACATGCAGCAGCTGGGCAAACCTACCTAATTTTATAAATTTCCATTTGCTAAACTATGGATTCTAACAAAAAAGAGAAGAATAAAACAAGAAAATTTGGCCGAATCAAAGCCTCCAACTTACCGAGATCTGATCTCAAAGAGGCTCTCTTGGAGTTAGATATTTATGTTATTATTGTTTTGAATATTTTCTTAACGTATCCGCACTTGATTACTCATATGAACTCTTATCGAGGTCACGCCCTCCCTGATGCTCTAAATTAAAGCATTGTTATATCAGTAATGGTTGGTAATGGAAGGTGAAGCAGTAACTATTCGGTTGGCCCGTGAGAAATTAGAAGCAATAAAGAAATTTATACCAGTCCGTGATTCTGTCAAGGAAAATTACAAGAATGCCAGGAATATCAGGTTGATTACGTAGAACGTTCTCAACTATTAATCAAACCTGTTACTCAAACAAATAAACCTCTTCTTCTTCAACTTGAAAAAAATAGATGAATGTATTGAAGCATACAAATTTTTACAAGATCTTCCTGGTCTAATGCCTGAACTAGCGAAACCTGTTATTAACGAGAAGAAGAAAAAACTGATGAAGAAGTGATCAAAGAATTACGTAATAAATATACTGAGGATGCTTTAACGGCAATCGACAAAACTGATTCAGAATAGTTTTCAGCTCTTGTTGTTACGACTTCTGAAAATACGAAAAGAATGTTGAGACCAACGCATGAAAAATATTGTTCCGGTCTCCAACGCTGGGCTGCTATGTTTTACAAAAATTAAAACTAAATCATTTCGAATCGACACAACAAATGTATCATATATATGATTCATGGATTCGGTGAACCCGGTGTATATTGAATATGAAGAAGGAAATCAGAAAATAGTAAGAGAACAAACACAACGAAATAAAAAACAAAACCAACAGAAACCACAAGAGAAGAGAAATACTAAAATGTTAAAAAAATTAACAGATTAACGATCAATTAGCTAAACATAATGCAGATGATTCCACTTATCCGACTAATGAGTTATCACAACATAAAATTTGTATGATGATGGTTATCGTAAGATGATCTATAGAATTCGTCATACTAAGTGTAATATTAGTAGGGATCATTCCAAAAGTAGATCAACTAAAAGGAAAGGACGAACATTATTATGAACTTCAATTTAATTCCAATCACTTGGCTGAAGTGGTCATATTGCCACTCCAAATATTATTCTTTCCGACATAGCACGATTATAATTTTTTTTATAGGAGGAAAACGGGCTGAAAATCATTCACCAGATATATTTAATGAAGCCGCTGGTAAATTGTGGACAATTATGTCAAGGTGGAATGATGGTAAACGGCGTATATCAGAAACGTATTGATGATCTTGTTGATGGTGATCACAGCGATTAGATATATCGATAACACCGTGGACCTATAATGGTCTGAGAAACACATGCACGATTACTTGCCTATAAAGCGGTTTACGGTGATGGTCTTGATAATGTTATTCAAGGCTTACTTTTGCAAGAATGGCTCACAAAACATCTCTAATCGCACAATATTTATCGATGAAAGCAACTAATATTATTGTATTGGTGAAATAGTTCCTGGTGTTATTGGTAATGTTGCACGTAAGGCTTTTTATACAGCCAAGGAGAGACTAACACGATTAATACGAAGAAAACCGCAGTCTGTTAAACTGTCAAGTACTAAATCATGCATGTGAATGTCAGTAACATAATAAATCAGGCCGCAAATAAAAAAACTAGCCGCCTTTACTGTAGACTGCGTCTGAAAACAGAAAAAGATATAAATACAAGTCTGATAGCAGGACGTGGTCTACGTGTTCCCTGGCCAAAGTCATGACGATCATGATTTAGATCAACGCAGTTAAAATACAAATTTTCAAACTAGTATCCGACACAACATTTTACATGAACTCACCGGTTCCTACGGATGAATCGATATGTGAGTATCACTTTCATTATTATTACGCAAGTCGGTCAAATCAACGAGGTAGAATTGCACTAAAAGTTTAAATAACATGTAGATAGTTCTTACCGGCTGAATCATTTATGGAAGTTTAAGGTGAATTTGCAAAAATTGATGATGCAGCATATAATGATGATGTTATGTTTTGTTAACAATGGAATTACGGCTTTGTTTGATAGCGCTACATATATGATTGATCAAAGAAATATCTAATTGATTAAAAAAAGATGTTGATGTTTCTAGATCGATAATAGGCCCAGTCATATATCCCGAGATCAGCTGGTCCATCAAATATATTGGCTAAAGATACTTATAATAATCCTCTTAGTAAAAACTATCGTCGAAATATACTTTCAACTTAGGATTGTTTACACGCCGATCAATGTTAAAGGGTACTTGTATACACTTTTGATGAACAATTTCACTATCTCACATTTTCGGGCTTTGTAGAAGTGTGAGAAATGTTATTTTCGGAGCTAAGCATATAGCTGTACTCGTACGAAAAGGTGATGATAATGATGCTATACGGCAACCTGGAGGCAATACTGGTAATGCTAACTTACTAGCATTTATGGATACAGGTGGATACGGGTGGGGAATCATTACTATCATGGCTAACAATAGCAATAAATACTATTCGGACTAACAAAATGGTATATTTAATTGGCATATAACATCACAACAATGTGTTTCTGCGCTACGACATATATTTTTTGCGCTACAAGGTCATACACGATTAAATTCTCAAGAGCGGAGTCATATGATATTTGACAAACTCGGTGTTTCTGCATCTCACTAAGAATAAACGGCCAACAAGAACCATATGAAGATATTTTACTTGATTTTAGACAATGCCATATAGCACGTGCATGTTATGGTCTAATGATATGTATGGGACGTCATCAAAATATAGATATTGGTCTGAAGATATCACAACTAAATTATAAAATATATATCTCATTTACTAGTTTTCGTTGGAACATCTTTATTTGACGAGACAAACTTAGATTGATAAAGACTTGTGTAAATTTCCAGTTACTCCGCATTTACTCCTCATTCCGAGCAATTGATGTTATACCTAGTGACAAGGCAATGCTACTTTAAGGAACTGGTGTACCACGGAAAGAGATCACTCATAGTACTATACTAATCATCATGTCAATATTATTCTGACTCTGGGTTAGATTAACAAAACTACAAAGTGCGTCAGTGACAAAATCCGGAACGACAATGACACAGTCAGATTATATAGGGGCGAAATAAGCTGACAGAACGCCAGAACCAAACGTTCAATAATGGTAAACAATATAATACCGGAATCCGACTTACTCTATTGGAAGTTGGTATTTCAGATATAACTAAATCAGGTGGTATATTTCCACTTCTTGCATCTATAACAGCATAAATCGCAGCTGCTGCCACTGATGTTGTATAGGGGCTACATTGGGGCTGTCGGAAAAGCGGAGGTAATATCACTAAAGAAAGCCAAGTGGCAAGGATACAGAAAATGAAAGGGTTTGAGACTTAGAGTATTGTTTTACGTACGGAAAATGTGCTAGACGTGCAGGGAGTAGTTACTCGTAAAGAAACAAACAACTACCAGGGACGATTTAATAACAGCATTGTCAAATTGTTATTTACTATATGCTGCTAAAAAAACAATTAAAAAAACCTTTATAGGTGTTTTCATGCGAGACCAGTTACCTTTCAGACCAAACAGCGCTGAAAAAGTATCATTCATATCGATAATTCCATCGAACCCGGAACTCACTGGGCTGTATACGCGTTCGATACTCGTGGAATAGTTTATTTCTATTTGTACGAGTTAACCCAGCCAAAAGAGTTTATCAACCATGTCTATCCTTACAAAGTAAATATATGATATTCAACATTACCAACAAAGACAAAAACTGACCCAACAATAATGAATGAAAGTTGGATTAAAGTGATGCCGGCCATTAAGGTCATATGATCACTGGTTTAAACCATCATTTTTTAATTTTTATGACGGTCGGTGTCCCGTAGGGAAGGAATGGTGCCACATCCCCACGGGTTTGTAACGCACAGAGTGCGCTATTTAATTTGGCCTTTCATGGTCATACCACTAAAAAGTGGCTAATGACATGAATGTAAGGCCCTGGGTGAGTGGAAATAGACCAAACACACACTCAACCCTATCAACCAATCGGTGAGCTTTTACAGATGGAGGTGTAATGGCACCAAGTAATAGCGAGAAAAAATAGTCTTCTCATATCGCTATGTTGATGGGCTCTGGACGAGGGAAAGGAAGAAAAGGTCCCGGAAGTCGGCCAGCCGAAGTCGTAGTTGGATGTCGTTTACGCCCTGGAACGCCCTAGCCATACGTATTTCAAATTCAGTCCAGTTTTACTAATGGACAAAATAAGACCGATATTGTGTCAGCCACCTTGTAATTGAGTCGAATTCAATAAGTTGCAAAATTTTCCTAACACTTAACATACCAATGTTTCTAGTACATAGTGTACATGTTAAAAGTCCCTAACAAATTTAAAAATAAAATGTCTATGCAACATATGTAGGTGAGGCACTAGTAGGTTAGTATAGATTGCACATTTTGAAGCGGGGTTTCAAAATGATCATGTCAGATTTTTCAATAGAGCTTGCTCGAATAGTTTTCTCGTACCAAATGAGAACACGATAAAAATGAATGGCAATGAATTTAGCCCTTAAACGGGCTGGTACTCATCTTGGGAAAAAGTATGACGCCTGTCCTCCAACTCCACGAAAAAGGCAGCAGTTCTTTCCTCGTCCCGTGTTATTCTTGGAAAGTAAATTCCGTGGCGGGAGACGATATAGGCTGTTGCGTCATCAGGTAGTGTAGAGGTCTGTCTTCAAAGGCCTCAAAATAGTGTCTGTGAGGATTTTGAGGGCGAAGTGCCATTGCTGGATTCTTGGTGGCGAAGTCTGTAACGACCAGAACCCTACGTATGTCACCGCTGAGATGAAGCTGGCAGCTTTTCTCTTGTCTCTCAAGAGTGAAGTTAGTCCCAGTTCGTTACAGAGTTTCCCCATTAATTCTTCCTTAGCTTTATCAGGCATCCTCGCCGTCTTCACCGGTGACTCCCTATTCTCCTTTGGGGTGGCCTCTTCTAGTTTTTTTATCCAGGTTCATTGCCACGCCTGTTGAATGAGTTGGGGTGGGTGTCTATGTTTTAATCACCCACTTTTCCCCCTTCCCTTTCTTTGGCGGGGGTGGTGGTGGTGGTGGTTCTGGTTCTGGTACGGGCTCGATTATAGGTGACGTGGCCATCTCCGCCGTCTCCATATCAGTAAAAAAAAAGACATGTAGATGTGTAGATAGCACTGCTATCTGTTCTTGAAGTACCGTTATTGTACCCCCCCCCCCTGTAGAGTAGATTCCGTTGCTGCAGTCGTGGGGGACGTTTCCTAATGAACGGCCGGTTGTGGGGTGGGTGTACTGTAGTCCGGTTCGGTTTCCCGCTCCTTCCGTTGTCTACCTCTGTTTCTCCTGTACTTGAGAGCCCCTTTTAATTCCTTTTGTTCTTCCTTGTCCCATACGAGCAGCAGTGTTGTTCCTTTTCCTGTTGCTCTAAGGCTCCAATTAGTTGCCTCCTTCAGCCGAATGCCAAATATTGCATTGAGGGCTTGTCCTGGTATAATTTCCATCGCTAGCGTTGATAGTGAATTCATGTTGTTCATTGCTGGGTCGCTGCAGACCCACCAATATGCGGTCGAGAAGGAATTGCTGCCATCAAATATGTATCAAACCACACCAAACCACCCCATTAAGATGTACAAGAGTATACGAGTAATCACATTTAAAAGTGATCATAACATATAATGGTATATATTTATGGGGATCTATCAAATCATCTGCACTGACCATAATATATATTTATATATATTTAGATATATATATATATATATATATATATATATATATATATATATATATATATATATATATATATATATATATAAATCTCGTTGAGATTAATAATTTGATTATTATTTTAGGTGATTTAAATATAATTTCGTGATGTCAGAGCATCTCACGTATGGTCCACATTCAAAAATATAGGCGATGACTTTGTCATTGCCAAAGTTGTCTATGAAATCATAGACGTCTCAGTGAACGTTGAGCGAGATTTTCTAATAATTATTATATTAATGATGAAATATACAATGTAAGAATAAAATGTATTGTGCACTTAGAAACAGATTCTACTGTGCGGATTATCCGCAACAAACGTGATGATGCTTTTATTTTGTTTTAATAAGCTGTGTGAAGTAAGAATTCTAATCCAGGAATGTCGACTGGGATTGATGAACGATATTATATTCGAGCATACCCTGTGACCCTGGATGTTTATGGAATGTAGGAGCTAAAAATAAATATGATAATAATGATATTGATCGCAATTGTCAAAACTAGACTGTAATAGAACATTCTACAAACACGCTACGTGGAAATGGTTTAACTGATCTAAGAAATAAATACATACACGAGTGGGCAAAATTAGTCAAAAATACTGGAGCTACAATTAATGATGTATCTATGTTAGTACAAATAAAAAAATTCCAACAATAGTAGCAACTATAACATGATGCATGTTCAACGATTTGAAACAAAATAAAACGAAGGAATCTCAAAAAATATGATGTTATTTCCGTAGATATTGTCGCATGTTGTCCGTGGATATTTCAGGAATTGGGGAATGTTCCGGATACATTAAAATATTTGGAAATCCCACAAATGAAATGACCAGGGTGTAACACATCAAGACCGGCGAAACGTGGACACCTGCTCGCAAAACAACATATTTTGAATGTCGTATATTAGCAAATACAAATTCAGTAACAATGCATGACTCCATGTGAGAAAAACGACATCGGTTAACCAATGCTCATACCTACATCTAAGTATCGAATCGTTGTCTAAATATATTACTTGAAATCATATTTACTATTTTTTAAGTCATGGGACATTTATGAAATAATAGTTACTACTAAAGTTCATAGTATTGCGATGCAGTCTGGCGTCGTTTGCGTTTATTGATCACACAGCTTTGCGACACATATTCGCTTTTTAGAATCAGGTGAACGCCGTCTTCATCTATTTTTTCTCTTCCCTTCGAACATGCACTGAACATACTCGTACATTCAGAATCCAATTATGCTCAGAACGCTAATGGTCTAGGATTTATATTTCTAGATTATTACATATATACATATAACACAACATAATTACATTGATTGGGAGGATATTTTACATCCAGAGCCATGCCAAAATGATCAGAATAATAGAACCATTTAGTATTCTGTTTTTTCACTAGCTCACTAATATGATCATTTTGCTGATTATAGAAAACTATTTTGGGTGACCATTGTAGTCTAAAGCAATATTTAAGCGATGTTTAGTCAAAATGAAAATTTACAAGGTATATTTTAGAATTTGGAATATCGTCTCTGAGGTAAAGATCTTGAAAATGTAGTGTAACAACTTAAATGACCGGCTTTTTTAACCATCGAGTAACACATTTAGATTAATGCAATTACGTATTGCTATCTGTAAATAATAAATGTGTGTTTTAATAATCTACCTGTAATCCAATAGTGAATGTTACAGATGACCATCTTTATCGTAGACCTAACTATAATCGAGCTAATGTAATAACCACAAACGACAGTTCCTAGCTTTTACTTTTTCTCAGCTCCTTTTCATTAAAAAACATTGGCGTCGAACTTACTATGAAACAAAATAATTCATGTTCTTTAATATGTTTTTAAACATTATATTGCTTGGTTTGTAACATCTTATGTAATCATAAACAACAACAATTGCTAAGAATAACTTCTAGGTTATGCATTCCATCTGGCATCAGGATTGACCAATCCCTCTTCTACCTTTCATCGAACTGCTCAATCGACCACAGTATTAAAGTATAAGGGGCGAGATATGACATTTCTATTGAGGTTCTTTCTCTTCGTTGTACATAACCGGTGATAAAAATATTGTATCTTGATATGCGTCTACTGCTTTACGTAACCACCCGCTGTTATGTATGCACAGTACAATGAATTGCAGACCTGAATATCTTGTTTGTGTTGGGTTTAACAACATTGTTTCATCACACGATGGGCTAATATATGGCGGCCAGTATTATTGGTGCAGGAAGAACCCGGCAAAACCATCGGCAATAACCACTGACCCACGATAAGCAACTGCTAAGCTTTCTCACATAATATAACTACATTAGCCGAATCGTAGATTCAAACCCACGCAGACAAAGGTGAGAAGGCAGTGATACGTAATGGAACGAGCTTTAGACCACTCGGCCACTCTGACCACTTCTGGAGATCTATACGATATGAAACCTCTTAAAGTTAACTGAGTCGAAATACAAATTTCCTCCATTCTTTAATGTTTACAAAGACTGCTTGAGCATATTACATGTGTTCAACGAAAGGAGTGTATTCCTTCCTTTTACTGCAGAACATATTAGGCGTGTTACTATACAATGTATGCTCTTACATTCTGAGCGGAATAATTATCAAATGTCACGGCTCGTGGTTAATCTTGGTGACGTATAGATTCTCATTTTGCTCAATCGATTTTAATTAAACATACTCACCAACAAAAAAAAGACTTTAAACAAGTTTGGCATCATATCCTTTTCATTCGCATGACGTGTTACCACAAGATAAGTTCTGAATTTAGTGGAACGTTAATTCTGATTCCTAAATCGTCTATAATTAAGTAACCAAACACTTCACTTATAGTTAAGGATAGCCTGGAATGTTTATTTAAAATCATAATTCTGGGCCAAAAGGAAATGTGAACAATGAATAGAATTACATATTTTATATTATTGAAAATGTATGTTGCTTGAGATAATAAACAACACAATATGTTTGGACAAAAGTAAGTATGAAATAAGAGACAAAAATGTATTGAAAATTCAAAAAATAATTTATATCACTAGAATGCAAATGAAAACTTAGAAAGAACGTAAATGGTGTTGTATTAGTATATATTTTATTGTGATTGCAATACAGGATGTCAAAGTAGATGCACGAGTAATTTCATTATTTAATGTAACGATGATTTGTGGTATGTCATCGTCGTACCTTTGCATTATCGATTTTCATCAACGACGATACTGCACTGGGATATTCTTTGCCATAATCAGCCTATAGTTGATTTGGCCATCGCATACTACCTTGAGGTCCAACATCATTGCTGATATGTTCGTTAAAACTCAGAAGCAATTCCAACAGCTGTTTTAGTTAATAACGGGTATGTTTCGTTATATCTCTGTGCAACGTAAACGACAGTTAAAACATGTTTGTTTGCGAATTGGCATCTTCTAATTTAAAAACAATCGTGTGATAAAACTAATATATTCATTTGATGAACTTCATTTGGAATAGTGACATCTAAATATACGTATTCGATTCGTTTACAATTACACTTCGCATACTATAATGGGAATAGTTATTCGTGTGCACTTCTAGAGTCATGACACGCGTGAATATAGACGTGATCTCAGATATAACGGCTTTCAGGCTGGACAAAGACCACATTATTTGTGGGAGGAGTCACGGTCGTCTAAAAGCAAACAAAATTGGGTTGAAGAAGCCCTGTTTTGTTTCGTTTATATTACAACCTTCGCGGTTTCAAAACAAAAGCTAGACATTAAATGTGGCATAGAGTATTGGGAGGTCTGCAGGAAATTGATATGGGAGTGGCGCTTGATAGCTTAAACAGAAATTAACATTACGTGTTTTGTCTATATAAGTGTTAATACCCTTCTAGACTTTTTTTGGGACGGATAGTTAACATTTTAGATATTACAGATCGCATCGCTAATAAAGTACTCCCTGCAGCAGCCATTGTTTGATTTTCATTTCAACGCTTTATGTTTTGAGTACTATCCATCACTTACTTGTGCACCTACACATTTCACTTCTTTAATGTACTATCAATCACCCAAGATTGATATATTACCAACAACGTTTTTTGAATAATATTTAACACACATTTATTAAATAATATCCCACACCGCGTGTTGCTATAATATCCACCACTCGTTTGCTATGTACGATCCGAATATACCACTTCTGATATAGTATTTAATGACTTTAATTTGGGTAATATAAAACCCAGGCGTTTTGATTTCTACCAAGATGCACTCTTTGGTATATGGTATTAACAACCAAAAATATTATCATACACCCAGTATTTGATTACTATTGGATATACGAATGTCTAGTGCTTAGCAATACAAACACTTTGAATAATATCCAATGATGCCCAATAATAATAAGGACGTAATTTGTAGTAGCCAAATCTTATATTTTCATAAATATAAACAAACAAATGTACTAAAGTAGTACAAGTGTATATAGTCTAAATTGAAGCTAATATAAATAAACAATCGGAAAAGGCAAGACTATTTAGTGTTAATAACTACAGTGCAACCACAATCAAACGATATTGTATTTTAAAGTTACGTTTGATTGTAAACATGGACAATGACGTACAAGCATACTTACAACCAACATATAGTGCGGCTATACATATACGTCGGATACCTCTTTTCAAAGTGGTCTACTGTTCTTAAATATGGTCAGTTCGAAATTGATTTTAGGGAACCAAGCGGTATCACCTATTATATTATATGACGTGAAGGAACAGTTCCCTATATGTCTATATATTCGTACATGTAATAAACATCTAAAATGAAAAGAATATCAATATAAAGAATGCGTATAATATGATTAACTGATTATTTATTAAATAAGCTAGACAAGTCCATTACTTGATAAATCAGGAATGTTTTCTTACCAAGCGCATACGTTACGCATCAATTAATGAGGTTACGATATGTGCAATGATGACTGCAAAAAAGTACTACAGTTGCAACTAGAAAGATGGCAATGCCATGTCTATTGTAATGTTATCATTAGAATAATTCTGGTATTTAATCTTGTGCTGAGTACAATACTTTAAATTTGTTTCTCTAATTGAGATTAGGTCGAATTTATCAGGCGTGTTCTGATGAATTGATATAATCGAAACAGTTGGCGGAAATCGTTGTCGACAAAAAAATAAACTCTGCCTTACACTATCTGTTTTCGAAAATTTAGCTTTCTTCACCTCCAACGTGATTTGTAAAGTAGCAATCAAGAAATCGAAACTCTGGTGTTATGTAAATTAAATTTAATGTTTTGGTTTCTTAATCGTTTTAATTTTTCTAGTGCATGATATTGCATTGTCACAATGAGCTCAGTTATGTTTGGCCTTACTGATGTTTTTGAAAAGTTTATTGATGTAAACGCTAACGTTGTATAGAGTTTCTGACCGCGTCGCCAACTCAGTGCCAATTTTGGTAAACAACTGTTTAAAATTCTGTATTGTTTCCAGAGTAAGAATCATTAAATAAAGTCAAAGTCATGCTATAATTTCGTGTCGGTTGGTTTATGTATATCGTTACAAACACTTTTCCAGTTCGGGTTGAATTTTTATTATCGTCAAATTATTGAATTTCAAGTGGTTTTTTCTAGGAAAAAACACAAGTGTTCAAACAAAATTTGTACATAATATATTTATTCGAACTTATTCTAAATTCGACACTGGAATAATATGTTATATAATTCAACAAATCACAACTGACACAGTGGAACTTTGCTGACCACAACAGGCACCGTTGCATTCCATTTTTTTAGTCGGATTCGAAATCCGTTCGCTTATTATGTGTCTCATATTTTCACCTCGTATCTTAGGAGAATATTATATATGTTAAATTTTACAAGGCTTGTTGTCTTTCCTCTTTTTTGTTATTTTCTAAGAGATAAACTCCTAACACTTATGATACCCTTTCCTTCCAACTTACTGGAGCTGACGCTTTGTCCACGTTTCATACTCTTCGTTCAAAAATATTTTCAATATAGCACACACTGTAACAGAATTGTTACCGATTGGATGGTGGATTAAATGAACAACACAAACACAATATGTGAAAGAAAATATAAATTTATGAAATAAATTATTAACGAAAAATAATGATGTATCAACACAATAACTCATTCGTTCAACCCACAATTACACTCACAACCATTCACAATACATGAATAAATTATTAATACACAGATAAAAAGGAATCTCTTGGACTATACACAGATCCAAGGAACCTTTACAAAAGTTATATTACCGCAAGTATAAATTGCGATAACAAATACAAAAAATCAAACTATACTATCGCACGTATGGAATGCGACAACTAGTACGAACATATACATGTATTTAATCAAGCTGCTAACTTTTATTGAGATTCATGTAATCCCTTGAAATACTATTGTGATTTGAAGTAACTATTTAAATATAACAATGTATTCAATTGTACTACAATTGCAACACACACATGTGTCTCGACCCTGTATAACCGTACGATTCACCAACTGTTGAATCGCCGCCCAGTTTGACCAATACTTTTATCGGCCGTTTGCCCTTCACGGATCCACCACAGTTATACGTACAGACAGCATACAGCATCTACTAGAACCGACGTTCCCAAATACCTAGATGCCACCCCGGACGTTAACACCTCTAGACAGCTTCGACACTCAGACTTCTAGATTTCCGGATATTTACACATCACAACAGATGTAGACGGACAGACAATCCAACAGACAGACAGTCAGATACCTCAACTTGATCTCACAATCAAATGGCACAATTAATTACATTCAGCTACAATTCAGATACGTTCAGAGACGTTCAGCTACAATCAAATACGTTCAGAGACGTTCAGCTACAATCAGCAACAATTTCAGAGACGTTCCGCTACAATATCAGAGACGTTCCGCTACCATATCAGAGATGTTCCGCAACAAATCAGCTACGATATCAGAGACGTTATCAGCTACAATAAAGAAACCAGACAAATAATAGTTGTCTCTAAAATATAATTTAAAATTTAGATTACGCTATTACATTTAATGTCTAATGGTGACTAGTAATTCCAAATATTCCACGTTTAAATCTGCATTGTAATAAAGGCATCATTACATGAAATGATAAACGGAATAAAATTCACAATAAAACGAAATATAAATTTAACACTCACCCCTTTGGCTGGAGATAGAATCACGAGCTATCTTTCCTGTGATAAGATACTTTTGGAGTCGTAATTATTATCAGAAATATTCTGCCTTATATATCCTCAAATAGGTGAGCGGAATTCACGGCAAAATTACCGTGCACCCCGTGATTCTAATGTTCCTGACTTCATGTGATTCAAATCAGGCACATGCAAATCGTTACACGCCGCTTACCTTGGAAAAAACCACTTATTCACCCCAGGTAACGCATGTACGACGAAACAAAAAAAAAATGGTGAAATTAGTTTGTAATTCAAGAAGAAATAAATTCAATTTTCTCCTAATTCTGTGACACACACCTAATGGTTTTGTATTCTCATACATTGTAAGTGACTGCAATAAAAAATATTTGCTCTAAACATTTCTTCCTTCTAAGTTTTGTCTTCACCACTACAAACCAAATATGTCCTTTCGTTATAGATGATGCATACATATTCAATGCAATTTCGTCGGATACACACACAATGCATGCTACACTGGCGTTGTAATAATAATAATAATAATAATAATAATAATAATAATAATAATAATAATAATAATAATGTAGAATATACGTATATATATATATATATATATATATATATATATATATATATATATATATATATATATATATATATATATATTGTTTAAAGATAGTTGTATCTGTCTTTGTTTTAGACATTGTATGTAGTTTATCTGCAACAGCGAAATCTTTCCCAGCCCACCCTTTTTAACCATATGTGTTGTGTGAAAGTATGTTATGTTTGTCAATATGTGGGCACTACTACCTGATCTTCTCCTTACATCCCATCACTAAGTGTAAGTACTTGCATTGTCACAAGATAGACCGAGTCGGGACTGGATTAGTGATGACACGGAACGCAACTGCGTTAATAAGATGTTTATTTCATAAAAGCAATAATACTTCGTCCATATGACGAGACATATGCAATCGTGAACCCTAAGTGCTGAAGTTCTCGTTCATGGAACGAGATTTGTGTAAAATTAAATTATGCAGGTGTCGTTCATATAACGAGACTGCAAAGAAGATATTAAATAAATAATATGTCGTCCATATGACGAGACTGGAATGAATAAATGTAAACTACTTGCTGAGGTATTTTGCTACTAGCCTGGCGTCCGTTTGACGTCAGGAAGTACATCCCGTTACACAGAGGCAAACCTAACAGTTGTTACCTTCACCTCAAGCAATCATATATAAATACCATATATATATATACATCTAAACACAGCATACATAAATGCAGCATACGTAAGCACCATACACAGGCACCACACACGGGCATTACACGGTCAGCATAGACAAGCCCACACACGTAGTCACCGCAATATGGCACCACACACGCAGTTACCACAACACTTCACCACTTCAGCACAACATGTCACCACACTTCAGCACAACACTTCAGCCCAACACTTCAGCACAACACGTCACCACACCACTTCAGCTAAAATTAAAACAACCGAACCGTGTAATACATATGACACGGTCAAGTATTCTCAAACATATATGTAGCGCATGTGCGCACATGAAATAATTATCCATGTACATTTAACGTTAAGCATGCAGCGTATAATTGAACTCAATTATGTTCAGATGCAAAAGAACTAATGAAACAAAATATAGTACTTCTGATAAAATGGCGCTGCCTAACCTATGTATTTATTCTATAGATTTTATAATAAATACTAAACATCTAATATGTAAAACAATGAATTATAGCAATGAGAACAAAGTTAAATCTATTGTTACCTTTTTTAGCTGATAGATTGCTCAGTTTAGGAAGGAAGCGTTTCCGACAAGACTACATTGTAATGTGATTTTTGTCTTATAATTTCGTCCTTATATACCCCTAGCTGAGACAGATATGCGCAGCTAGGTACTTTAAACTGCAGGCACGTTCTCACATACAGCATGAGCTGAGTGTTCGCTCATTATGCCGAAATAACTAAAAGGCCCAAAAAATAATAAACTACCCTCGGTAAGGCTGTACGCAGTAACGAAATAAAGATTAGATTTTTTGACCACATATACATATTGAACATAGTCGTATACAATTCCGTGACATGCATTTATATACAAAATAGTCTTCTGTCATTTCATCCTATCAGTAGGTGTAAGCACTTGCGTTTATATGCGAAACAGTCGTCTTTCCTTACATTCTATTGGTAAGTGTATGTACTTGCATTCATATGCAAAACAGTATTCTTTCCTTACACCAAACATTTGAGAGACTTCATTTAGTCTACTTTAATTGTTACTTTTTGTGCTGCTTTACATACATTTGCATAGCCTTGCAGTATGCAACGTAATGTTCCAAACAACAACTATGTGTAGCATTCCTGTTAATGTTACATTTTATCTCTTGCGTGTTTGCCTGAGAGGTATACACAGTGTTTTGGTCAACATGACAAGTACAGTAAGAACTCGTAACTCAAATTCTTTCAAAAAGTTTTGGATATATACCAAATAATTACCAGAATGAAAACAGTCGATACAAATTTTTGTAAACGGTCAGAAACCCACTCCACCTCTGGCGTGTGAATACTAGAATGCCATTGTCTTTTTAGCAGTTATTGTTCTCTTTCCTATTAGACTTGTGAAGATAGCACAAACTGTATTTTATGTGCATTTGTCTTGAACAAAATATACATAGCTGCTCTTACTTGACTTCTGCATGTCATATTTTTTATATTTTTGTCGAACGTAAATATTATTTATTATAATTTGAAGTACTCTTATCATTCTTTGTGTGCAGGATTAATACTTAGAACTTTATTGATCAATTGTTGTAACCGTGTAAAGAAAACATGTTCAAATAATGAAAAAGTATTTTACGTTGTGCAAATTCTGGAGTACTAAAATCTGGTAGTGATATAAAAAAGACCTGGACTTAGAAGTGTCATGAGAAGTAACACAAAGGTAAATATCACAGAGAAGGGTTCTTTTTGAATTATGAAGCGCATTACAAAAATAATAAAAAGGAGAAGAAAGCGTAATGTTCTTAGAAGTAACTAACATACTAGAGCACGTACAAATGACATGGACACGTTCACGAGTTTAAATATGATACTATTTACAAATCGTTAAATAGTTATTTATGAAGCTAATACCGTAAGTCTCATAGGTGGATGTTTACAACTCTATAGTAAGTGTTCATCTATATGGAAATCCTTGCTAAATAAAGTAACACGTATTATGAGTTTAATAGTCATTAAAAAGAAAAAAGCGAAAAGGTGCTGCAGGAAGATGATGAAGGAGCATACAGAAGAAAACTAGCAGCAGGGAGGGCGAATCAGACAACATTTTTAAACAAGTTTTCAATGGATTAAGGCTTAAAACAATGAAATCAGGCAAAAAATCAATGAAATCAGGCAAAAAAAAAATCAATGAAATCAGGCAAAAAATAATAATGAAAAATCAATGAAATCAGTCAAAGAAAAAATCAATGAAATCAGTCAAAGAAATCAAAATAAAGAAAGCCTCCATTCGTCTTCAACCGAATATTTTATCAAGTCCGATACGATATCGTGTCCCAGACCTTGTCTGGGGGGAAAATCCTTTCAGGATGAAAAACCTTTCAGGACTTTACAAACAGACTAATTTGTAAAATTTCGCCTTGTAAGTCAATCAGATTATTAGATTGGTCTGTGAGTTTGAAATTAATTCTGGTTAATGAATTATTATGACATCGCATATAGACTGGATTCACCGGGGATTCAATTATTAGAAACCCTGGAGGAGCTGTTGGTGCAAATGAATACAAAATATATCCTTGCTGAGCTTGATTTGATCGTTCTAAATTTATTTGATAGCTTCCTTCGATAACATCACATACTAAATTGATCGCAATCACCGATGAAATATTCACGTTTTCAGGAGCGATATGCCTGCCACCACCATCTGGGTCATTATTATGTGTCAGGATTTTTATTTCCTGTGATGTTGTTTTTTCCATGCATCATGAATTATTTTAAAACCAATATCGATGGTGTCACTAAGAGACTTGTCGTTCTGGTACGTTATATCCTGGTATTTTGAAGGCTGGAATATCTTTGACGGAGATTTTATATCCATTTGCAAATAAATCTCTTGTTTCAGGACTACTGTCACCTAATACCTCTTGAATAATTTGTGAATGAAATGTTTCCATATCATTGATGATTTTGTTACATGTTTCTACAACGCTGATAAATTCATATCGGGTGAGAGAGCCTGATTTAGAGATATTAACAACAGTGAAAAATCATTATTGAACGCTGTGAAATTTTCAGTGATTTTATCCCGTTGAATTAAGTATTATTTTCTCTTAGTGAAGGGATCTGTCACTCCATTAAAAAAAATTCAATTTATTGTAATCGCTATAGCTTTTTACTGGATTATCAGATTTTATCCTGTCTGTGATATAATCAGTTTTTTGTGGTTCTGGTAAATCAACGGTTTTCCACCCTGGTGGTAATTCAGGCCATCCTAGTACGGTTATAATAGAACTCTGATAGAAATCTACGACGTATCCTTCTGTGCTTATCTCAATGGCAGATGATTGTGTTGGCTCATGAACCGTTATAGCTACTTTTGATTCTGCTCCAGTAATCGATTTTATTCTACGTTGCAATTCGTTATTGATTTGTTCGATTTGGTATGATCCGGTTGGTATGGAAACAACGTTCCAGTCTGGGGTACCGTCGTCTTTATTCTTATTTGCAAATACCAGTGAATTATTCGGTTGTTGACCACCAAATGATTTTGACCTAATATTTGGCCAACTGTGATACACTCGTAATTTTGCTAACGCTATCTCCTTCACTGGGACCGGAGAGGAGAAATTCACACTGAATTCGGGATTCGTTCATGTTATTGAGATCATGCTTGTTTGTACTGGGTTTGTGTTCTCCACTATTTGTTGAAGTAATTCCATCTGTGTTGTCATTGTTATTATATTCATGATGTTTTTCTAATTTTGACATCGCAGAATCGTAAATACCTACCATCGCTGAAAACTCACTCTCTGATATAATTGTATCATCGAGAGATGACGATATCAATGAGGATAATTGCGAGTATGCGGTTGATACAACATGAAATTGAATTATGTAGTCTTGTAGTTTCCGTTGGCTGCATGATGATATTTTTTTGTTATTATTGAAATAATTCCAGCGATTGTTGTTGCCGCAGAAATGCAAATTGGAACAGCTATCGGGGCCATCATTGTCACTGAAGACAGTATAATACCAGTTCCGGTGATTACACCACTCACAGCGTACACAGTAACATCAATTGCGGTAATTCTCCTGCGATATTTTTTAATTTTCATTGCATACTCCTCGGCAAGGGTTTTGAGTCTATTTTGATATTCTCTGACCTGATCATAACGATATTGCGATGATGAAATCATTTTTATTTTAAAAACGCTAGCGTTTTCAATTACGATATCAATTGAAACCGTTAGTGAAATTGCTTTGCAATTTTCAACTTAAATCCGCTACGAATTCCACATACCATGTTGTTGAGACCCTAAGCAAATTTTTATCAGCGATGTTATTGTGAACTTTTCAGTTGTATTCTTGTCGATGATCGTTGAAATCGTATTGTTGACCCCGGATGAACTGGACGATGAAATATTAAATTGAGTCGTTGTCACTAGTGTTAATCGATAAATACCCTTGAAGGTTGCAGTGATATCTAATTTGTTGTTTGTAGGTGTCCACGCAAATGATCCGTGTTGGATCGTGTATACTATATTGTTGGTTCTGTCATGAGGAATTCTTGTTTTTTCAATGATTGTTATCATCCTCGAAAAATCATTTTTGATGGCCTCGGTGAAGATTTTCGTCTCATCGATGGATTTTTTAATATCCGGAAGTTTTAGTTCAATTTTATCCAACGGGCTTCCAATAAATTTATCCACAATATTTCTTCGAAAATTTTAAAACTGTTTTCCGTGTTCTTCAGTTTTAGATTGAAGTGTTGTTAGTTCCAACACAGAATTTTTCAACTCATCGTTGAGAGTTTTTAATCGATCTGTAATCGTCGAAAAAAGTAGACCCGGTTTGAGTTTACCCTGATCGGAAAATAACGCAACGGTGTTCTCGATTGCGTTTTGTTGTTTAATCAAAATATCATCCAGAGAAATATTACTAGTTTTCAATTTACCCTGTTTGTCTTGAAATACAACTATTTCATTCGGGTCAACACTTGTAAAATTTAACGTCTCAGCGATTTCATCTTCAATTATTTTTTTATATCCTTGATAGAATCAGAGTTTGCAGTGTCATCGGGTTTGGGTTTCAGTGGTCTTCCCCAAATATCAATCATTGTTATTGTAAAACTCTTTCTCTAAAATCATTTTTGACGACTCCGTCGTTGCCAGCGACTACTAGTGTAGTCATTTACGACAATATGAGGTGGTTTTCTAGATGCTGAAATAGCGTCAATGACATTTAATACTTCACTGCCACATATTGGCGGGTCATTGATTTGTTGTGTTGGTAGCGTAGAATACCAATTCTTCATTGGAAATTTTTTTTATGTAACGCATAAACTCTTTAAGCGGTGCTAATCCATATGAATCAAAATAGACAATCCCACGTGGATCAATAGCGTTTGCAGCCCAGTGAGTTCCGGGTCCGGTGCTGTTATCTAAATTAATAATACCAGTTTCAACGCGGTTTGGTTGATGTGGTAATTGATCTTTCATAAAGACACCTCTGAAATTTTTAATCGCTAGTTTTTTAGCAGCATCCATTAAATCAAAACTGGACATTGGAACCATAGGTTCGGAAAAGATTTCTGAATTAATAAACCGTTCCTGGGATTCTCAGGCCTGATCCGTGAACGGATCTCCCGCTGTACCATGAATACGGGGTTCCTGGTTGTCTTAGACCCTTTCCCTTTTTTTATACCCCTTTCCCGTTGCCTTCTGTAGTGCCATTCCTGCTGCAGTACCAACAGCTCCTAACGCTGCCGCTTTAGCCACCGCTGGAGCTGCTGCTGCAATCAATGCTGGTATTGCAGCTAACAATGGAAATATACCGCCTGTTTTAATTATATTTTTGATAGCAGCCGAAGAAAGAGTAATCTGAACACCTTTTATTGCTACAAGTGCATCATTGAAATGTTTTATTTGACGAGTTGTCAGTGATAATTTATTTGCACCACCAGTCATTTGATTAGGTTTGAACGTGATTGTGGTTCCACATTTTTTTAGCTGATTCTGATTGCAATTTTTTGATTTGACCGGGAGTTAACGCAACACTAATAACACTATATGACATTATACATAATAGATTGATTCTAAATCGTTTACAATTTCAATGAAAAATCGTTCAAAGATTTTCCACTGGTGCATCTACCACTCTCATTATTCCTCCAACACCTTCGAGTAGCATTGATTTGTCGCTGAGAATGACAGCAACCGCTCTATCATTAGCAATAGCACCACGAGGCACATTAGCTCTAAAATGTATATCAACAACAGATTGTCTTGTTAAATCAAAATGTTCCAATGAAAAGTAATAAATCGGATAGAGGCTTTTAAAATCCAACTGTGATATTTGCAGACCAGTATCAACATTTTGATCACGTGCCATAAATGACAACAACCTATGATACACGCGAGCAATATGATTTTCTGTGTAATCAAGTTGTACATCTTCAGATGGTTCCAGCTGGCCGTTTATTCTCAGTGAGACGTCTTTAACAGCTAATGGATCAAATATCATATGGCTGGAGAGTTGATTGCCAACTCGTGTGGTATCCTGTAACGCTACGAATATATGAAGTGGCGCATCAGTGCCTTGTTTTGATGCTAGATTCCTAGTGAATAACCCGTTCAGATTTGATTGTTTAACATCTGTACTCACGGTTAGCCAACTTAGTAATGATTTTCCTCCTTGATCCGTAAATGATAGTAATCGTTCTTCTGCGGTGATTGCTGGAGTCAACACTGTCATCCACAATGATATTTTTGTTAAATTGACTTTACCGTCATCAGCATTGGGATTTGCATTGTTTGCTGGAATCCTCCAAATTGCGTCATTATCATCACTCTTTCGTACAAGCGATACTGTATGCTTCGCCCCGTGGATAACTTTTGTGAGGTTTCTACAGAATCCAAATATGTGATGCAGTGGAATCGCGCATGAAAATGATTTACGCGCTCCGTGCAACATTGAAATGCGTGTTGCAGCTCCTAGATTGAAATTAGCATCGTTCTTTATAATCATATCCTCAATAGCAGCAGCAGCACCAGCACGATCATTTGGTCGTCTTATAATAAATTGATTTCCTCCAGCGGTATTTTTAATATCTTTTGCAAACATCATAGAAGGTCCTGCTGATCTTGTATAATCATCAGAATATCTTGCTAGCCCGATTATTGTTGTAGCCACATCAACATCACGATCTATCGACTCAATTTTTTTTCCATCAATGAGATATTTTGCACTATCGAATAGCGCCATGATACCATTATTGACAAAACCGACTTGAGTACCAGCTGGATACGGTGCTGGTACAGCAGTAGTATCAGCAGCTGTTACAAGTTCTCCTTCTACTTCGATAAATGCTTCACAAGGCAAAAAGTATTAACTGGTATCATGGACTTGAAGTTCAATTCGCGATCGACTCTTTGGGTCTTTTGCATGATAGGCGTAATATTGATAATTGCGTACAGAATCATTCTTGGGGACTGGGGCGTCTATATCAAACGCTGGATCAGGTTACTTTTTGAACATTTTATTCTATTTATCAAAGTCTAAATCGCGATTTTCCATTTCATCGTCGTAGTTTTTTAAAGCCACTTCCTGCTATCATATTTGCGTCGGAGGTTAAAGCCATCGATGCTAGTTTTTCATCTACTGCGTTATTTATAATTTTACTAACACTTGCAGGCATTTCCGCTGTAGACGGTAACGGTTTCTTTTTTCGTCTCACTAATGATGTTATTTTATCCTTTGCTGCAGAAAACGCTTTTCCAGCAAGATTTCCAACAGCACCAATACCCTTATCACGAATAACATCAATGTCTTTCATTCCTAATTGTTTAGCTAACGGCATCACTTTTGGAGCCATTCTTGAAAATAATCCTAAAATGGTATTACCTAAACAATCTCCGTAGTATGCTCTATAAACTGGAAACCGTGAATTAACTACATAGACGGGGGTTGGTTTATCATGATTGTAGTGTATGATCATTATTATAAAAACACTAGGGTTTTCAATTGCTAGCATTTTATTCAGTCACTATGATACCCATTTTCCGCTAACTCGTCAATGAAATCTCGATATGTTTTGATATCCATTATACCACCTTGAAATAACCGTCTACAGATATCAGCTGCTTCATTAATTATTTCCGGTGAATTATTTCCAGCTCGGAACCCTCCGATTAGAACATCTAATTGTGATATATCATTGATAACACTATCAGGACATACCCTACTTGGGGTTCCTAATCCACTTCCGCTATAACTAGTTGCTTCATCTAGTTTTTCTAAATTCGTTTCTTGTAAATATTCATCATCATCATCATCAGGTGGTAGTTTTTTAGAAGATAAAGATATTTTCTTTGCAGGTTGCTGTCGCTTTCTTTGCAATTTTGGCGTTTTTTGTTGTTGTTTTAGTTCTTCATATTGATTATACACTATATCCACCGCATTGATATATTCAATGTATGATGCACTATCTGTCTTAATTTGACTTTTTCAGTTTTGATTTTGTAAAATATATCAGCCCAATGGTTGAAATTCTTAACATACTTATGATGTTCTGGTTTCAACCATTTTTTTCTGTTTTCATAAGACGTAACAACAAGCGCAGGAATTTCTGTCGGATCAGTCTTATCAATTTCTGCTAACCCTTCCTCGTTAAATCTCACGCGTAAATCATCTACTGTTCTTTTTGATTCCATTTTTTGTACAGCCTGTTTTGTTTGTTCAGTTTTCGCTGCTATTTTTTCAAGTTCACCAATAACAGATTTCCCCGTCTCGGGGACATCTCCCCGTATAGCACGCTCTACCCCGTACGTTGCTGTGGTTACTGGTTTAAACAATTCTTCAGATCCCACAGCGAAGTCAGTTTGTAAACTCTGTCGTTGTTGCAGTTTATTTCATACAGATTCGCGAATTGGTATAAATCTCCTAATTGCATCTAGTCGTTCACGAGTCAATCTAGTTGTTAATGCTTCATTGACCATTATTTGAAATTGCAAACAATTTTTCAATTGTAAAACAATTAATACCACACTTTTCCCACTTTTTTGACATCAATGACATGTCGGGTGATTTTTAACACCATCATGGAAGTGTCATTTGATTGTTTTAACGGCTCTATCATTGATGGGGAAATTATCATAATTGTATATAAAATAAATAATACTGATAGTTTCCCCACTTTTCCATTGATCAATCTGACATATCATATCGGGAAAACCATCCATTAACGACCCATCGATTTTTTATTCAGTGTGTGTGAAATATTTTTTATTCAGTGTGTGTGAAATATTTTTTATTCAGTGTGTGTGAAATATTTTTTATTCAGTGTGTGTGAAACATTTTGTATTCACTGATTTTAACACCACCGTGGAAGTGTTATTTCATCCTATAACAGCTTCTATCATTGATGGCGAAAGTATCATAATTGTCTATAAAATTAATAATACTGATAGTTTCGCCATTCTATTTTTGATTAATCTGACACATCGTCCATCGATTTTTGACATCCCCCTTGAGGGTCGGCTAAAAAAAATGATAATGGTCGGGCAATCAAAATATGATAAATGGTCGGGGCAATCAAAAAATGATCAAGGGGTCGGGTAATCAAAATTGAATTAACGCCCGTAGGTTTCTAATTTTAGAGTTGACTTCTTTTTTCAATTCGTATTCGTTACCTAATACTTTTCGTATTCGTTCTACGATAGTATACAACGGAACAAACACACTGATGTCACTGGAAAATGCAAGAGAGTTCCTAATAGAATTCTGAATTCTTTTGATGAGTGCATATTTCTTTGGTAACATATATTTATTGTTGTTAACTCCGTATTCTATATCCCGAAAATCTGACTTGATTTGATCAGGATTTAACCCATCTGATAGTTCAATATCATGACTTTTTAATTTTAAAATTTCAACTATGATGCTATTCATGTTTTCAGAATTCATTATTCTATAACAATGACATATCTCTAATTGAAAAATATGACGTATTAGACATAACTAAATTGAACTTTTTGTCCGTTCTTTTTTGAAATAGCCGTTTTGGTTATTCCCGATGCAACTTTTTGTACCGAGGCTCTACAAATATTGAAATACTTGCCAGCTTCATATAATGATTGAAATATTTTCTCTTCGTTAGTTGTTGTATTCAAACATTTTACTGGTCTCGCTTTTTTTGAGCATTTTCCAGTCTTTCCTCGTTTGGTATTCTCACTTTGTGTGATAGCTTGCAGATTTGATAAAGAATTATTCTTTCGAATAGAATCCTTGTGATCAATAACAAAACCATGTTTGATCAATCCATAAAAACATTCAAATACGAAACGATGATTGTGATATATCTTCTTTCCCTTGACAGTAAACACCAAATACCCCATACCATTGTCAGCACCAACTGGTTTCTTCAGTCTACGGTTTATGACAGTACCATCACTGGATGCTTCATAATTTGTAATCACTGGGTGTGGTCTGAATTCTTGGTTCATTGTATGCTATACTATACTATTTGTCTAATTCATTGTTTGGTTTAATGACAAATCTTTCAATATAGTCTTCTTATGATTTTATCCAAGACGTTATCAGAGTCAAAGACTTTTTCAGGGTCATAATTTCTGATTGATTGTCCATTTTTTATTCTGTTATCATAATAACGCTTCAACTCCCTGTATCGCTTACCACCACAATTCAGACATAACTGAGATTTTCCCCTGACCCCAACCCCACATCGAATACAGGGTAACGGACCGAGGCTTCCACGTCGAAAACTCTGCATATGATACCTACAGAACTCCTTTCTGCATGATTTGTTACACGGGGTTACTGATCCAATCATAAGCCATTTGCAGTGATTCATTATACATAAATCTTTCATTTAAATACTTGTTTTTAGTATAGCATGAGGGAGTAAAAGAGATTGCCTTCGAAAAATGCTAAATTCAATACTGATAAGGAGTTTAAGAGATTATTGAAAATTAATCCTAAATTTAATCTCGATAGACCCAAAAAACGTCCAATAGACGGAAATATGAGGGAGTTTAAGAGATTATTGAAAATTAATCTTAGATTTAATCGCGATAGACCCAAAAAAAGTAACAAAATTAAACCCAAAAAACGTCCAAGGGACGGAAACATGAAAGAGTTTAAGAGATTATTGAAAATTAATCCAAAATTTAATCTCGATAGACCCAAAAATGTCCAAGAGACGGAAACATGAAAGAGTTTAAGAGATTATTGAAAATTAATCCTAAATTTAATCTCGATAAACCCAAAAAACGTTTAATAGACAGAAACATGAAGGAGTTTAAGAGATTATTGAAAATTAATCCTAAATTTAATCTCGATAAACCCAAAAAACGTAACAAGAGATTACCCTGGAAAGATGCTCAATTCAATCTTGATATAGTTTCCTATACACCCAAGAATAAAATTCTTGATAAAGCCTTGATTAGGAAAATCAGAGACTGTTTTAATGAATTCAAGCGTGATGGAGCATCTTATTGTTGGTCAACATTTCGAATTGATGGTGTTGTTGACGCTACCATGAATGATGAAAAAGCAGCAGTGATAATTTCACGTCTTGGGGAAGAAAGAAATATTTTTAGAATAAAATTCCTTATCCGTGATGATGAAAATGGATCATTAGGGATATATTTGAACCCATTCTCAGGGGCAAAAAAACTGTCACCGTGAATCAAGATTCCAAACCAGGAATTTTGACCGGAATTTATAAACCATACTACGAAAGATCTTACCCTGTAACAGCAGTTGTTTACGGGATATATCCGCTCAATGAAAAACCTGATATTGCAAAACTAGCACCCATGAAATATTCGACAGGGCTCAATTGTGTAGCAGAACGAATAATAGAACACTTCACAAATGCGTCCCGGGGAAATAAACTAACTGATCTAAGACGAAAAAAAAATAACCGAGTGGGAATTAACGGTAAAAGAGAATGGGGCAACAATTCAGGATATAATTAAATTAGAAATATCATTAAGATTTCCAATATCAGTAACGACAATCACCGGTGAAGTATTATACGAATCGAAATATAAATCACAGGGAGCTCCAATTGAAATTATTGATCATAATGAACACGCGTGGTCATCTGCAGTAACAATTTTCCCACGGGATAGAACTTTCAAGTATCTATCCCAAACCGAAGAGTTTTTTTCAGAGCAGAAATTATTTGATGCTATTTACAATTTGAGTAAAAACGATCCTGTGTCAATGTGGCTATTTCATAGTACTTTAGACGAAGAATGTAGATTTGATCAGTTTGTAAGGCCCAACGGAGAATTGTACCGTACTGAAGAACTGCATAATCAAATGAAACAACTAGCTAGTGAGTTTTCTGGGGAGGGGGAAGACAACGATCAATTATTAGCAAACTGTTTTACCCTTCCATCAATTGCAGCACATTTTGCTAGAAAGAAAAACGCGTGGAAACCAACAAGAAGTGAGTTTTTATCAGATGTCAGATTGTCCTGTCTTGAATACAGCCATGGAGGATTATGGAATACAAAATACGACCCTGAAACCGTTATTTCCGTTGATATGATTGCGTGTTATCCAGGAAGTTTTATCGGGTATGGAGAATGCGAGAAATATTTTAAACGATTTGGACACCCCACACACGAAATGACCCGTGTTGCGATTAATGGACCACTGCCTGATTTTGATTTAACCGGATTCGCTCGTGTAGTATCATTTGAAATGGCTACAGCACTTCATCCGTGTAGTTATCTTTGGATTGGCAAACACATGTCTGAAAAACACTGGATGCCAATAGTGTTATTACGGTATATGCTTGATTGTAAGATGTTAAAATCATTAATTGTCAGTGAAGCAATTATATCCAATCGAGCACAGAAATCAGTCTGGTTACCACAACCCGATCTAGAAAAAATAATTAGCGAACAGCGAAAACTGTTTCCTGATTTTAATGAACAACAAATTATGAATTGGTCCAAGCAGTTATTTGAAATCAGAAACAACGAAGCATAAGATCTCAGTATAAGAGTAATCGGTAAATTCACTCAAGGTGGTAAATTCGATAATACAAGATATTCTTCACGGTCGATTATAGACAATGCTGAATACGATTTTGCAATCGCGGATTTAACAAATAAGGGCCTATATGTCAATCGTAAAGACGCATTTCTGTCCGATGGAACCAAATTGGGTACAATTGTTACTTACAATGACGGATACAATCCGCAGTACACACATCTGAGACCTTCTATGCTCAGTTATGCTTCTATTAATCTGTTTTCAATGATCAATAAATTTCCTAACACCGCAGTGAGTGTTGCCACTGATTCATTTTACATAAATAGCAAAATGGCTGATTTTAAGGCTACTGGCAACGAGAATTGGGGGTCATGGAGAATTAAGAAGGAAATGCTTCTTGATTATATTCAATCAGCAGCTGTTACAATTGAAAATAATTATTTAGAAAGCAATCAGTGTTCAGAATTTTCTAATGCACCACCGATTTCTGATCCATCTGTAGATATAAAACAGTTTATTTAAACGGTTGTGGTGGGTCAGGAAAAACAACTCGGGCTATTGAGTTATTTCGCGTTTCCAATTCAAACATGATTGTGCTAACACCAACACACAGACTTGCAAGAGAAATGATACAGAGGGGTAAATGCCTGTACCTATCACAGTTTTTTTCCGATGGAAGGGACATAAATGGACTCCTGAGCGCATGGGAGAGAAATTTATTCCTGAAATTATCATTTGGGATGAAATAGACACAGTGTCAGAAGATGTATCAAAAATATATCTTGAGTGGTTGTTATTGAAAAATACAAAAATCGTCATGTGCGGTGATCACGGCCTACCACCACCATTTGTCGGTGCATCTCCCCATGAATGGCTAAAGGGTTTTGTAGACTATTATGAAGAAATTGATACCGATCATAGATCACTTGATGAAAAATTAAAAGAATTTAAGAAACTAATTAGATTACAACCGGATAGAATCCAGTGTGAAATAGCCCGTGAAATAATTTCGGAAACTCCAATGAATGAGTTTTGGGAAGCATGGAGACCAAATGATTTGATAATTGCAAGTAGAAAAATTGTCAGGGACACACTTCAGATGAAAGTATTTGAATTGCATAAACAAAAATTTGCAACACTTCCAGTGCCTCTTTGTTATAGGCCATCGGATACACGAAAACAGATCATTGAAGTTGATATTCCAGGAAAAAGTGAAAAACAGAATTTAGTATTAAATGATATTGTGCTGGTTGAAATCAATGTCGTTGAAGATGCATTGCGCGCTAATAAATCCCCATGGACGCTAGGATACGCAGCAACAATACATTCTTCACAGGGGCTGACAATATCGGATACAATTGTCTGGATGGTAGATAATCGCATAGAATGGTCAAATTTAGTCTATCTTGCAGTATCCAGAGTACGAAAAATAAATCAACTTCGAAGAATTGTCGTTGGCGAAGCCAGTGACGATGATGACACAACAATGGATGATATTGATGTTAAAATTATTGATAAAAAACTCTCCGGTTACAAACAACAGGACAAAAAAAACAACGAGAATTTGATATTGATGCTAAATTAATAATCACTTTGAAGAAACAACAGAATAATCACTGCGCATTTTGCAATTGTATAATGCGTTGGCAGTATTCGGATAAGGATCCTCGCCAATTCACCGTAGACAGAAAAAATAACAATCTCGGTCATGTCAGAAATAATGTGATGTTGACTTGTCTTGAGTGCAATAGACGCAACGGCGCTAGTTAAGACACCGTGGTGGCAATTGAGTATCCTCGGGTATCACTTGCAGTTGTTGTCTAGTAAAACCCCGCTGAGGGGCAGTTGAATCCAGTTTATAGACTGGAGGTCTACCCGTAGATCGTGTTACACTAGATATCTTGTGTGCAGTAACACTCAAAATAGGATCAGTAGCCCTTTTCCTGCCCCCTTCAAGCTCTCCTGGTTCATATAAATACCTCACAATGACATTACTACCAAGAATTGGTTCTTTGAAATCTTTTTGTGAAATTCTTCGAATTTCCATTTCAGGTATTGACTTCTTTTCAATCGCGTTGATACGTTTCATGTTGATTGTTCTAGTAATCTCGTTATTCAGTGCAGTAATCACAGATGGTAATCTTTTAACCCATTCACGGGATCTTTTTTTCTTGGATCAATTCTTTTGCGTATTGATATCCAAAAAACCGCTCAGCAATCGTCCGATTAAACCGTTCTACAATTGCCTGATCACGATGTAGCGCAGTATGCCCCCGTCTGATGGTGACATTGTGATATTTCATTGTAGATAACACTGCACCCTGAAATTCCTTGCCAGAATCAATTTGTAGTAGATTTGGCCAGTGCAGAGGACCCCTTCGATAAATCTTTTCAAATGCAGAAGCTACTTCAGTGGCCGATTTTGTTTTTAACGGTTCTGCTTCTTTGTATCGACTTGCAATATCAACTACGGTTAGAGCGTATTTGTAACCGTGGTCATGTGGCAAAAATAATAGATCAGCCTGATGAACTTCATTGGGTCCGGTTACATCAAAATGCGAGACATTAATTTGTTTAGGCGGTGGTAGGTAAATTTGCCATAGTGCCTGTTTAGATAACCAATGAGCCGCAGTGGTTGTTTTCACTTTTGCAGCGCTAGCGAGTTTATGGATTGCAGATTTACCCCTCCAGTATCCTCTTGGGGAATAATAAATAGATTCCATGTTGTTATTAATTACCAGCACCTAACATCAATTTACTTTTCATAGACGATTTTATCAAAAATGAAGCCAATTTTTCTTTGAAGGATTTATCAGGAATGGCATTCAACGCATGAATTAATTTCTCATCTGCTAGATGCCTGTGCTGCAGATTATTGCTTTTATAAGCAACATCATGAAGGTGACAGGCCTTATCAATGGCATTTATTGGTTCTTCACCGGGTCGGGGCTGATTTTGATTATTGAGTCTGATATCAAGTCTGGTTCCCGGTCCACAGTAGCTATATCCTGGAAGGTGCTTTTCTCCAGGGTATTTTGCCCATGGGGTTCCAGGGAGTTTAGTTAGCTTGGCTGCGATATCACCTCCTCGCTTTTTTTAAAGGTTCCTTGGGTTTAGAAACAAATCTAAATTTCTTTGTACTACATTGTACGCATTTACCAGAAAGCGCTGATCGGTTATTTTTTGTTGTAATCGTCGTCAAGTCATCTGTGCCAGTACGTTTTTTACACTTCACACAATATAGATCCATAATTTATATATAACAGCATGAATGTAATTGATTATTCAGCTACCCGACGATGGGAACCTATTAAACACCATGAAATGTTACCGAATTCAATTAGAATGATTATAATCGGACCATCTGGAAGCGGAAAGACACAACTGCTACTTAATTTGATAACAAGATGGATGAAATGGGACAACTCGTATTTAATAGCCCCGAGTGTAGACGATCAGCGATGCTATGAAGTGCTCAAGGATTTTAACGAGAAAGCAAAAGAATTTGAAATCGATGATGATTTTATTGAATTTATTACTGATATTGATGAAACCCCTTCTGTGGAAGACATCGATGGAAGTATTAACAATTTAGTCGTGTATGACGATATCATGTTAGATAATCAAAAGAATTCCGCTAGAATCTTTTCCCGGGGGCGGCACAAAAACACGGACGTGATATATGTCACTCAACGGTACACACAAATACCAAAAGTGATTCGCGATAATTGCAATCTGCTGTGTGTATTTAACGGAGTTGATACTCATACACTACGAAATATTTGGCAAACTTGGTGCTGCGGTGATATGGATCATAATAAATTTAGAAATTTCTTTAGTCACGCTCAGTCAAAACCACACGGATTTGTGACAATAAATTTAGCAGACCCGAGGACACGATATCGTATCGGACTTGATAAAATATTCGGTTGAAGACGAATGGAGGCTTTCTTTATTTTGATTTCATTATTTTTTTCTTTGACGGATTTCATTGATTTTTTCTTTGACTGATTTCATTGATTTTTCATTATTATTTTTTGCCTGATTTCATTGATTTTTTTTGCCTGATTTCATTGTTTTAAGCCTTAATGCATTGAAAACTTGTTTAAAAATGTTGTCTAATTCGCCCTCCCTGCTGCTAAACTATAAATGGATTTATAATTGGAGAGAAAGAATAGGTATTTCTTCCCTATATTGACTGATTCAGAACAAATGACATTGAAAAATGAAACTGACTACATTATCACTTGTCAAGGAAACAAAACATACGTTTTATTAAAAAAATAGGAGGGATAAATCCATATTCGACTTTTAAATGGGACCAATTACAGTACATAATGTAGAATATATATATATATATATATATATATATATATATATATATATATATATATATATATATATATATATATATATATATATATATATATATATATATCTAATCAGACAATGAGACATTGTCAAAGTTATCAACTAGTTCATCAATACGTCCTCGTTAAATGTGAGTATCCATGATAGCACCTTGAAATAATCGTCAACAAATATCAACGACTTTATCACTCATTTCTGGTGAGTTATTTCCAGCTCATTTTTATCCTATTGGAATTTATAATGATGCTATGTCGGAAAGGGCGTGTACCAGATTCATTTCCTCCTTACGTATTTAATGTATTAATACAACTTCTAATAGCACAATTTTCAAGTGCATCATAAACATTTTGATTTCCTTTTCTAGAAGGTTGTGATTTTTATATTTTGTAGATGAATTTGTGGAAGAGATTGTTTTTGTTCTTTTTCATTCTGCGGTGGAGGAAATTGATATGAAAGATGTATCTGCAGTGAAGAAGATTGATTTTGTTGAAGTTTTTTTAATCAGTATTGTAAAGTTGTTACACTTCATTTTCAATTTCTCTCTATATTAAATCTTCATATTTCGCTTCTTTTTTGTTATAATATATGCAATATATTCATTTGACAAGATTATCCTTGGTTAAATTTTCATGACCAGGTTTAAAAATAAAGCATGTTCCGAATATACCGTTTAATATGTTTTATTGGTCAATCTGGTTTTTAGTATTTTTAAGTTTTTCAATAATATTCACCCTGAATGATTCCATATTTCATTCTATTTGTCTAGGTGCAAGTTATTTTTCACGTCGGCTCTTTCAGTATGAACTTTGTCAATGTATTCAAGTATTTCTTCATCTACAGAGGCTGAGAGGCGGCGATTGTAGTTTTCAAGTTTCCTTAGATCTTTCTGCTATGTTTCTTTGTTTTAGCTTCTGCAACTCTCTCAGTAACAAATATGACAGGTCTAAGTACTTGTTCTGAACGTTCTCCCAATTCAGCCTTAGATTCTTGACAGGCTTTTATTGTTTGTCTGACAGAATCACGGACAGGTATGCATTTCCTGCGTGCTTCTAGTCGCTCTCGCGCTAACCTAGTTGTATAAAATTATGATACAATATTATTGATATAACTTAAACTTATTTAACTTACAGCAGCTGAGAGGGTGTGACATATAAATGGTGTCAAAGGGTAAACATCGAGCGCATAATACTAATTTTGAAAAAAAAATATGACGACAAAAACAATAACAAAATTAACTAACTCCAAGATTGACTCTTTCGGTTAGTTAGAGTCTTCGGTTATTGTTATCAATGTTATTATTTACGTTTTACTAAGAAGCCTTATATTAGAGAATGGGACCGTATAAAACCAATGTGGGTTCACCCTCTCTACTGCTAATATGAATACAAGTGTGATATCAAACTAGCTTATTATAGGGCATACATCTTCAGCTTGAAATAGTGCGGGACGTCGGAGTATAATACTTTGATCATTCTTAGATGATAACGAATTGATTATATAAAGCTCAGAGCTCTATGGATGCATATTGAAGATTTTGATAATTTGTCATGTTACAGCAATCAGGGCAAAGAAGAACGAAATATAAATTTGAAGCAATTCATGCAGCAGACATGTATAACAAGGTCCCACTCAGTCACATTATCCTGACACTAACCTCGTAGTGTTGAGCGCCAGGCGAGGTAGCTATTAGTACCAAGTTTGTAAGTCTTTGTAATAACTTAGCCGAGTTTCGAACTAGCGACCTTCTCTCATCGGAGTCCGACGCACTACCAATACACCTCTGGATCGGTATATGCTTTATATGTGCTTAACGTTTATGCAATTCAGTTATACATATATGTTCTGTAAGAATAACCCGGTAGCAAACCACCGAAGGAAAAATAACCTAAGAATTCAGCACAGGCACATATTGCCTATACATAAAGGATATGACATGAATGCCTATACATAAGCGATATGACATGAATGCCTATACAAAAACGATATGACATGAATGCCTATACATAATCGATATGACATGAATGCCTATACATAAACGATATAAACGATATGACATGAATGCCTTTACATAAACGATATGACATGAATGCTTATACATAAACGATATGACATGATTGCCTATACATAAACGATATGACATGATTGCCTATATATAAACGATATGACATGAATGCCTATACATAAACGATATGACATGAATGCCTATGCATTAGCCATAGTAGCATGTATAACTGTTTTCGGAAGACCCGGGGAGATCCCAGGAAAGAACTACCGTCCAACATTAAACTTTCTCACATATCAACATTTTACAGAGGTGGGATGACAGTGATTGGTGAAGGAAATTGATTTCAAACATTTGCTCGACATACCCCAAGCCGACATTGTAGTTGCACTAACGATGTAACATACTGTTGACAATATCGAAGGAGTTGTATCCCTTGCGCATATTGATTGTACTTATTAGTGCCCCCTTTTTTATGTATAAAAGATCCAAGTATTTCTCCACGTGTTCATTATGGTTATTATAATGTAGAAGTTGAGCACGCTTCTGTGTTTATTTGCATATCCGCCCTCTTCATCTGGACGTGTAAACAATTTGATTGAAATCAATAAATTATGACGAATATCAGGTTTGCACTACGGTTAACAAGTAAAGTGTAACAGAATTGTTACCGAGTGGATGGTGGACTAAATGAACGACACAAACACAAGTGTGAAAGATAATGTAAATTTATGAAATAAATTATTATTGAGAAAATAATGATGTATCAACACAATAACTCATGCGCTCAACCCACAATTACACTCACAACCATTCACAATACATGAATAAATGAAATATCAATACAAAATAAAACTCAGATATAAAGGGATCTCTTGGACTATACACAGATCCAAGGAACCCTTTACGAAAGTTATATTAATGCAAGTATATATTACGATGACAAACACAAAACATTAAACTATATTATCGCACGTATGGACTGCGACAACTAGCACGAACATACTTGTATTCAATCAAGTTGCTAGCTTTTATTGATCTTCATGCAATCCCTTGAAATATTATTGTGATCTGACATAAGCATGTAAATACAACAATGTATTAAATTGTACTACAATTTCAATACACATATGTGTCTCGACCCTGTATAACCGTACGATTCACCCACAGTTGAATCGCCTCCCAGTTTCCCCGAAGACCTAGGGTTGACCAATACTTTTATCGGCCGTTTGCCCTTCACGGATCCACCACAGTTATACGTTTAGACAGCATACAACATCTACTAGAACCAACGGTTCCTCAATACCCTAGATGTCGCCCCGGATGTTTACAACTCTAAGACAGCTCCGACACTCGGACTTCTAAATTTCCGGATATTTACACGTCACGACAGATGTAGACGAACAGACAGTTGGACAGACAGACAGTCAGATACTTCAATTCGTTTGCACAATTAAACGGCACAATCAATCACATTCAGCTATTATACAGAGATGTTCCGCAACAAATCAAAGATGTTCGACAACAAATCAGACGATATCAAAGACGTTATCAAAGATGTTCTCAGAGGTGCTATCAGATGCGTTATCAGATGCGTTATCAGCTACGTTATCAGAAACGGTATCAACGATGTTATTAGATGCGCTATCATAAACGGTATCAACGACGGTATCATCTACAATAAACAAAACCAGACTAATAATAGTTATCTCACAAAATAATCTAAACCGTAGATTACGCTATTGCAATAAAGGCATCATTATACGAAATGATAAACTGAATAAAATTCACAATAAAACGAAATGTAAATGTAACACTCACCCCTTTGGCTGGAGATTGAAAGACGAGCTTATCTATCCTGCGATTAGATACTTTAGGTCCCGTAAAATTGATCATAAATATTCCGCCTTATATACCTTCTAATAGGTGAACAGAAATCATAGCAAGATTGCCGTGCACCACGTGAAACTAATGGTCCGGATTTCATGTAAATAAAACTCAAGCACAAGCAAATCGTTACACGCCGCTTACCTTGGAGAAAACCACTTATTCACCCTAGGTAATGCATGTACGACGAAACAAAGAAAATGGTGAGATTCGTTTGTAATTCAAGAAAGAGAAAAAACAAAACAATTCAATTTTCGCCTAATTCTGTGACATAAAGCACCACGAAAAAATAGTCATTCCGAAAGTTGATATGGCTTGATCCAATAGAGTTAGACTGTAGTGATACAAAATAATCATTTGAAGCGGTTTATACTGATTCATAGATGCAGATAACTTGCCATAATGAAATGATGATCAGAACCATACAGACTGGTCCCTTGTACAACGAATATCCTGTTTTAGTGACAGCGACCTTATCAAGACGTTATAAAGTTTCATAAACATCCGGATATATCCTTTTATTAATGAGATCTTACATATTAAAAAATATATAAAGTTGTCAATTATTAAGTAAGTTCAAGGTGTTATCAGTTTTAAATCAAACAAAGGATACGTTAGTATGCTACACAATGTAATGGCTCGACATGTACGGAAGCAAAACTCGTTTTTCTTGGAGCACATACTAATTTTTTTTTAATGCAGCACATTATATTTTTCACTGATATACTTTTCCTATTCGCTACTAGAAGCCATCTCACTAAGGCGTAATATATGTCTTGTATCGTATTCACTGCATAACGTCTATGACATAAAATGATTTAAATACAGCACATTATACGTTTTAATTAAGTCAGATTGCTTTTATCTATTTGTTTCAGTTTGGCAAGAAACCTTAAAGCTAAAGAGAATACGACGGGTATTGCAGGGATAATTACAATGCTCTCAAATTAGAGGAATATTGTTAACAGCAAAATTAAGAACCTCCTAAAATTGTTAATGACGGATAATAAAAAAGCATAAAAAACATTAACCTGTCATCTCCATCTTCACAACCACCGTCAATATTAACATTAATAATGAGAATAATAAGGAGAATAAGAAACAGAATGATACAAATAAATTGTTCACCTCACTTTTCTTTCTCATAGCAAGAGGAAATGTTTATAAATTATAGTGTACTTGATAAAGCATATAATTGGTATTTTTAGTAGCTTTGAATCATGTTTGTATATACACACAAACACACATAATATATATATATATATATATATATATATATATATATATATATATATATATATATATATATATATATATATATATATATATATATATATACGTATATGTATATATATAGTATATATATATATATATATATATATATATATATATATATATATATATATATATATATATATATATGTTGCTACAAGCCAGTGGTCTTTTTTTGTCTTTGCGGGTGTCAATCCCTGGAGCGAATCCCGCTTAAAGTCTTAAGTTACAAAGACTTCCATACAACTTAAGACGTAAATTAGAAATCCCGACCTGTCCATTAAATATTACGTTTTCTTCGAATCAAGGCAGTACCACAGATAAAACAGCCTGCTTAAAATATATCAATCGCACATATGCATTTTGTCCCTGCGTTAGTTCCCGTACCGCAAATAACTAATAGGACACTCCCCTAACACAGGGAACTTTTTTTTAACTACACCCCAATAGCCCAGTTGATCAATGGTTTCCAAGCACGAATAGCCAGTACACTACACCACATTTATCACCATGGCGACATAATCGGTACTTGCTAAGTCCATTCTTATATATTCAGTTGTGTATATTGCCGGTTGGCTATAGTAAATACTGCCGCTGCAGTCCACAAATGTACAGCACTAGATCTTTGTCGGGAAGATTGTATTTCAGCGTCATTCACGCGACGTTGACCTGAATGCATTACTTGTTAACCATGGCATCATGGAATCTCACTGACAGTTTCATACGTGACGCTAGCTCCTACTAATTGGATAATGTTTTCGGGCAAAGCAATTTTACAATTGAACCGATTTGCGATAATCACACAAGTAATCGCAGCAATTTAAGGATTCGTAAAACGGAGAGATATAACCAAATGCGCATATTAAAAAATGTATTTCTTTATCGCTGACTTTAAAAAGATCACGCCACCTCGAGTGACACAAACGGCACAAGTATGTGGTCTATTCAAAATGTATGACTTTCCTCAAAGTCACGCGCCAATCCGATTCATGATCCCCAAACATGATTAGGACAAAAATCCGAACAATCATTGGACTTGTTCCTATTAGCCCGTAACTTAACATCCGCAATTAAACATCTTTTGTTCTGAATAGCTAATTGTTTTGTTATTTGGTTTCTGTGTTTATTGTTGTTTTTTGAACTGCTTATACGTACAATAAATGCCAACAATAAACAAACTTAATCAAGCTGATTCGAATATAAAAATATTTCGACAAGTTATTCGTGTTGAAACGCTCATAATAATCATCGGAATTCGTTGCAAGAACGACCGCTCAACTCATATGTCTATCAGGAAAACATATGTGAAATATGGAACCTGTGCAACTTAATTGTGATCCAAATTACGTACAGCTCCAATAACACCAAACGTTAAACAAACATTAACGAAAGATGATAGCAATAACCCTTGATAATTCCTGAATTTAATTTATTCTGTTAATCTGTCAATCTTTCTCTCGTGAAAGTATTGCAGTACGTAAGGCCAGTTTGTTTCTCTTCCAAACTACATAATGTTTTATCTCACTATGGTTGACGTTAGTTATACGCCGATTATTTGAAGCACGGTCATTAATCTCAAAGTTTAACAAAGCACAAGCGTTTTCTATTTTGTTAGTCGTATATATGTTTATCTTCGGTGACGCTCTAAAGTCATTTATCTCAGATTGGAGAATGAATGACGTAAAGTTCTTGTCGTTTGTAAAATATACATTGACATAACATACTGACTATTGCATATAATGTGACTGAAATTTCTCCGCATGAGGTCGTTAGGGAAACTATACAGTACCAACACTAGACAGATGATAAACACAGTACCTACACTAGACAGATGATAAAGAACTACATTAAATTCAGGATTATTACTTAGCAGAGATGTAACGGCTTAATAAATTATGTGATCTTAATCTACATATTTATTATGTGTTTTAATCCACATTTTTCAATAATTCTACTTTTCGATTCAATCCATCTCATCTTTGCAATCAAATTAATCATTCTATTCTTATATTTAATTCACATGTATGTTATGACCACTTTATAAGTCTTTCTTTATGTGTGGGGATCTTTACTTTGTAGATAAGATGAGTTTTTCAAATTAGTTTTGCAAGCTAGGTAATATGAAACGATTATGTGAAAACAGAATTAAAGGGAGAGAGGAGAGACAGAAAAAGGATAATGCTGAGTTGGAGGTAATAATGTCTACAAAGGGACACATGAGATATATTTTGAAACTCGTGCTATATCAGTTTACTGTTATTAAAAACGAGATCCGAAGCCAGCACAGGTAAGTACGTGTCACTTGAATTGTCAAATTCTGGGCATAACCGGTTACGTCCAATGACAGTTCCAAACCTCCTAGAACCTCTGTGAACCAGAATATAGATGGCCTAACCAGCACATGCAGAAACTATCTTAAGCTATTTATTGGTGACATTTCAATAGAAAAGCCATTTAAACACTGAATGAGATTACAGTCGGTAAAGGCAGAGAGATATCTCGATATATATCATTCATCCTCGTATGTTACGTAGACCCATTATTTGATATCAAAAAGATAAATGCTCTCCTAGAGAAGAGCGATGTTGAACGTGGTATTAATTTAACACATACTGTCAGTGGTAAGCTTTATTATGCCAGTCTATAAGGTAATGGGAGAAAGAAGATATACAGTAAAGTCTGACATCCAATGAGTTCCAATACATTGTTTTTCTAGTCTTACTCTTGCTGATAGATGCAATAATATACGATATCATGGCAGTACAATTTTCAAATATTAACCCCATGTGGAGATAGTACGTTGCACAGTGTTTCCTTTGCTCCTTTAATGAAATAAAGTGTTTGCAATCGCAATGAATCGAGACGGTCAATTTAAATGTTGGAACAAATAAGACAATTCGAGGGAAAACACAAGTGAATAATCTTCTATTACTTGCCCTGGATTGGTGGAATAAACCAATGCAGTTGAAAATTGCTGTATTTTTTCTTTGAGGTAATTGAAATAGGAGAACAAAAACTTGGCATTAGAGACATTTTGATAACATTTGCTGAACAATTTTATTTATTTAATTAGTTAAATTAATTTAAATATGTATACATCTCACCAGGTTCCGACATTACATGCAGAGGCTACATCATCAAACATCAGTAAAGATATGAATTATTTAGATTTTGCGTCTCATACACGTCACTAAGTCAAAAGACATTGGTGACAAATCTGCACAATTTATTTGCTAAAAGGAAGTAAAACGTAATAGAAAAGAAATTAATATTATAAATCATAAATCGTATGATATTTAGATTTTTTGAAATGTTAAATTGTATTATTCATATTTAAAAAATCAGTAGAATATCAAAATTAAGATTAACAAATAATTGTATTTCTTTATGTATGTACATCGCATCAGTTCGTCCAGCCATATGAGATACAAGTTCTGTTACATTTATCAAACTGTGTGGTGTGATTTAACTTAAAGTAATGAAAAGTCAGATTTTGAGAGTCACAATGTCAAAGTCCAAGGTCGATTAGACTAATGAAAGAAGCGTACCCTTTGCACACTGGATCATTTTTCCACCATCACAAGTTTCGTATTGTTTCTGACTGTGCATATGAAGAACGTGTTGTGGATATCAGGGATCGATTTCAGACTAATTCGAAATACGATTTAAGAACACTAGTTTATTTTGTGCCATCCGTTTTTACCAGATTTATATACATAGCTTGTATTCGATGTCAATGAGAAATACTTAAAATTGAATCTCGACAATGACGTTAGTTTTGCATGGCATCCATCATCCTAGAAAGAGTGGATGCAACATCTGGCTAAGAAAACATTTAACATTAAAGGACACTGACTGAAATAAGAAACATTCCTTCTGCACAATACCAATAGCTGTATATGACAAACTCGACTTTTAAAGGAGTGTATTTGGTGTGAGGAAGAATTGGTTTAATCATTGGATCTTGAGCTAAATCATCAATGCCACTTAGAAAGAAGAAACTGGGTTATACCCACATTTTCAAGTATATGCATATTGCACTTTTTCATTCCGATGTATAGGGTGCATTTGATGGACTTACCTATTTATGTCGATTTAGAGTCACAACAATCATTCTCCTTCTAGTGGAAATAATTTGTAAGCAATGCTTTCCAATCTATCCACAATGGATACATACATTTTGAAACATAAAGATATTGTATATAAAAAATGTTTAATAGTGAAGATTCTAAAGTAAGCTAGTAGGTTTGCAAGCATAAAAATAAAATCTGGTTTTCTTTTTACTTCACAATATACATATCGGCAACTAAAAGATCTTTCTCTCTCTCTCTCTCTCTCTCTCTCTCTCTCTCTCTCTCTCTCTCTCTCTCTCTCTCTCTCTCTCTCTCGTGCAATGTGCTCGCACAATACTGTCCTAAAACAAATTAATAAAACGTCCAAAGGAGATGGTTGCTTCTAGTATTTCGCTGGAGGTGGTGGTGGAAAAGCCAGGTTGCTACCTCCCTGCTGGGCATATGGAGGTGGCTGGACAACATTGTGATAGCCATAACCGACAGCTCCTTGTTGAACAGGAAATGTTGACTGTCCCTGGGAGACTAAGGTGCTATTCACTGCAATGTAAACAAGCGATTTGCATATAATAATAATAATAATAATAATAATAATAATAATAATAATAATAATAATAAAAATAATAATAATAATAAATAAAACTAATAATAATAATAATAATAATAATAAGAATAATAATAATAATAATAATAATAATAATAATAAGAATAATATAAGATTGAGGTCTTTGTAAAGCGCTTTATCTTTCCAACCTCTAAGCGCTTTACTCCATTTATAATGATATAATTAAACTACAAGAAAACACAAAGCAAAAACTATGAAATTAACGCACAAAAAAAATAATGTTGAAAACATATGACACAAAATATTATTAGGTCTCTAAGTCTGTTCCTGAAGTCGAAAAGGGCGAATTTTAGAGCACTCTTGAAAGGGACCACTGTGTATATGTGTATATTTTCAATGGCAATTCGTTCCACATTGCCGGGTCCTGGTATGCAAAATAACGTTGTCCATATGACTTTGTTTTCATAATGGGAACATGGAGAATAAGATTGTCGGAAGAGGAGCGTAAGTATATTGCTTGTGTATACACATGGGTGAGGACGGATAGGTATGTTGGACTGGAGTCGATCAGTAAAACGTAGCACAGAGAACAAGTTTTGTTTTTGATTCTGTATCGAATGCATAGTCAGTTTTGGGTACAGAGCAGTGGTGAGGTGTACTCTGATCGAGGCACTTTAACGATGATCCGAGCAGTTGTGCTTTGAACTCTTCAAAAATTCTGTAGTAGATATTGTCACGATCCAGACAGAATTGAATTACAATAGTCCAGTCTTGAAAGTATTAATGAAAACACAAGTTTTAGTTTTGAATTGTATCTGTGAATGGAACTGATGCGTCTTTGCTCAAGATATGTAGTCTTGTATATGTTCATGACATGTTGTTACAATGTGAGACCACTGATTAGAATAACACCTATGTTTCGTACTGACTGTGAGAATTTATTGTTGGTGTAGCTGACATTTATAGTCTGAGGTAAAGGATGTGATTTAGAAAGTGTTTGTGTTGTGATCAGTTCGATCATCATTCATCTGCAGCTTGTTACATATCATCCATAATTTCACATCTGAAATGCACCTCTCTACTCTTTAATCAATTTATGGTAGCATCAACTTAAGTTGGGTGGCTAGACTTGTACATTTGGATGTCATCAGCGTATACTTGGTGAGACACTGCGTGATGATCTAAGACACTTGAGAGCGGCCATGTGTATATAATGAAGTAAACAGGTCCAAGAACAGACCCCTGTGGAACACCACAACATAGATCAATAGTGCAGGAATGTATTCAATTGGCAGATACGATTTGTGTCATGTTGACTAAGTATGAATTTATCCATTGTAAGGATATATTCTAAATGTCAAATATATGCTGGAGACGGTGTCTAAATATATCATGCTCTATTATGTCATATACTGCAGTAAAATCACGAGGAGTTAGGTTAGTAATCTTTCTCCAAATCAGAGATGCCATTAATGACACACAGAAGAGTAGTTTCAGTACTGTGGCATGGGCAATATACAGACTGTACATTTCTACAAAGAATGTTTGAACTCATATTAGATGCCCGTTACCTTAGAACAACTTCTTCTACGATTTGTTTATATCAATGGGAGATACTGGATGGTTATTCTTTAAATCGTTATGCTGAAGTATTGGTTTCTTCAGCAATGGCTTTACGATGGCAGTTTTGAAGTTCTCCGTTACGGATCACTGCCAACTCACCTCTGTATGCATGGCTTCGTGTCTCAGATTTGGCCAATGTGGCTATGTATGAACGCTTGCTAGTTGCTTCTCGTGGGTCGATGGTTCTTTCTGGGGTTTTTCCTGGTTTCTTTCTCCACCATTAATAGTGGACGCCAGATAAAACTGATCGTGTCTTGAAAAATGGCGTCACATTACAACAACAATAACAACATTATGTTAACGCCTTTATGGATACCGACTAGGCTTTCGAATAGAAAACACTATTCAATATACTAAAGTTCAAAAAAATATTAAACTTGCAGAAATATACCCACCATTTATCATAAAGATACGATGGACAGTTACCTAACTATCAATAATTTGAAGATATCCCAAGTCTTTACTGTTATTAATGTGTTATCCATAATATTACTGCAACTATTATTATAAACGGTTTTCATTCTAAATCTTTTTTCAACAGGCATGGTGTTTGCTAAGTTGAATCATTTTATAGACTGAATTACCTGGTAATATCAATGTTATGTCAAATATGTTAGTGTATTTATAGGTAAGAATTACCATAGGATCTGATCATTTTAGAACATGTGTTAACTGATATCGATTTTAAGTATCGCCTCATTTATAAACAATCTTTGACAACGCTCGGTTTTATTTAGTAATCTGAAATTTTAAATCGAAATATTGTTCCGATTTTCCGAAACGACGAGTATCATAAATACCCTTTTGAGTGCTGCCATGAGATGCATAGCAAAATCATTTGAAAAGAAAGTGCATGCTTATATCGTTAACAAGAACAGGCAATGTATCTAAATTACTAAATGTTTTATATAAAGCTCGACGTACAAGATCATTATTAGCTCAACAGTGTTTGTTTGGCTTGGGTGAAGAGGAACCGACTGAATTGATGTTGTAATTTATTTACCTTTTAAGAAGGGCTTTGATATCACTCATCATTAGAAGTCTGATATCATGTAATGTATTGATGTACAAATCTTTAAGGTTTCAATTGGACTTAAGGTATTATTTCATGAGTTGTTTAACTATTGTTCCAACTTGTTAGTCCAAAGTAATCAAGCATTAGAAGACTCATGCACTGCATGCTGGTGTGCTTACTGAATGTTTGTAAAAAAAAAAAAAACATCACACAACACAATAGATCAAATACAAAGTTGTGATAATCGATATTTAGATGCCGTTTCGATTTAGTTAATATTTGTCTGAATCTTCTTTTCCCTCTATTATTTTAATGTTGTGTCTTCTGTTTTCTTAAACATGTGGTAATCAAACAACGTTAGATAAAAGAGCATATGTAATATCATTAGTTAACTTGCACTGCACACTATTACCGTTGGCATGCTATTGTGCATCATTAGTGTTGGCATGTCACTGTACGCTATTAACATTGGTTTGTTACTGTACACTATTACTGTTAGCATGCTACTGTACACTGTTACTGTTGGCATTTTACTGTACAATATTACCGTTGGCATATTACTGCACATCAATACCGTTGGCATGTTACTGAACAATTCTATCGTTTGCAGGTTACTGTATACTATTAACGTTTGCATGTTACTGTTCACTATTATCGTTGACATGTTACTGTACACTATTACCGTTTGCATTTCATTGTACACTATTACCGTTGGCATGTTACTGTATACTATTAAAGTTGGCATGTTACTGTATACTATTACCGTTTTCATGTTACAGTATACCTTTAACGTTTCACATGTTACTGTACCATATTACCGTTGGCATGTTACTGTATACTATTACCGTTTTCATGTTACTGTATACTTTTAACGTTTCACATGTTACTGTACCATATTACCGTTGGCATGTTACTGTATAATATTACCGTTTCCATTTCATTGTACACGATTACCGTTAGCATGTTACTGTACACTATTAACGTTGGTATGTTACTGAACACTATTACCGTTAGCATGTTCCTGTACAGTATTACCGTTAGCATGTTCCTGTAAACTATTACCGTTGACATATTACTGTACACTATCAACATTGGCATGTTACTGTACACTATTATCGTTGGTATGTTACTGTACACTATTACCGTTGGCATGTTATGTACACTATTACCGTTGGCATGTTACTGTACACTATTAACGTTGGTATGCTACTGTACACTATTACCGTTAGCATGTTCCTGTACACTATTACCGTTGACATATTACTGTACAATATCAAAATTGGCATGTTACTGTACACTAGTATCGTTGGTATGTTACTGTACACTATTACCGTTGGCTTCTTACTGTACATTATTACCGTTGGCAGTTCACTGTACAATATTACCGTTGGCATGTTAGTGTACACTATTACCGGTGGCATGTTACTGTACACTATTACCATTGGCATGTTACTGTATACTATTACCGTTCGCATGTTACTGTACACTATTATCGTTTGCATGTTAGTGTACACTTTTACCTGTGGCATGTTACTGTACAGTATTACCATTGGCACGTTACTGTACAGTATTACCGTTGGCATGTTACTGTACACTAATATCATTGTCTTTTTACTGTACACTATTATCGTTTTCATGTTACTGTATACTATTACCGTTGGCAAGTTATTGTACAACATTACCGTTGGCATGTTACTGTACAATATTACCGTTGGCAGTTTACTGTTTACTATTACCGTTTGCATGTTACTGTACACTATTACCGTTTGCATGTTACTGTACAATATTACTGTTGTCATGTTACTGTACACTAGTATCGTTGGTATGTTGCTGTCCACTATTACCGTTGGCTTGTTACTGTACATTATTACCGTTGGCAGGTCACTGTACAATATTACCGTTGTCATGTTAGTGTACACTATTACCGGTGGCATGCTACTGTACACTATTACCATTGGCATGTTACTGTATACTATTACCGTTCGCATATTACTGTACACTATTACCGTTTGCATGTTAGTGTACACTTTTACCTGTGGCATGTTACTGTACAGTATTACCGTTGGCATGTTGCTGTACAGTATTACCGTTGGTATGTTACTGTGCACTATTATCATTGGCATTTTACTGTACACTATTATCGTTTTCATGTTACTGTATACTATTACCGTTGGCAAGTTATTGTACAACATTACCGTTGGCATGTTACTGTACAATATTACCGTTGGCAGTTTACTGTATACTATTACCGTTTGCAAGTTACTGTACACTATTACCGTTTGCATGTTACTGTACACTTTTATCGTTGGTATGTTACTGTACACTATTACCGTTGGCATGTTATGTACACTATTACCGTTGGCATGTTACTGTACACTATTAACGTTGGTATGCTACTGTACACTATTACCGTTAGCATGTTCCTGTACACTATTACCGTTGACATATTACTGTACAATATCAAAATTGGCATGTTACTGTACACTAGTATCGTTGGTATGTTACTGTACACTATTACCGTTGGCTTCTTACTGTACATTATTACCGTTGGCAGTTCACTGTACAATATTACCGTTGGCATGTTAGTGTACACTATTACCGGTGGCATGTTACTGTACACTATTACCATTGGCATGTTACTGTATACTATTACCGTTCGCATGTTACTGTACACTATTATCGTTTGCATGTTAGTGTACACTTTTACCTGTGGCATGTTACTGTACAGTATTACCATTGGCACGTTACTGTACAGTATTACCGTTGGCATGTTACTGTACACTAATATCATTGTCTTTTTACTGTACACTATTATCGTTTTCATGTTACTGTATACTATTACCGTTGGCAAGTTATTGTACAACATTACCGTTGGCATGTTACTGTACAATATTACCGTTGGCAGTTTACTGTTTACTATTACCGTTTGCATGTTACTGTACACTATTACCGTTTGCATGTTACTGTACAATATTACTGTTGTCATGTTACTGTACACTAGTATCGTTGGTATGTTGCTGTCCACTATTACCGTTGGCTTGTTACTGTACATTATTACCGTTGGCAGGTCACTGTACAATATTACCGTTGTCATGTTAGTGTACACTATTACCGGTGGCATGCTACTGTACACTATTACCATTGGCATGTTACTGTATACTATTACCGTTCGCATATTACTGTACACTATTACCGTTTGCATGTTAGTGTACACTTTTACCTGTGGCATGTTACTGTACAGTATTACCGTTGGCATGTTGCTGTACAGTATTACCGTTGGTATGTTACTGTGCACTATTATCATTGGCATTTTACTGTACACTATTATCGTTTTCATGTTACTGTATACTATTACCGTTGGCAAGTTATTGTACAACATTACCGTTGGCATGTTACTGTACAATATTACCGTTGGCAGTTTACTGTATACTATTACCGTTTGCAAGTTACTGTACACTATTACCGTTTGCATGTTACTGTACACTTTTATCGTTGGCTAGTCACTGTACAATATTACCGTTGGCATATTACTGTATACTATTACCGTTGGCATGTTACTGTATACTATTACCATTGGCATGTTACTGTATACTATTACCATTGGCAAGTTACTGTATACTATTACCATTGGCATGTTACTGTATACTATTACCGTTAGCATGTTACTGTACACTATTACCTTTGGCATGTTACTGTATACTATTACCGTTGGCATGTTACTGTATACTATCACCATTGGCATGTTACTGTATACTATTATCGTTAGCATGTTACTGTACACTATTACCGTTTGCATTTCGGTGTACACTATTACCGGTGTCATGTTACTGTACATTATTACCGTTGGCATGTTACTGTACAATATTATCGTTTGCATGTTTATGTTTAATATTACCGTTTGCATGCCACTGTTGACAATTTCCGTTGGCATGCTGCTGTACAATATTACCATTTAAATGTTATTGACAATGAGTTTAATTAGTTATATGTTAAGTTGAGCTGTCAAAACATGAAATAGAACATGGGAAGAAATGACCTATGGGCATGATTCGTTGATGGTGCAATTGAAAGTGATCAATTCAGTGAGAACAATTGGCGTGTTATTTTACAATAATAATAATAATAATAATAATAATAATAATAATAATAATAATAATAATAATAATAACACTGCGATACTTAACTGTGCATCACTACTAATCATTTCATCTCTGGATAATAAGGATGTATTTGTTATATATTTCATGATCGTCACTAGTAATCATTTTTTTATTCGATTACTTACCAACAACAGTCTGCATACCAGTGTTCCCTGGCTGGATTACCGTCCCTGTGCGTCTACTAGAATTGTTTGCCGCAGCACAACAGCAAACGATGCAACAAATCACTATAAATAGCACAAATAGACTTCCAATCACAATCCCAGCAATGGCTCCTCCAGTAAGGTCAATGGAACTATATTCAAAAGGAGAATGCTTTAATAAAATAGATCTATAACGATTTTTAATGTGGCTCTTCAACTTATGCATCATATTATTTCAAAGGTCCTGAGAACGTCGTTATACTAACAACCAAAATATTTATCAGTATTGACGGCGCCATGAACAGCTTAACTGGAAGAAAAAAAATGTTTTTAATTTTTTTATTGAACATATATATTTTGCAAAATTGCATCTTTAATTTTACAAGTCTACTGTTCGCTGCAACTATTAAATATGTACTGTCGACATAATTGGCAAAATGGTTGATGATAAAAAAGCATCGTAACTGATGCCAAATAATATGTTACTTACGACGAGCAACAGACGTCAGAGTAGTCACTATACTTAGTACCACAGCATCCATTAGAACAGTACCGAGATGAATATGAAGAGTACCCATAGCCGTTATAGCCGTACAAACAATATTCTCCAGATACCACCGGCAAAACTGGAAAGGTAATGAAACGATATGTCTACCTAAATATCAATCAAGGAGAATATATATATATATATATATATATATATATATATATATATATATATATATATATATATATATATATATATACGGATGAATGAATGGATGGATGCATATATTTCCTGGGTACTAACAAATTTTTTTTTAATATAAAAATCGTCCGGTTTTATAGTTGTGGTTTAATTACGATATCACGTATCAGCCATTACTTTGTTCTATCAATGAAACATACGGCAAATTATACGTTGTTGGTTCTGGCAAAATCTTTTTAAGTGGAGTAGGTTACAAAGTTATTAGTGAATTTCGCTTTGCTCTTCTCCGTAAGTATGCCATGCTATTACGTTTTCACTCTGCTTTATTTTGTCATCCATTATGTTAAAAATTGGAAATCCTAATTCGCATACCATTTAAAATGTTATGTAACATTAATGTTGCAATCATTTTATCAAACATCTAGATGATTGTCAAAACTTTATATGTATGTAGGAACTTAATGTGAGTTGCATATAAGGAATGACAAATATATAATATAGTGTTATTGCACCCTTTATCAGCATTCCTGTTTTTATCTCCAATAAACGGAGATTTTGTGGGCTCACTCAAGATTTAGCTATGAACCCATTTATTGATCAGTGATACTTCTACGTTTTATTATTTTAGTATATCATCGATGCCTTTTGATTGTAAAATGTGTAGATGATACCAGGCTAGGGCCTCTATTGATCAGTCGGAGGAGCAAGCGCTCCTGTGCGGCGTATTCATCCTTTTAAGTGGATTTTATGATGGCGAATATAACAGGGTGAGGAACTGGACCATTACGTATCGATGAGTAACAATTCATGAACTTCGTCTAAGAAGAGTTTCTAAAGGCGATTATCACAGGGTGAGGAACTGAGTGCTACCATTTCTCAATTTACGCATAATTAAAATGCGGGTCAGGTACATCATTTCGGTCAGCAGAGAAAACGACAGAGACAGATGTACTTATACAGAGTGAGAGAGAGAGAGAGAGAGAGAGAGAGACAGAGAGAGAGAGAGAAAGAGAGAGAGTCCGGCAACTATGTTGCAGCAACTGCATTATTTACGACGATGATAGTGGTCAACAGGGTGACACATGCAAAAAAACATGACATTAGTATGATCTACATAGTGTTTTCCACTCCATCACCTAGCTGACGACACGGTGTTTGATTCTTGTATGGAACTCAACGTCCGATCTGGCACTGGATGCATGGCGGCTTCTACCTCTGATGATTTTTAATAAATTATTGTATTAACGCTAAGATGTTTTATACGGACTCATAGTTACTCTATGGACAGTTTGAGGTAAAGTTGTAGGGAGGTACATGTCGAGTAATTCCTGGACCGATCTAGTTCATCCAATGACAACAGTCCAATAAACAGATTTTGACCGGCTAAAAGACGGTTTAGGTAATTATGCCGTCAAACAGGATGCAGTTGAGCATATTCTCTTCATCTTACAACTACGATACGTTTATGATAGCGTCACAGAAATACATATTCCTTATTGGGATAACATTAATGGTGAGTAATTAAATCGGTGCCAGTGACGCATAAACTCTTTGGTAAAGACAAATTTTTAAGCATTATTTTTTTTAAGTTGCGTCTAAGACGTGTAAGTATTGATTTATCTCCCGATCGTGATCAACGTCGGAATCAACAAAGCTGTGATCCCCCTTATCGCCATTTTTCATGTCTCAGTCATAATGACACCGCAATTTTGCAACCATAGATGCATGTCTCGTGGCTTGTTGTCTTGTTGTGCACATGTGCACCAATCGCCCTACGAGTGGTATAAAGGTGCCAATCCAACTCAAAGTCGCACATATATATATATATATATATATATATATATATATATATATATATATATATATATATATATATATATATATATATATATATATGGATGGATGGATAGATAGATCGATGTAAAAAAATAGATGGTTAACACCATTGTTAAGCACAATATAGGCTATACATGGCGGCCAGTATTAATGGTAGAGGAAGAACCCGGAAAACTCCCGGAAAGTAGCACCGACCGACTATAAGCTACTGGCAAGCTTTCTCACATATATACGTTAGCCGAATATTAGACTCGAACCCACACAGACAGAGGTGAGATGGCAGTGAACCGTAACAGACAGCGCTTTAGACCACTCGGCCACTCGTGGCCCCGACCGATAGATAGATAGATAGATAGATAGATAGATAGATAGATAGATAGATAGATAGATAGATAGATAGATAGATAAATAGATAGATAGATAGATAGATAGATAGATAGATAGATAGATAGATAGATAGATAGATAGATAGATAGATATGTGTGCTTGTGTGGCCGCTAATAGGTCGGCAAGGTATCTCCACCCCTTCTATGTCAGGTCCACCGGGGTCGTTTTTACTTCTCTGACATAGCAGAGGGATGTCCATCGGCAAAATTAAATTCAAAGTAATGTATCTGGTCTTGCTTAATTAGATAGTTGCAAGGCAAGAATTTGTAAAATAAATTACGATCATTTTTCATCACTGGGTTGTATTTAATTCCATATCACTGACACGTTTATTTTCAAATTTACACATTGGTGAACACATGGTATGTGAAGAAATCACAAAGTTTAAAAACAATCAATACATTATCAGCTTGAAGCAATGTTCTAAGTTTTTATCTTAGGTGACACTACAAAGGAATCCCGTACACCCGATATGAACGGGTTTGCAGACGCAACTTGCACGTATAAGATAATGTTGTCATGCATTTGTGTAACTTTTAAAGAAAGTATTTTAAAGTGCTTTCATGTGGTCATTATTGAAACTGTAAATGATCTAAATTTGACAGGAGCAAAATGTTTGATACCATATGGTCAAGAAAAGCTTGAACTAGTCCTGAGTACATTAAATTTTGCATTACAACCCTCAATTACTGACACAAATCGTATCTAAGCAACACTCGCACTGGGATAAAAGTCAGTCCATGTTTTCCGACAATACAGCCCTCCTACTAGTAGACAAACAAGCTGACTAAACCCCCTCTTTGGAGCAGTATCAATACTATTCTCTCACCTGTGTAATTCCCATAATTTATCAAAACTGACCTTGTAAAGCCTCCGTTGAAGAAATCAACACTTGACCATAACAATTTAAAACACTACCGCCCAGGTTCTAATCTCCCATTCATATACAAAAAATTTAATAAATTCTAACCCAACTGAATTCAACTAGTCTTTTCATTTATATACAGTCTGAATATCACTCTTACTACAGTACTGAAACTACTCTTCTGAAAGTAGTTAATGACATTAACCCTGCTTTGGATAGCGGAAAGATTACAGTCCTCACCCTCCTTGATTATCTGCCTCATCAGACAAAATATACCATGGTGTACTACTTCACCGTCTCCAGCATGTATTTGTCATTCAAAATACAGCCTTATTGTGGTTCAAGTCCAGGACACAACATGTAACTGCACTCAATCCCATGTGAATGATGATAAAACTGAAGTCATTATGATCACAGCACTACGACATTTTCATTCACATCCTTTACCTTAAACAATAAATATAAACAACACCAACATTAAATTCAGAGTCAGTACGAAACATAGATGTTACTCTGGACAGTACAGTCACACTGAACCAACATGTCATAAACACATACAAGGCTATCATATCATGTGATGAGACGCATCAGCTCCATTCGCAAATATATATCGGCACTCGCCCATGTGTATACGCCAACAAGAAACTTACGCTCCTCTTCTGACAATCGGATACTCATTATTCCCACTACGAAAATGAAGTCATATGGACAAAGTTCCTCTGCATACCAGGACCCAACAATGTGGATCAAATTGCCCATTGCAACTAAACACAAAAACAAAGTGATCCCTTTCATGATTGCTCTTAAAACATACCTTTATCGACTGCAAGAAGATACTTAAAGTCCTAATAGTATTTCCTACCTTAATTAGTGTTTGCTTAAGCATTTTTTTATGTTTTTTAATGTCAGGGTTTCTATTTATTTTATTTCGTTAGTAGTCACATCATTTTTATGCTGTAACGCGATTAGAACTTTTCAAATTTAGGCGCCATCTTTTCTAATATTTTCTTCCAATGATAATTTCTTTGATTTTTTTTTTTTACTATTTACTTCCAAAATATTTGTATGTCAACCTGCGTGTTAAACAGACTTTTATGAAACTGACTGATGTTCTGTCATTCCGAAAAGACCATATCACTACTAAAATATGTTCATGTCGCAAACGAGTCGTATATAGTAATAGTATGGGATATATAACGCAATTAGTTAGGCGTCACGGGAGATCATTATCGGGGTTCCATATGAAAGTGTAAATGGGGCACTAACGGAAATGTATGTTAAACAAAACAAACGTTTACTTCAATAACTCTACATTTGGTGAACAACAAACGTGTTCAAACTGACAGCGACCGATGTTGTAGGTGGAAAATGTTGATTATTAAAACATGTAGGATATTATTCCTTCTTCTCGAATACAGAATTTAAACTTTTCGTCACACTGTTGTCATCACCATACATTCATCATCCAAGCAATGAATAATTCTCGGCTTGTATGGTACTTGTAAAGTAACAATTTAATTTCTCCTTTCCAAAGTGGCTTCCGTTCTGGTCGTAGTACTAACGATCATCTGGTTTGACTGGAAACATTTATTAGCGATGCATTTATCAAGAAGGAACATTTAGTAGCAGTCTTCTTTGATATAGAAAAACTTCTATGACACAACATGGAAGTACGGGATACTAAATGACCTGCACGATCTGGGTCTTAAAAGCCGTCTGCCCTCTTTCATCTCCAATTTTCTTTCCGATAGAGAGTTCAAAGTACTAGTGGGCTCTACCCTCTCCGATATGCAACAGCAAGGGATGGGTGTGCCCAAGGGCAGTATTTTATCTGTGACGCTATTTAATATCAAAATCAATAGAATCACCAAGTACATAGCTCGCGGTGAGGATTGATCATATTATGTAGACAATTTTTTTATTTAATATCGTTAAAAGCCCATGCATACAATTGAAAGACAACTCCAGCAAAATATCAATAAGATCCAAAGTTTGGTCAGTAATAACGGTTTCAAAAAATTTTCTAAATCTTAAACAGTATGCATGCATTTCTGTCAGTTGCGAAGACATCATGATGACCCTAAACTCACGCTTGATGGAACATTTATTCCAGTTGTTGTGGAAACAAAGTTTTTGGGTATTATCTTCGACAGAAAGCTGACTTTTATACCACACATCACGAATTTTAAAGCTAAATGCTTAAAAGCTTTAAATCTACTTAGAGTAATTGCGCACACTGACCGTGGTGCTGATAAAAAAAAAGTTCTCCTTTATTTGTATAGAACATTCATCCGCTCCATACTAGACTATGGATGCAGTGTTTATGGTTCAGCTAGGAAGTCCTATTTGAAAATGCTAGACCCAATTCATCATCAGAGAATAAAACTCGCTCTAGGAGCATTTAAGACATTTTCATGTGAATGCCTTCTCGCGGAAGCGAATGAACCACCTTTATCGCACCGCAGAGAAATGCTTTCTGCACAATACGCTCTAAAGTTAAGATCAAGCCGTTTGAACCCTGCTTTTGTGCTTTTTTTCAACCAAAATACAAAACTTTATATGGTAATAAACCAAATACCTTCATTTGACATTAGAATATCATCCAGTCTTGACAATATCAAAAGTAATCTCTCTACAGTTCAGAAAACGTTTGTCTGGAAAACACCACCTTGGCTCATTAAGCAACCCAAAGTGATTTTACGTTACACGATGGTAATAAATCTGAGACAAACCCCGTCATATTCCTAACTCTTATCATGAACTTCTCAACGATTTTACAAATTACGCTAAATTTTATACTAATGGATCAAAGGTTGATGAAAAGGATGCTGCAGCCTTCGTTAGTGGCAAACACATAACCAAAGTGCGCTTGCCAAACGATGCGTCCATATTTTCAGCAGAAATCAGAGCAATAGACTTTACATTGAAATTTATCGAAGAGAAACACATTTTAAATACCATTATCTTCTGTGACACATTATCAGTGCTACACAACAGAAAACTGGATAATCCATTACTAGTCAATATACTCGTCAAAAACTAGGAGCTTAGTACCTCCTACAATACAATATACTGTTGGCTACCTAGCCATATTGATATTAGAGGTAATGAAGAAGCAGACCGGGCTGCTAAGATCTCTCTATCCCAAGAACCATCGGATTTTAAATTACCGTTTACTGATTTTAAACATTGTATCAAAAAGTACCTACTTCAGAAGTGGCAGGTGTCATGGGATGATGCAGTCAATAACAAACTTCATGCCATCAAACCGACCCTGGGAGAATGGACTCCTTCCTACAGAACTATCCGTAGGGAGGAGGTGTCATTGCAAGAATCAGAATCGGTCATACATACATTACCCACTCCAACCTGCTAAAAGGTAAAGATGCACCAGAGTGCGTTTCTTGCAATGAACCATTCACTGTTAAGCACTTTATGACGGAGTGTTCCGACTTGCAACCTACGCGTGATAAATACTATAATGTACATGACATGAAGGAACTTTTTGATACTATACAAATCAATAGTATTTTAGATTTCCTGAAGGAAGTAAATCTTTATTTTCAACTATAACCTGTATGACATCACCTAAAACTATTTTTATCTAATGCAAATACCGCCTCTTCTTTACAACATCTTATCATCAGCATACACCATTTACATCTCCCGTTGATTGGGAAGCTTCATATTTTCCTGTTACCAACATTTTACAATTTTATATTAAACTATTGCGTTTTTAATATATCGCTGGTGGATATTAAACCTTTCATAATTTAAAAAAAAGTAACCTATTGTATGGCGCTAAATAGCCTAAATGTGGTGGTGCGCCGTTAAAATTCAATTAATAAATGAATGAATCATCATCCAAGCATTTTCCTGAAAATGACAAGAACAAAGGCTACACCTGACACAAAATATAAAATTAGTACTCATACATTTCCTAATAAACTACTGGGCAGGAGACTACGAGATAAATATGCAATATATGTATAGTTTTACATCCTGAATATTCTGAAGATGAACATTCTTAGTTCAGCAAGTCCGAATAATATAGCCATATTATGGGATATTACCCTTGATCATATATTTTAGAAACTTACTATAATTGCTACTACCTTCTAAATTTAATTAAATCCTTTTTACTCAAAATAAAATAATTATATTTAATAACGTCTTCTAGATAATTATAAGAAAACTTCATTGTTTCCCCACATAATAATTGCAAACATTCAATGACAGAACAGACACATCCTTACATATGATAATACGCTTATCCCTGAAATCAGATATACTTCATTATCACGAAGTTGAAGGGAATCGCCACAAAAAACAACATCTATACTTTCCATACTGAATGGTAAACTTGTTGCCGTGCAAAGTCGTAATATGGATCTACATTTCAACTTTAAGTAGACCTGACTGCCATTTTCTTTCGATAATGATGACTCGGTTCAGTGTTACATGGATTGAATTCTTTGCGTTCAAATTCTATTTTAATTGTGTTCTGATGAATAAGCACTTGTGTATTCAGAATGGAATCCATTATAAATTCAGTTATGTTGTTTTTTGGGTACATGTTACTTACATAATGAAGCCTTATATGGATATTCTGTTCTTCCAAGGTTGTGCAATATATCCATGCAAAATATTAGTTCATACTTTTCCATACAAATGCAGTATCCAATAATAATAAGTATATAACCAGTGGTATATCATTTATACATACCGTACAAATCATTTGTATAATATACAAATATAAACTTTGTGTCCTTTCAATTGAGTTTAGATTTACTAAATTAAGCCGTTTATTAACCGAGAGAATGAAGACCTCACACTCCTTTGTGTTTCCGCTTCAAAATAGTTACGTGCCCGTTCTGTCTATTCACAATCACAGTTGTATATTGTTATATTGATGGTTTCCATTATTTTCTTATTTTTTTCTTGACGTTGATTAAATAAATTTAATGGTTTCTATATCAAAACTAGAGCACTACACACATAGTTCGCTACGCCACTAACACAACAACTAAGCCATGCACCTACCGGCTCATGTAAAGTAATGCGGAATTATAACTAAGCAAAATATCAAGCCAATTAGAGGTAATTAAAATATATTAATACACGTACAGTTGAGCTAAACAACTATTATGCTCTAGTTAGAGTACAACCGATCATAAACTCTCTCTCTCTCTCTCTCTCTCTCTCTCTCTCTCTCTCTCTCTCTCTCTTACCTTGCATCTCTCTATCTACCATGATCATTATTAATTTAACTAAAAATATTTATTTGTTTCTGGGTCTAGGATGTTATAATTCCCCCATACATATACCTAACCTATGTAATAGAAACAATTTACTTTATTATACAATTAGTGCGTTAATGATTTAGTCTACTTGGAAACATCAAATGTTTTAAATGAAAAGTTAAATTAATTTAAAGACGTAAGCACATGTATTAAGGTCTGGGACATACTTATTGGAACACCCCTACACAATAATTAGTCAAGCCGATGTTTACTGCATTTTCATTAAAATTAGAGCAATATATATATTGTTGTCGAAAAGCAATAATTTTCTGAAATTGAGAATTGAACTACGCCATAGTATATAATTCAAAACCTAATTGGGTCAACTATGTTCTTATTTCATCATGTTTACTTGAGATGTTCGCGGATACACTTTCTTTACCAGAATAGTTATAGTGTTGTGTTTAGTATTTTTATTTGTAAGTGGAATCGTAGACTCCCAATATTAATGACTTGAAATACAAAGTGATCTTTCATAATATTTGCTGACAGAAAAAAAATAACATGGAATCATATTCAATTCAGACAACGATTGGTGGAATATGTTATTGTGAGTCATGAGAAGACTATTGTGACTCATTTATATCATAAAACACTACAAACACACAAATACATTTAACCCTGGATCCTTTTTCGACCAAAGTATTAAAATTGCTTAAGACAAACTCAAGACACGAAGAAATAACAGAGTTACACATCACAAACAGTTTGTTTTATGTGATTGTCCATGTTCGTGTGAATAACAATGTGAAAGTAAATTGAACGAATACAACGGAAAGGTAGAGAAAGAAAATTATTGAATTTATGATGTCATGTAATTCCAGATTATGAAAGTATAATATGAACTATCGCGAGTAATTCCAAATCCACTATCCTTCTGATCTTACACAACTGTAATTAAACTAATCACTAGCAGAGTAATTATTCAGCAAAACAATTGATAAAGGTGATGAATTTTGTGCTATATGATGCCTCCTTGCATAAAAAGCAAATGTTTCATATTATAATCTACCATCACATCACCACAATAATATGCAGAAAGTTAGTCCTTCTGAATAAAAAGATGGCACCGATTAAAAAATGTGTACTGGAATTACCGATGAATAGCAAGATATTATACTGTAAACATAAGAACACGTGAGTATTTCAAAGTGATTAGCTTCCTTTTATATATATATATATATATATATATATATATATATATATATATATATATATATATATATATATATATATATATATATATATATATATATATATATACAGTAGTCCTCCTCTTGAACGGCCCCTGACCAGTAACCACCCGCTTGAAGCGGCCAGAATCTCTTGGCAGCGACGGGTTTGTATTCCAAAGAACCCATCAAGAACAGCAACCCATCTAACGCGACCAGCGGCCATGATTTTTTTACCAAAAAATGTAAAACGTCCGTCTCTTGAACGGCCACTTCTGTTTCTTCAACTGTATCCAGAACCAATTATTAATTCAAATCTTGACGTAAGGCAAGCAGTAGATTATCTCTATCTTAGAAACATGTCTCCCAGTGTCAAGTTTCCGTTAATAGTGTCGACAATGATTCATAGTATATCATTTTCTATAAAAGTCGATGTTTTCAGGAAATGGGTTCAATAATGTTATGATAGAGTTTGGTGTTTGACACATATGTCGAGTTCTTCTCTTTGATGATTATAACCAAACGTGATTGCTACAACCATAACAGGGTCAGCCCAGGCTAAAAATAGAGTTTTTAATTTGGCACACACAGACAACCTTCAACACAAAAGGGTATCAGACAAAAAACAGGAAAAATCACGTGACAACACAATATGGCTTCCTTTACAAAGATTGTAGTTTGTCCACTCGACACAAGTTTTGAGTACATAATTAAATTGCATACTGTCAGCAACAACCGAATAGATCACAACCAAACATTAACATGTCATCACGTTATTTTAGAAGAAAGTCGATTATTCTACTGGACGACATCGAGCGTGGGGGGGGGGGGGACTTGCCTAACAATGTTATGCTGAAAAGACTCTAAAAACAAGTTATGTTGAAATAATACAAATAAACAAAGTCATAACCGATAAGAAGGTTATTCAGCAGCAGTGGTGAAATGGAGCAAATGAAAAGATAATTATGTATGTACCAAGATGAAAATGACATTTTTGAATCTATTTGCGATGTGCATGACAACAATACTCGCTCGCATATCATACTTACGATAAGAAAGATAACTATTAACGTATATTCGGTTGAAATTTTAGACGAAGATATTTAATGTTTTGATGTATGTAGCTTTCTTACTACTCACATTAAAATATACTTCTCGTAATAAATTTAGCCTCCCCCCTCCGGTGCAGAATGGGTGGGCGTATTAGAGGGCAACATATATATATATATATATATATATATATATATATATATATATATATATATATATATATATATATATATATATATATATATATATATATATATATATATATATATATATATGTATGTATGTATGTATACTTTACATTTCATAACAGGCAACTAATTCTTGATAAATATAACTTCCGCCTTTCGCGTGTTTTAGTCGTTATTTCCCCTTGCTTCTATGACAACATATATAAACCCAATGCGATGCATTCCTAGGTCTGGCTAACTGTGATTTGTGCATTCTCAAAATATGCATAAGCTAAAACACTTAGGCCCTCACAATCTAATCTGAAGGGCCTCAATTTGATTTTGTACCAAACAGGTTATCAACAGCTACCCATATCTTACGTCCTCGCAATTTCTAAATCTGGTACCAGTTTTCCGATATCGTCAAAACGTATACAACACTGAAGAACTATACATATTACACCATCAAAATCCAACCTCTCTTTAATATAATGTATATTTATACGTTGAGCTTACGTGTTTGAGTTAATTTATACGCATAATGTTTGGGGATGAGCGTGCTGTAACGAGGAGTGAATTTAGTCATATAAAAATTGAATTTGAAGAATGTTGGTATATAAAAAAAAATATTTTCTAGAAAGAAAATATCGAATAAATTTCATTTTGTGGAATCAATATGTTACGTATATTGGATGTAAGTCATTTATATATATTTTTAATTTTTGTTTGTTAGATTTAAATTTGGCATTTTAAGTTCTAGGATTCGTTCATTGAAAGGGGGGTGACCGTTACTTTACAGAGTAAACACCAGGTGTTGACCTCATTTCTGACCTGGCTTCAGAGTTATAAACAAGCTATTAAAATGATTGGTTGGTTCCAAGGACAAAATTGAGCTTTTGTTTAAACATCTTTCTATTTTAGTTGGGTCATAAGATGTTTACGTGATTCTTTGAACGTAAATTTGTTCTGATAGTTTTTAGAAGATCACGTGACTCCTTATTTACGTAAAAAATAAACAGATATAAACTATGTTTTGGAGCGAGTTATTCAGTAGAGAATTGGGCTGTTAGAATATTAAGTTGTGTCATTTTGAGTTATGTTAAATTACCGTGTACTGGAAATTGTGTCAATTCGTTTGTATCAAGAGAAATTATTTTGTTAGTTATATGGAAAAGAATATGTGCTCAAAGATTGTCATTAACAAGAACTGACTAAATCAAGTGAGATCGTATTCCATCTTGGATACTTCGCTGGAATTCGAACTCAGAACTATTTGGACATTTTATTACCAGGACTTTTGCTATTTCCCTAGTGGATTATATTTTAAATTATTTTGATCTAATTTTGGAATTGATTCTGAAAACCGTAAGTTTATTTTTCTTTTCTAAAACAATATTTGTACTCAATAAAATATTTATTAATTTTTACAAGCTTGTTATTTTATCTCTTTCTATGTTACTGTTTATTCGAGCCTAAGCACGTAACAAATATATAATCCAATGCATGGCAAATATATACAATATTATTAATAGGGAGAAAAATATAATTTAGCTGTGCGTGTCATCCTTGCGGAAAAATACAATAATAGCATGGAATGGAAATTTAAAATACACTTGAGTAGAATAATGGTATTAGTAAAGGAGGTTATTATATAAATAGTTGTAGCAAAACTGATATCATTAAATTAACCAGTTAAACAAAACGCTCATTTACGATCAACACATTTTGAAAAGGGATGTGGTATGATAACTCGTGAAGGTCCTAGATTTTATACGAATACTTTTGTTCGTTGCCGCACCTTGCGATGTACTTCACTCGTACATTGCCTAATTAATACGTTTTGGGCACATATAGTGGTTAAAAGGGAGGGAAAGACTATAATATTACTATTTTAAATTACATACCTTGTAGTAAGATAAATATTGGCAACGTAGCGCATAAAATCATCTTTCTGGTCTTGGACGTATTGAGGCGCAACGCACGGCTTCGTTTCTTTTCTGAGTTATACAAAAGGTAACGTAAAGGAAACACAGAAGATCTGAAGTAAGTCCAAAGGTAAAATAATCAATACGCAATAAGCGTGTGCCAATCCTAAACGTTTTTATATTAAGAGGCTCTAAACAGTTATACCGTACTCATGCGATAGAAGTGGAAATAAGGCAACGTTTTAATTGACAGCGTGCAATTGGAAGAGGCTGTTTGCATACTTTTCTAGTATTTTCCTGTACTGTAACTGTAATATCATTGCATGTATCATTACGAAAACTATACAATATATCAGAATGTTTATAAAATCAGTTATACAATGTGCTCGGAAAATAACCCGATCATTTTCCAAATTTCATTAATTACAATACCTTTCTAAAATATTGGAAATAAGTTTGCCAGATTACACACCGTGTATGGTATCATTTTCCACATTAGAAACGTATACATATAAACGTTTTTGCTTGATTTTTATGCGTAGAACAAGTCATGTTCCTTTATTAAAACTAATCATCTTTATTTTCGCACATAAGTTATTTGTATTGTTCCAAAATGGTACTCATATTATATTCATGGACTGGTTAACGGCTGGTTATCATGATTAATATGCTGGCATCAACTTTAATCGGACTAGGACATTATTAAAAATGTTCCTTCCAAGTAGATATTATTGATTTCAATGGCAAATGCATGTAAGCACTTCAAATATATTCGTAATCACACTGTAGTACCTTGACTACTAAGGATTTAGTTTTATTGATTACACAAAATTATAACCGCAGACTTTGATGGTACCGTATAACTTTAATACTTAGAATATTTATGTAACTATGAGCTGGTCTTGTGGCTAGAATGTTATATTTGTTATTACCATTATCTATACATCTATAATGCACGTCTGCCAGGGATTTAATAGGATATATTTAATAAACTGAATGCTTAGAGCGAATTACTATTATCTAACTAGGCAAAGCGATATCAGTTCTTAACTCGTCTTTTTCAAAGGCAAATACAAAACATTTCTAATTGTTTGTCTTGTCTATGTTTTTTATTTGCTTTTCATACAGACTCATTGAGAGTCGAGGGCGCTTGGGTAGTAAGACAACTTTTGCCATGCTCGTAATTAAAATATTATGTATATATATATATATATATATATATATATATATATATATATATATATATATATATATATATATATATATATATATATTCACAATGTATCAGCAGGAGTAACGGCGAACAGACCTCATATTAAAAGCGTCTAATTGCTTAACTACGGCTTCTTAAAAAGCAAAAAACATAACGTCAATAAAAGGAAAGAGAAGTCCTTCTTGGATTTGTTAATTTCGTTACGGTTTAATTCTGTCTTTGTATGTTTGTTTGTGTACGCGCAATGTTTACCCGTTGAGACTTTATCTGCTGCTGTGAATTAAATCATTACCATATACCAATAATGCCACTAGCTAATAAATCTTACACTAACAGATCAGCACGACAGCGACTAGAAGCGATTCAAAAATGTAGGAAGCTATGGAGTCTGCTGACCAAATACGTGCTGAAATTCAGGAGGTTAAAATATGTTCGAACATATATCTAAACCAGGATTGGAAACTAGATATTTATTTTACTTATCAAGGCTATACAGAATTTATGCCTGATCCTGTTAAGGCTGCTGAGCCGGGATATCAACTACGACATCAGCTTCTAAACCCAGATTATTATTACACCCATGCATATGAGTGGGCCGATAGAGCATTTCGGGACTTCAAGGATATTACACAAATTAGTATTACAAAAAAAAAATATAACAAAGGAAAAAGACCATCTTTTGATAAAGATAACGAGATGAAAAACGTATTTGAACGCTAGTAAAATCGCTATTGAGATCAGCCTCTGTTGCTGAAAAGGAATATTCGCAATTTGAAAAAATGAGACGGAGTAGGGCAGGGGTCTCAAACTCAAATTATCTGTGAGCCGCAGGAGGTAGAGTCTAGGTGAGACTGGGCCGCATCAAGTATTCCACAAAAAACGATTACAAATTCAATAAAGTACAACTGTTACAATCTGCTCAACCTTTATTAATAACAAATAAAAACATTAAGGGTTCTCAAGAACATAGGCTTCACTTACTTTCTCCTACTCCTTGTTGCCAGAGACCTGGCAGCGCTTCTTCTTACACAGCTGAGAAATATTTGGCTTAAGTGAGGAATCAACTGAGACCCTTGGTATAGCTTGAAGATGCTCGTCAGTAAGTTTGGCCCTAAATTTTGACTTGTTAAAGTTCAAAGTGGAAAAGAGCTTTTTGCACAGATAGGTACTCCAAAAAAGGCACATTATCCGCTTGAACAACCTGGACATCTCAGGGAAGGTGGAGGGCAATTATCTCATAAATTGTCCAAGCTTTCTGTTTTTCCATTCACCTCCCATAACTTAGCCTGGAGTTCAGAATTGCAATGAAGATCAATCAGCTCCATTTGAAGCACGGGGGGGGGGGGGGGGGGCATCTTCCACATTGAAGAAGAAAGGGTCAGCAAATATTTGAAATCTTGGCTCTGTGTGTTTTGAAGTCTGCAAGCCTGTAGCTTTGCAATGGCATCAGTATACTCACTAATGAATGGTGTGCCCGCGTCCATGAGTATTTTGCATGTTTTGAAATGACAAAGGTTTCTCTGAGAAAGCTGGGCTTTCCATAACACAAGTTTTGTGCAGAATGTCCTGACATTGTCATAGGCAACACTGACAAGCTGCCCCTGGCCTTGTAACTTCTTGTTGAGTACATTCAGCTCCTGTGTAATGTCAACAAGAAAAGCCAAGTCCATGAGCCATTTGGGATCACTTAGTACAGGATCAACCACCCCATCCTTCTCCATGAAGGCTTTGATTTCTGCTCTCAACTCAAAAAACCTTTTCAAGACGTTTCCCCTACTAAGCCAACGTATCTGGGTGAAGTAGATAACATCCTCATATGCTGACTCTATTTCCTCTAAAAGGGCGAGTAACTGCCGGTGCTTCAAACCCCTGGATCTGATATGGTCGATGCATTTCACAAAGTCAGGCATCACATTGTCAATCTTCAGGCATTTGCCGCAAAGGGCCTGCTGGTGAATAATGCAGTGTAGAGCAACGGCCTCTTCCACACCATCCTCTTCCAGTTTTCTTTGAACATGTGCCACGAGTCCATTTATTTTCCCTGTCAATCATGGCGCTCCGTCGGATGTTATTCCTGCAAAATCTTTCCACGGTAAACAGGCATCCACAATGGCATCACACAGCTGGCGGAATATCTCCTGAGCAGTGGTCTGGCCATACATTAGAATCACTTTGAGCAACTCCTCCTTCACTTCAAAATTATCATCAACGCCACGGACATATATTGCGAGCTGTGCAGTGTCAGTAACGTCTGTGCTCTCATCAAGAGCGACTGAGTATGCATGGATATGTTTATATTTCTCACACAGTTGATCATAAATGTTACCTGACAGCTCAGCAATCCGCTCTGCCGCTGTTGGCTGTAAGGTTGGTGCTAAACCGACACTTCGCTTCCGGACAGACTATACTTGCAGCTTGTAACATGCAATATTTGATGAACTCGCCTTCTTTGAATGACTTTCCTGCCTTAGCAATCATCTCACTCACCACGTAATTAGCTTCAACTGCTGCATCACTTTCTTTGTTTGCTTTCTTGAAAATACCTTGCTGCCTCAGTGAACATGTTTTAAGTTTAGCGATCCGGGCCTCTCTCTCATCTCCCTGGTAATTTCCTCAGCATGTCTTGTTAAAGAATGACGTCTGCTGTTGTACTCCTTGTGTACCGCAACTTTCTCGGTGCATATAAGGCACGTCGGAATGCCCATGTGCTCAACAAAACAGTAGTCCGTCTCCCACTGCTCCTGAAATTGTCTGTGATCATCGCCAACCTTTCTCTTCACAGCAGGTTTTGAGAAAGACATGACTGGGGTCGGGTGACAAAAACGTATTTATTTGCACTGTGTGATAAAATACATTGACCCTCCACTCGGTAACACTCCCGAATCACGTAACACGAGACTTTGCTTTTAGGGACATTTAGAAACCAACATTATAAATGATACTGCAGTAGTCAGAGAGCGAATTCCCGAATTATGACGTAATTTGTGACGTATGAAATATATATTGCTCGATAATTTAAAAAAAAATGTAATATGTGAACCTCCACGATGGTTTTAGTCTTATGTCACCAAAAATAGATTTGCGCCTGCGTTTAAAAAAGATGGTTGGTAAAAATGACCCTTTGGCTGATATTGAATCAACAAACATTTTTCTACAGTTTTAGTTACAGTAAATAAACCTACATTAATTTTGGCTAAATCAATAACAAATCACTGCACATACTTATGCTAGTTTGTTCCAAAAATTAGGCCAACAAGACATTAAAACTCGAATAATGAGCATTGCGTCATCCCTAACTAAAACGTGTTCAAACAGAAAGCAGGAGCAGGCAATATTTATGAATTATTGATGCGAAGGAAGATGATATTGTAGGGAGAATGAATTTTGATTTTTTTATCGTAGAAAAGGCCTTTTTGACTAAACCTATTTTAAAAATGACCAAGCTGACAGGCTTGGAATTTCCCTCACTCCTGAATCATATACACTAGCGGCAATTTTAATAGGGATTCTTTGATACTGTGTCAGATTGCTATGATTGACACAATTATGGTTGTGCATTACCCACTAACTGACTTTTTAAAACTTTTGATATATGTATATGTATATCAAACATTTAAAGGGTGTTTTCTCAAAACCGCACTTTGGCCATGTTTGTCTCACAAAATGCTATAAAATAAACACTTTTAGTCCGATCTTAAAACGGTGTTTACCATTATAATCAACGTCCAAACCTATACAAACATAATAAACATCAGAATTAGACTAGTCGCTGAGATTCGACTGAAACCGTCGCGAAGGGTCACATTGTAGATATGAGAATGGGGAAAACGCGCGGGCTGCATTAACACTAAACTTGGCTGTCTGGCAGCGAGCCGCAAAATATCATATCGTCTCGCGGGTCTCAAATGGCCAGAGGACCGCGAGTTTGGGACACCTGGAGTAGGGTTTTCCGTTTGCAATGATAGCAACAACTTCGACAGCACACCCAACCATCACCTGACCTCAGCGCAACCGGAAACGATTTTTCTTCATCGAATACGTCAGGACTACGTGGCCGTTTTTCTCACACAAATAGCATTTATTTCCAACCAAGCAAGTTTAGATATTCTCTTTGGTGGAAAACGAGCAGGAAAAAACTGAACATAAATAAATAAAGAAGCCGCTCTAATTTGTTGACGATTATTTCAAGGTTGTAGCAGGGATATGTTAGCGTTTACCAGAAATCTATCGATGAACTCGTTAATGGTTATCACAGTAATTGTCTGATTGGATTTATATATATATATATATATATATATATATATATATATATATATATATATATATATATATATATATATATATATATATATATATAATATAATATATGTATAGTATGTACGCTGTATCAGTGATATACCACGAGATGTATAAATTTTTCATTAAAAGGAAACGAGGCTTGTCCGAGTTTCCTTTTAATGAAACATTTATACAACGAGTGGTATATCAATGATACAGCGTACATACTATACATATATTTTATTTATATCACATACAAATACAAATATTTGCAAGTTGGAGTTACGATGTGCTCCTGATATATTGCCAGACTAAATGACCTCCTCACAACCAAGTGGCTGTCTGCTACAAAATCTAGTTCTACGACTTTTCTTGTTATTCACAATCACATATTCAAATTGATAAGTTGATTGTTTTCTTTTTCATTTTCTTTTTTTATTCACATTTATTAAATCAATATAAGACACACGCATTATTTAAACATAAAATATGTTGTTGTGTTGTTTTTTTTAATGAAGAATGTAGTGCACTGCAAACACGGTGATCTTATTATAGACTATGCATGTACTGTTAGGCATTGACCTACTGTCGTATGGAAATTCGCGTGGAATATAAACGAATTGGAATCACAAACCAACAAGAGGTAATTAAATTATTTTAATATATTGACAGTTCAACTAAGTCATCATTTTGATTTAATCAGCGATTCTACAGACTAAACATCTCTCTCTCTCTCTCTCTCTCTCTCTCTCTCTCTCTCTCTCTCTCTCTCTCTCTCTCTCTCTCTCTCTCTCTGTACGTCTTGACTAACATTGCCATCATTCACAGGTCCAGAGACATCGTCGTATGACACAAGCAAAAATCCACAATGCTTGTATTTTATTTTTCGTGTATTTTTGCTCCAGAGAGAGGGGGGGGGGGGGCTGGTGACCATTTGGACAGTTTTATATTTAATTATTAATACTCGATTAAAACGGGTTTCAGAAACAACAACAAAGGCTTAAAACACAATACAGCATGTGCGCATCGTAACCGACAAATTTAACATGTAGGCCTTGTGTGTCGTCTAACGATTGCAACTATGTATCATTGATATTATGAATACTATAGATAAATCCCAAGGAAAGCGTAAGCATAGGTTTACGAGGAAACAGAGTACTGTGGGTTACTTGGTACAAGTTCAGCTTTAATGTTTTCGTCCAGCGCAATATATTTCTCTCTCACTCCAGATTTGTGCTTATTTTGAATGAGAGGGGGAGAGGAAAAAGACAGGATTCCGATGAAATTGTGTACCATTTTAATATTTAGAAAACAGGGACTATTAATATTTGTGTCGTTAATTTCATGTCATTTATGATTAATGAATGAGTAGAAATTCTTCATAGAGCTATAGGCCTACGGTAGAAAGAATGTTTATATATTCGTATTATTGCGCTATGGGCGGATCACTATTTTAGATACCAATAGTATTGGTATATAGATTTGCTTTATACCAACACTTTAAATGCCATGTTATTTTTAATGTATGTGGTATAATATATATATATATATATATATATATATATATATATATATATATATATATATATATATATATATATATCAAAAAATAATATGATCATCCATCAATAACACCGTGGACCTGTTATGGTCAGAATAACAAACTCACGATTGCCAGTCAATAAGGCAACTTACGGTGATATTCAAAAATAGCAATACTGTTTCACGAACCAATATTATCAGCGGCGATTTAAATATATTTTCAAGATTGTGCCCTTGATATATATATGTCATCAATTATAACCCGGTTAGTATGGCCCAAGGATGCCCTGTAGGTCAGCAATTCAGGTAAACATTAATTATGATAACTACAGAGAGCACGCTACACATATTTGTTTAATATGCATATTCGATAACAAAAGATGATGCACCATATATTAAATTTCTCGGCACGTGAAGAGCAGGGCACGTGCAGCAGCAGGGCAACCTGACCTAATTCTATAAATATCCAGTTGCTAAACTATGGTTTCTTACAAAAACGAGAAGAAAACACAAGACGATGTTCGCTAGATAAAAGCCACCAACTTCAAAGATGCTCTCTTGGGGTTAGTTATTTTTGTTACTGTTGTTTTGAATATTATCTTAACGTTATCAGCATGTGACCACTCAGATGACCTCCTATCTTGATGACGTCCTCCCTGATGATGTAAATTAAATCATTGTTATATCAGTAATGGTTGGTGAAGCAATATCCAATCGGATGGCCCATGACGGATTTGAAGCAATTAGGAAATGTATACCAGTCCGTCATTTAGTCAGGAAAAACTACAAGAATGCCATGAATCTCACGTTGATTATGCAGAACGTTCTCAATTATTATTCAAACCTGTTAATGAAACAAATAAACCTCCTTTTCGTCAACTTGAAATAATAGCTGAATGTATTGATGTATCCAGACTTTTACAATACCATCCTGGTCGAATTCCTCAACTAGCGAAACCTATTATTAAAAAGAAGAAAACAAAACTGATGAAGAAATGATCAACGAATTATGTAATAAATATACTGAGGACGTTTTAACGGCAATCGACAAAAGTGATTCAGACAAGTTTCCAACTCTTGTAGTTACTTTTTCTGAAAATAAGAAAAGAATGTTGTGACCTTCAGATGAAAAAATATAATTCTAAAGGAGGCGACGACAAGAGAAGATACATATTAAAATGTACAAAAATGAATTGATTAACTTTGATCTGGAACGTATGAAAAAAATATAGATATGGATAACGATCAAGTAGGTAAACATACTGCAGATGATTCCAGTTATCCGACTGATTTGTTACCAAAACATCAAAATCATATGAGGGTGATTATCATAAGATGATCTTTAGAATGCGTCACAATACTGATAGTTTTAGTAGGGATCATCCAATAGTAGATCAGCTAAAAGTGAAAGACGAACAGTATTGTGAACCTCAATGTGCTATTGGAAATTGTATTCCAAGTACTAAGTTGAAGTGGTCGTATTGCCACTCCAAATAGTATTATTTCCGACATAACACGATTAGATTTTTTATAGGAGGAAAAGGGCTGGAAATAATTCACCAAAAATATTTAATGAAGCCGCTGGTATTTGGTCAAAGATTATGTCAAGGTGGTATCATGGATATCGGCGTTGATCGTGAACTTATCTTTGAACTCTGTGATTGTTATCACAGCGATTAGATATATCGATAACAGATAAGATGATCATACTTCAACTACACCGTAGACTTGTAATGTAAAACAGTCTCGATTACCTATCTATAAAGCGGCTTACGGTGATGGTCTTGGTAATGTTAATCAAGGGTTATTTTCAAGAATGGCTCACAAAACAGCTCCAATTGCACAACATATATCGATGAAATCTATCAATATTATTGGTGAAAAAGATTCTGCTGTTATAGGTAATGTTGCAAGAAAGGCCTTTTATGCAGCCATGGAAATAGTGACACGAATAATACGAAGAGAAAGTCAGGCTGTTAAACTGTCAAGTACTGAGTCATGCTAGTGAATGCCAGTAATATAATAATGCAGGACGCAAATTAGAAAATAGCAGCCTTGACTGTAGATTGCGTATAAAAGCAGCAAAAGATATAAATACAAGTAGGATAGTAGGACGTGGTCTTCTTGTTCCCTGGGCAATGTCAAGACAACCATGATTTGGATCAACGCAGTTATAATACAAAGTTTCAAAGGTGTGTCCGACACAGCATTGTACATGGATTCACAATTTCCTACGAATGAATCGATATGTGAATGATATTCCTATGACACACGTCAGCCACATCAACGAGGCAAAATTGCAACACAAATTCAGGTAAGATGTATATAGTTCTTACCCGCTGAAGCATTTATCGACGTTGAAGGTGAACTTGTAAATTCAATGATGAAGCATGGCCACAGAATCGTTTATGACTGGTATCAGTATGTTTATGTGGTCAAAATGTACCAGGGTTTTGCTGCCGCGTACAGTGTCACCGAGGGTGGTTTACTAATGATCGGCTCTGGTTATTTCGAAGTAGTGAGCGAAACTAAGCTCATGCTGCATGTGCAAATTGCTTGCAGTTTAAAAGTCTAAGTACCTAGCTGCGCATATCGGTCACAGCTAGGGTATATGATAGAGCATATTTATAGTAAACATCACCTCACATCCAGTCTTGTCAGAAACGCTTCTCGCTTTAAGGAAGCAAAACTTTCAGTTAAAGAGGTAAAATAGATGTAATACTGGATTTCTTATTGCTATTTGTTTATAGTACATAATTGTTTCACATATCAGATGATTTAGTATGTATTCTACATTCTACATAGTAAATACCTGGGATATGCAGCGCCATTATATTAGTAATACTATAGTCTGTTTTGAGTTAGTTATTTGTCTTAAATTAACAGATAAATTGATTTTAATTATACGCTGCATCCCTTGAACGTTTAATGTAAATGGATAACTAATTCATGTGCGAGCTTGCGCAACACATATGAATGTAGAAGTACTTAACCATGTCATATGTATTACACGCTTAGGTTGTTTTAATTATAGCTGATCGCGGGGTCCATAGGTGACCGTGTGTGGGATCCGTGTGCTGACAGTGAGGTCAATGGGTGTCCGTGTGTGGGGTCCGTGGGTGACCGTGTGTGGGGCTTGTGTTACGTGCTTGGGCTCGAATAAACAGTAACAAAGAAAGAGTGAAAATAACAGGCTTGTAAAACTTAATAAACAATTTATCGAGTACAAATATTTTTCATAAAAGAAAAATAAACTTACGGCTTTAAGAATCAATTCCAAAATTAATCCAAAAAAAATTCGAAATATTATCCACTAGAAAAGTTGCAAAAGTCCTGGTAATAAAATGTCCAAACAATTCTAAATTTGAATTCTAGCGAAGTATCCAAGGTGGAAGACGACGTCAGTTGATGACTTCAGTTCTTGTTAATACAAAATCTCTATGAGCACAGTTCTTTTCCAGGTGAATAGCAAAATAATTCCTCTTGATCCAAACGAATTGACACAATTTTCAGTACAAGTTAATTTATAATAATCCAAAAAGACACAACTTAATATTCTGACAGCCCAATTTTCTACTGAATAACTCGCTCCAAAACATAGTTTATATTTCTGTTTTTACGTAAACAAGGGGTCACTAGAAACTATCAGAACAAATTTACGTTCAAAAACTCACGTACCCAACGTATGATCCAACTAAAATAGAAAGATGCTTATTCTGTAAAGCATAGGTCACCCCCTTTAAAATTAAAATGCCAAATTTAAATCTAACAAACAAACAAAAATAACAATAAATATAAATGACTTATATCAAATATACGTAACACTTGTCTATGCTGCCCGTGCTCTTGACCGTGTGGTGACATTGTATGGGGTTTGTCTATGATGACCGTGTGTGACCGTGTGTGGTGCATGTGTCTGGTACTTTGTGTATGCTGCTTTTGTGTATGCTGCGTTATACATGTGTATTATATATAATTGGGTGATGTGAAGTCGCAGAATCTGTGGGGTTCCTTCTGATGTAAATGCCTTGTTTTGTTGACGTTGGTTTGGAAGAGTGTACTGGTGTTTTCAACTTGAGGGTCTAAGGCGTCTCGACCATCGTGTCTGTGTTGAATGTAAGGGCTCTCGAGTGTTCCTTCAAGCAGATAATGGGAGGGGACCATGCGTAGCGACTCCACCACAATTACCCAGAGCGGGTGGAACCGGATAAACATCCTAGATCCTAGACGTGAAATGGACGCAACGATAATTGTAAAATACATGTTCCATTTTATTGCTATTACCATCTGAGCAAATATTTCACATTTATGTATCCGTTTCGTTATTTCAGCGATGGCAACGTGAATGGGAATGAAATAGCCGTACATGGAGATATAGTATCTGACAAGGATACTGCATTCGAAGCGTCGATCATCAGTACGAATATGAGCCGTTCCCGCAATAAGCTATGGTTGTAATCGAACAATATGTATATGCATAAAAATAGTATATAAGTACCAGCAAATACCGCTGAACCACTATTTCGGCTAATTCAATTATTATTTCTTACTTAAACTTAATAACATTTTAAAATTATTTGTGTTTGATGCAAATTGGATGTCAAAAGAAATTTTGTATAGTATCTCGCAAAGGAAGACAACTTATTAGGTAGAATTTAACTTGTGATCTCCAATAGTTTACAATTCAGTTTTTAGACCAGATTAATCACTGAACTGTTAATGTGTTTTGAAAATAATTGGTAATACTTTTGTAGGTCGAAAAATGTACTTAATATATATGTAGATTGATAAATACATAGTAGGTTGAAAAATATATATATGCATGAAATAAAGCCGATATAACTCTAATAATATATAATAGTGTTCTGCTGACAAACACAAATACCTTTATTCGTTCAGGTGATTGACTAACAAAGTAGGTAACTACCTAGAACTACTGAAGGTAGATGCCTGTCAGTAATTATCGACCTTTTCTTCCCCATTAATGAATTTAGAGAGAGCTTACTTTTGTATATATTCTGCCAGACGTTGAACCGAAGGTGTACTTATATCACAATATTCGCTGGCTGCAGCCATTGCATATAATATTATTTATTCTCCTGTCTCTGCGTTCATAGATCTAATTGACCTCCTTGGAAATATTTTGTTACATTATTTAACTTCCTTTTTCTTCTACAGTTTTCGCTCTGAGTAACAGCCTGTAAATTTTCCAGAAAATTATCAAGTTTGTTGCAGTTAATGTGATCGATCACAAAACCATCCTTGATTACTCCGAAATAAGTCTCGATTAAAAGTTGTGACAAAGATATCATTGTACAGGCGGTAGATCTGAGATTACCATTATTATCCAAAACGCCACCTGTTATTTAGTCTGCAGTGCCTGATTACACGATCACAAGATTCTGTATAATTCTTGATGGTGGGTTTGATTTTATAAATTCTTTGCTCATTTATAATAATATTATTTGTCTAAATTATTATTTGAATATTTAGACAAGTCAACTTTAGGTGTTCTAAAAATTATTCACTGACATTAATTTCAAAATAAAATCATAATATCGCTTCCGTCACTCTATCTTTAACCGCAACATTGTACACACATTGATTTTCATTTAACTCCCATAACAACATCGTAAACACTGATTTGGACCAAGACTCTCTCGCCATACATTTTGTAAATGCCGACCGCATAATTCATTTACACATAATTTGTTACAAGGAATTGAAGACACTATCATCAAATCATATGCACTGACCTGAATTAAAAATAAAGGTAAGTGAAGGTGATTAATGATAGGGTCTTCAATTTTTTAAAAACAAATTTGTGTAAATGAATTATGCCAACAGCATTTGTTTATTTAATTATTTGTTTAAAATATAATAAGGAGGAATTATGAAAAATCAAGCCTTGGAAAGCTCATTATGTTTAATGAAGATGTATCCTTGACACAATAATTCCTCTGGCTTCAAAGGATAGTTATCGTTGAGATTAATAATTTTGACTAATATTATTTTGGGGATTTAAACATAATTTCGCGATGATAGAGCTTCTCACGTATGGTCCACATTCAAAAATATAGGTGATGACTTTGTCATTGTCAAAGTTGTCAATGAAATCACTGATGTTGCAGTGAACGTTGAGCGAGATTTACTAATCATTATTATCTTAAGGACGAAATATACATTGTCAAAATAAAATTTATTGTGCAAACATAAACAGATTCTACTGTGTGGATTATCCGTAACAAACGTGATGCTTTTAATTTATTTGTTTTAATAGGCTGTGTGAAGTAAGAATTCCAATCCATGAATGTCGACTGGGATTGATGAACGATGATATATTCGAGCATACCCTGTGACACTGGCTGTTTATGGAATGTAGGAGCTAAAATATAAATATGATAATAATGATATTAATCGCAATTTTCAAAACTAGACTGTGTAGCTGAGCGAGTAATATAACATTTTACAAGCACCCTACGTGGAAATGGATTAACTAATCTAAGACGTAAATACATACACGAGTGGGCTAAATTAGTCAAAAATACTTGAGCTACAATTAATGATCTATGTTAGTATAAATACTAAAATTTCCAACACTAGTAGAAAATATAACATGATAAATATTTAATAATAACAAGAAGGAATCTCAAATAAATATCACTGATCATAATGCGCACGAGTGGACCAACGCAGTAAAAATATTTCCACGAGATCGAACCGTAAGATTTTATCCTCAGAACTCTGGGGAAACTATATTTTATTGTAGGTCGAAAACTATACTTAATATATATATAGAAATAAGTAACGACGATCCTATGTCAGTATGGCTATTTCAATGTGATGAAAAATATGATCAATTTGTAAGACCTAACGGTGAAATATACCGGTTAGAAAATTTCCACGAAACAATCAGAAATTTCCCCAGAATGTTTCAAATTATAAAAGTGACTAGTTGATAAGCTCTGAATTTCTCAAACATTTAAAACTCAGTTGTACCGAATATGGAAAAGGTGGATTGTTATTTCCGTGGATATGGTCGCATGTTATCCGGGAAGTATTTCATGGATTGTGGAATGTTCCGGATACATTAAAATATTTGGACATCCCATGAATGAAATGACCAGGGCGTAACAAACCTAGACTGTTGGAAGGTGGCTACGTGGTAGCAAAACGACATGGTTTGAATGGCGTGTCTGTCGCTCATCTTAGAAAGTACAAAGTCAGTAACAAAGCATGACTCCATGTGATAGGACTTACTTATAGTGCCAAAACGACATCAGTTAAACACTGCCCATAACTGCATCTAAGTATCATCGCGTCGCCTAAATAACTTACTTGAAATCATATTGACTCTTTTGACACGTATTCGCTCTTCAGAATTAGGTGAACTCCGTCTTCATCTTTTTTTCTCTCTTGCCTTAGAAAATGCACTGAACATACTCGTGTATTCAGAATCCAAGTATTATCATAAAAACTAAACATATGTTTCAAGATTATTACATATATAGACATAACACAACATAATTACATTGATTGGGAGTATGTTTTACATCTAGAGCCATGCAACGATGATCAGAACAAGATAACTATTTAGCCTACTGGTTTTTCACCAAATCACTAATATGATCATTTTCCTGATTAGAGAACACTATTAAGGTTGACCGATATATCAATGTAGTCAACGGCAGCACAATTACTGCTCGATGTCAAACTTACATGCTATATGGGAAAATGTAGAATTTCGTCTCAGAGGTAAACATCTTGAAAATGTAGTATAACAACTTAATTGAACGTTGTTTTTTTAAACCTTTCCAGTGACACATTTATAGAGGATTAGAGCATACGTTTGTCGTATTGCTGACGGGAAAAGAACATTCACGCTAAACCACTTTCTTGTTAGACCCCATGGAAGAGTGACAGGCGCAAAGTAATTAATTATCGTTATCTGTAAATAATAAATATGTGTTTTAGTACTCAATCGCCAACAGGTCTACCCAATCTACTTGGAATCCAATATTGAATGTTACAGTTGACCTTCTTCATCGTAGACCTAAATATAATCGAGCTAATGTAATAACCACAAACGACAGTTTATCGTTTTTTCTTATTCTCAGCTCCTTTTCATTTCTAACATTTGCGTCGAACTCACTATCAAACCAAATAATCCATGTTTTTCATCTAATGTAAACATTATATTGCTTGATTTGTAACATCTTATGTAATCATAAACAAAATGATTGCCGCAAGAACACGGTGATAGCTAAGTATAACTTCTAGGTTATCCATTGCATCTGGCATCAGACTTGACCCATCCTTATTCTACCTTTGATCGAACTGCTCAATCGACCACTGTATGAAAACATATTGGGCAATATATTACAGCTCTGTTGCGGTTCTTTCTGTGCGTTGTACATATAACCGGTGATAAAAATATAGCATATTGACATGCGTCTCCTGCTTTACGTAACCACCCGCTGTTATTTATGCACAGTACAATGGAATGAAGACCTGGATATATTGTTGTTGTAGGGTATAATAACATTTTTTCAGCACACTATAGCCTAATATATATGTCGGCCAGCATTATTGGTGCAAAAAAAAAACGGGAAAAAACTCAAAAGCAACAACCGACCCACGAGAAGCTACTAGTAAGCTTTCTCACATAACTACATTAGCCGAATCTTAGATTCAAACCCACGCATCACACGTTACCACAAGAAAAATTCTGATTTTACTGGAAAGTTTAATTTTGATTACTGAAATGATGGTTTCGTCTATAAATAAGTGACTACAAATTTCACTTATAGATAAGAATAGTATGGAATGTTTGTTTAAAAACATAATGATGTGGCAAAAGTTAATGAGAACAATGAATATAATTACATATTTTATATTATTGAAAATGTATGTTGCTTGAGATAATAAACAACACTAAATGATTGGACAAAAGCAAGAATGAGATGAGAGGCAAAAAAGTGTTAAAAATTCAACAAATAATTTATATCACGAGAATGCAAATGAAAACTTAGAAAGAACGTAAATGTTGTTGTATTGGTATATGTTTTATTGTGATTACAATAACGGGTGTCAAAGCAGATGCACGAGTAATGTCATTATTTAATTCAACGATGATTTGTGGTATTTCCTCGTCGATACCTTTGAATTATCGTTTTTCATCAACGTACGATACTGCACTGAGATATTATTTGCCATAATCAGCCTGTAATTTATTTGGCCATCGTATATCACCTTGAGGTCCAGAAACCTCGCAGATATGCTCGTTCAAACTCAAATGCAACTTCAATAGCTGTTTTGCTTACTAGCGGCTCGGCTTCTTTATATCTATGTGAAGAATAAATGACAGTTAACACACATGTTTGCGAATTGACCTCTTCTAATTTTAATATAATCGTGTGGTAAAACTAATATATTCAGTTAATGAACTTCATTTGGAACACTGGCATCGAAATATATGTACTCAATTTGTTTACAATCACACTTCGCATAATATAATGGAAATTGTTATTCGTTTGCACTTATAGAGTCATGGCAAGCGTGAATATCCACGTGATCTAAAATATAACGGCTTTCATGCTGGACAAAGCCAGCCTTCTTTGTTTGCGAAGTCACGCTCGTCGGAAAACAGACAAAATACATTGTCTTGAAGAAGTCCTGTTTTGTGTCTTTTTATTACAACCTTCAAGGTTTCTAAACAAGGGCAGTGGAATCTAACATTAAATATGGCATAGCCTATTGAGAGGTCAGCAGGAAATTAACATGGGAGTGGCGCTTGATAGCTGAAAAAAAAATTTTGGGAAGAATATTGTTAACACTTTAGATATTACATATCGCATCGCTAATAAAGTAGTAGCACCCATTGTTTCATTTACATTTCAACGCTTTAAGTTTTCAGTACTATCCAGTACTTACTTTGTGCACTTACACATTTCACTTCCTTAATTTACTATCCATCACCCACGTTTGATATATTACCCAACAGCACGTTTTGAATAATATTTAACACACACTTATTCATTAATATCCCACACTACGTTTTGCTATTATATCCACCACTCTCGTGTGTTATGTACTATCCGAATATATAACGTCAGATAGAGTATTTAACGACTTTGTTTTTGGCACTATGTAAACAGGCGTTTTGATTTCTACCAAGATACACTCTTTGGCATATGATATCAACAACCAAATATTAGCATGCACCCACTGTTTGATTTCTATTGGATATACGAATGTTTAGTGCTTTCCAATACAAACACTTTGAATAATATCCAATGCCGCACAATAATATTAAGGACGTCATCTGTAGTAGCCGAATCTTAAATTTTTATAATTAAAAAAAGCACACGTAGTAAGGTAATAAAAGTGTATATAGTCTAAATTGAAGCGAATATAAATAAACACTAGGACAAGGCAAGTCTATGTAGTGTATATAACTACAATGCAACCACGTTCAAAAGATAGTTGATTTCAAACATGGAATTTAAATGCACAAACATACATACAAGCAACAAATAGTGCGGCTACACATATAAGTCGGATACCTCTTTTCTAAGTGGTTCACTGTTCTTAAATAGGGTCAGGTATTTTGCCTTAATTTTCACCCATCCCTCTACATTAGTTACTCTACCCCTACTATATTCATCATATCTCATACTCCAACGATCACCACCCAAAGGGTTGACGGAAACAGGGAGGATAATGTGGATGGGGATAGTTGACATCCCTTAACATGTCTTCCATTGGTGGATTAAGTATCCCGGGATCTTAGTGTTGCTATAGTTGATGTTGCTACTGAAGAAACATGTTATATCGCCATTTTTTTTTCGTTTCCAATACGTCCTCGAGCACGATGACTATTAACTTTCAAAATGTTTTAAGACATCATCATTAAGACGTCATCATTAAGACGTCATCATTAAGACGTCATCATTCGAATCTCTCTTATAGGGGATTATTTCTTTATTTACTAATAGCTGGTGAAGTTTGTGCACCTTTTGCATTGCGGATACGTTAACTCTGTATCTTATCTTATGGCTGATTGTGAAATGAATCATTGTTTCAGTGAATGCAACCTTTACCTACCCATTCTATGGAGGTGTGCGACCTTTTTGAACTTGTGAAACTGGTAAATAAATACTTATATGATTATTTGCAAAACAGTAGCGATGTCAAGAGAAAAAAAAATAAAAGCTGTTTGGACATATTTTAACAACCCCGGAAAGGATGATTTCGCAGCTTGCAACGAATGTAAGAAGACAGCTTCATGTCCACGAGGAAACACTTCAACATTGCGTCTATATCTGTTTAGCATTCATCATATTGAGGTGAAGAATGAACGAGTCTGAAATAGAGCCGAAGAAAATGAAAACAATGAATAACAGTATTGTCAAAACTATACTGGAAGAAATATTCTAACAACTCGCTGCAATCGATGGATTCTCGATTCGGAAAATCATTTATTCATTAACAGGAATGAAACTACCTGCTGATAAAAGATCAGTGATGGCCCCTATTCTCGATTTTGAAGAGAGAGTGAAGGAACGAGTAATACAGGGTACTAAAAAGAACTCGCTGAATGAAATAGAATTTCAATATCACTGGACGAATGGGAAAGTATCGGAAATCGTTGATTTCTTAAAATCCACCTTCATACGGCCTCGTCAAAATGTATCAACCTTGGTCTTCTCAGACATTACGGAAGATGTAATGCTGACATAATGCTCTTTAAGGAACAGCTTAAATTTGTTGGTGTCTCATTCAACCAGGATATTGTTGCCTCTACCAGGATGGAACCAGTGTCATGATCAAGTTTTGAGACATTTCGACCGCTTCGTATGAAACCAGCATTAATCACTGATTGGATTTGGGTGTTACACAAACTTTTCACAGAGACAATTGACCAGGTGAAGGAATTTGAAGGGATTTCTTTCAGGTAAAGAAACTGGACAAACTATAATTTTGATGAAACCGACGATGACTTGAGTGCTGAAGAAGTTGAGATACAGAGCGAATGATGGAAGAAAAACCATACAATCGGATACGTTTAAAGCTAAACGCAGAGAAAAAAAAACGACTAATAACAATTACATTGGGTATCAAGAAGTAAACACGGGATATCTAAAGTAATCAAAAGGTTTTAAAAACATCAATACATTATCAGCTTGTCGCAATGTTTTTGGCTTTATCTTAGGTGACACTACACAGGTATCCCGTACAAATGATATATTATAGGAACTTGTTGGCAATGTAAACGTGCACATATAAGAGAATTTATGCAACTTGTCAGCAATATAAATTAAATTGCTTTGCATTTGATCATTATTGAACCTCTAAATTATCTAAATGTGACAGAAGCAAAGTGTCATGAGTACAATAAATCTCGCAGTACAACATTAAAATTGCCTGAACTTGTCTATACAACACTCACTCACACTGGGACAAAGGTCAATCCATGCTTTCAGACATTACCGCCCTCCTCCTAGTAAAATCCAAAACAAGCTGACTTAATTCCCCTCTTTGTAGCTGTTTCTGAATCTGCTGGAGTATGGAAATTCGATAGGTGATAAACTGAATTTTCTTGGAGATTTCAATTTTCACTTTGACCATCCAGGAAACCTGTACGTATGAAAGCTCTAGATTATATTTACGTTTCAAACCGTAAATATTCGGTTAACCAACCCACCCATATCCATGCTTACACTTTAGACTGGATTCATCATAGACCTGATTATATTACTGAACCGTAAATGCTTGTATACCACGAAGAATCCCTTAATTGTATGCCATTTGGATGTATTAGCCCCTCACCATCAAAATCTATTTGCAACAAAGATAAATCTTTGTTTCATAAATAGAACCAATCTATAGCATACCATCCAACCAAGTTTAGCAACTTGCTTTGCATACTACCGCAGAGCATCTCGATAACTTCCTGCGTTCGTTTGTTGAAAATGATTTCCCAGCCACCAATTGCAGAGTACCAACTCAAAAGTGTTATCCGTGGTTTAGAAGTGTTAGTGACAAGCATGATGCAAACCAGCAAGATACTTACGCTCCTCTTCTGACAATCGGATACTCATTATTTCCACTATGAAAATATAGTCATATGGACAAATATCCTCTGCTTGCGACGACCGAACAATGTGGAACGAATTACCCATTTAAATTAAACACACAAAGTGATTCTTTTCATGATTTCCATTACAACATACCATTATGGACTGCAGGAACTAAACGGAAATGTTGGTTAAACAAACCAAACGTTTACTTTAACACACTCTATTTTTCGTGAACAACAAACGTAGTCAAAACTGACAAGCAATATATGATGTAGGTGAAATACATTGATTATTAAAACATAGAGGGTAAGCTCCCTTGTTCTTAAAAAGAGAATTTCAAATGTTCTTTACACTGTTGTCCACACCATACATTCATCTTCCTAGCATTCGCCAGACAACGACATGACCAAAAGTTATACCTGACACAATTTATAGAAGAATCGTCATGCATTTGGGCGTTTAGATTGATTGGTAAAATAATGATGCAAAACGATTCTGTCAAAAATTTGATTTGCATGTTCCCGACAATAAATATGATCCACAAAATATTCCATTAGATAGAATTCACTGTGAGCTGTGCAGTGTCGATAAACTAAGAATCAATAGTTTATGCCGTCACAAACCAAACTTACAGTCTAAAGGGGCCTCTCAATTTTATTTTCTACAAAATTGGGTATCCATAGCTTCCAAAGCTTACGCCCTTGCAATTTCCAAACCCGGCACTAGCTTTCCGATATCATAAAACAGTATACAAGACTTAAAAACTATGTCTTACATATTAAACTCTCACGATCCCACCTCTCATTAATATCACTTATGTTATACGAACAGCTTACAAGGGTGAGGTAATTTTATTCGCATATTTTGAAGATGAGTGTGCTGTGCTGAAGAGTAAATATGGTAAAATTCGATTTTGAGCAACGTTGGTATATACAAAATTTAAAATATTAATTAATAAATAAATATCGAATACGTTTCATCTTGTGGAATTAATATAGTATCGAACGCATAGCAAATATATACAATGTTTACATAAGATAAGAAAATATAAATTATCTCTGCGTGTGATCTTGGTAAGTGTCGCAATTTTATAAATAAAACAGGAACATAATATCGTTCGGAAAAAAAAATACCTGAATAGCTTATAATTCAATGCAAGGCAAATATATACAATATAACATAAAAGAAGAAAACATTTTTTAGATGTGCGTGTGAATGTCGCAATTTTTTAATTGACAGGAAAATAATATCGGTCGGAAAAATAAACAAACAGCTTAATAGTAACGTAAAATGCACTAGTTATAGTAAAGAAGATGATCATATAAATATTTGTAACAAAACTGTTGTCATTAAATAAACCAGTTGAACAAATGTTTAATTTGCGATAACCACATTTTGAAAAGGGATAGTATAGCTCTTAAATGTCCTAGATTTTAATACGAATATTTTGTTTCTCGGCCCAACCCTGCGATTTACTTCACTAGTAAATTGCCTATTTAATACGTTTTTGGCACATAGGGTGGTTAAAAGGGAGGTAGAGACTATACTATTACTATTGTTAATTACCTTCCTTGTAGTAAGATTAATATCGGCAACATAGCACATACAATCATCTTTCTGATCTTGGCTGTAGTGATGCGCACAGCACGGCTCTGTTTATTTTCTAAGTTATACAAAGGGTAACGTAAAGAAAACACGGCATATTTGAAGAAAGCCCAAAGGTAAAATAATCAATACGTAATGAGCGTGTGTAAACGTTTTTCTCTACGGTGACGCTACATAGTTATCCCGTACTCATGAGAAAGATGTAAAAATAAGTGCAACATTTGCATTGACAGCATGCACTTGGAAGAGAATGTCGTTATACTGTTATAGTACTTTCACGTAATGTTACTGAAATGTCATTGCATGTACCATTAAGAAAACTATGCAATATATTAAGCAGAATGTTTATAAAATGAACTATACAATCTGATCGAAAAATAGCCCGATTAACTCCAAATTGTATTACCAACAATATCATTCTAAAATATAGGAAATAAGATTGCCAGATTAGAAACACCATTTATGGTATCATTTTCCACATTATAAACATTATGTAGAGTTATCTTATACATATCAATGTTTTTGCTTGATTTGTATGCGTGGAACAAGTCATGTTCTTTTATTAAAATTAATCATCTTTATTCTCGCACATAAGTTATTTTCATTATTCCAAAAATGGTACTCATATTCTATTAATTGACTGGTCAACGGCTGGTTATCAGTTTAAATATGTCGGCATCACACACACACACACACACACACACACACACACACACACACACATATATATATATATATATATTGAAACTGTTTCAGCAGGAGAAAAAGTGAACGGATCTCATACTAATGGCGTTAATGTTGCTTTACTACGGCTTCTTACAAAAACAAAAACATAACGTCAATAAAGACAAACCGAAGTCCCTCTTGGGTTTGTTAATTGTGTCACTGTTTTTTGTTGTTGTTGTTCTCGTTGTGTGTCTGTTTGTGCATTGTTATGCGTGCGATGTTTACCCGTTGACACCTTATCTAGGTCACACTCTCTCTGCTATGAAATAAATCATTTTCACAATCAATAATGCCACTAGCTAAGGAATCTTACACTGTCAGATAAGGATGAGAGCGACTTGAAGCGATCCAGAAATGTATTCCTGCTAGTGATTTTGTTATAAAGAATCACAAGAATGCCAGGAAGCACAAGTTGCAATCTGTATGCGGTACAGACCAATGTTTGTAGCCAAATGCCGATCAAACCTAAAAGATCGCTGAGGCTCGAAGCATTACAGCACGTTAATGGAGCATTACCCAAACAAATTAAGGATGATATGGAGTGTAAACCAGGATTACAAACTATATATGTTTTACTTATCAAGGCTAAATAGAAGTTATACCTGATCGTGTTAAGTTTCCTGAGGCTGAATATCAACTACGGCATCAGCTTCTAAACCCAGATTATTATTACACCCATGAATGTTAATGGGCCGATAGTAAATTTGGCGACTTCAAGGATATTACACAAATTTGTATAAAATAAAATATAAAAAAAACAAAGCGAAAACACAATCTTTTGATAAAGATAACAAGGTGAAAAGCGTATTTGAACGCTAGTAAAAGCACAATTTAGACCACGCCGTATTGCGGAAAAGGAATATTCGCAATTTGAAGAAATGAAACGGAGAAGGTTTTACATTCACCATGAAAGGAATAAGTTTGAAACAGACACCATCATCACCTCGGCGCAACCGGAAACGATTTTCTACATCGAAAACATCAGAATGGCGTGCTCTTATTTAATTCACTAATCGCGTTTATTTCCTACTTAGCAAGTTTAGATATTCAAATGGGAGGAAAATTAGCATGAAAGAACTCAATATTAATAATTCATGAAGCCTTTCCAATATGTCGAATATTATTTCAAAGTAATAACATGGATATATTAGCGTTTACCGAAAACGTAACAATGAATTATATGAATGAATGGTTATCACAGACACTAATTACCTGATTGGATAAATATATAACAAATAAGATGATCAACGACACCGTAGACCTATAATCGTCAGAGCAACAAACACACAATTACGAGTCAATAAAGAAAATTATGGAGATGGTCACAAAAAAGGTATACTGTTTCAAGAACCAAACATTATCAGCCGCGATATAAATATATTAGCAAGAGTATGACATCAATTAAAACCCGGAGCAGCAGGAAGGGTGAACAGACCATAGTTCTCAAGCAAAAAAAAAGGCTTCTACGGAAACTGAAATTATTTCACAAAAATGCTGCTCGAAGGGTTAATTCATGAATCTAAGGCTTCCTAGTAGGTGTATTATATTTTGGAAATCGTTAATTTGATAATCCAAGGCATCCTCGTGGTAAAAAAAAAACAAACATACCCAGCGTCGTTGGCGTTGCCATTGAAATCGTTAATTTGACAATCCAAGGTTTCCTCGGGGCTGCCCAGTGTCGTTGGCGTTGTCCATGGGTTAACTGAATATTTTACGAGATTCATGTAAATTATTTAAGAAAAAAATCCTTTAGGATTTCACAAACATACTAATTTGTAAAACTTCATCTTGTAAATCAATTAAATTATTAGAGAGATCAACGAGTTTAAAATTAATTCTCGTTAACGAATTACTATGACATCGCATATAGACCGGATTAACCAGAGCCTCAATTATTAAAAACCCTGGAGGAAATGTTGATGCAAAAGAATAAAAAATATATCCCTGCTGAGCTTGATTTGATCTCTCGAGATTTATTTTATAGCTGCCTTCGATAACATCATATACTGAATTTAACGCTATCACCGAGGATATATTTACGTTATGTGGAGCGATATGCCTTCCACCTCCGTCTGGGTTATTATTATGTTTGAGGATTGTAATTTGTGGTGATGTTCTTATTTTCCATGCATCGTGAATTATTTTAAAACCAAAATCTATGATATCACTGAGAGAATGTTTTAGTTCTGGTACGTTATATCCGAGTAGTTTGAATGTTGGGATATCTTCTACGCGGATATTATATGTTGTTGCAAACTCGGTTCTCGTTTTAGGAATGGCACCTAATATCCCTTGAATAATTTGTAAATTAAATAATTCCATTTATTTTATGCTCAGCAGTGAATTACTTGATTTTCTAGTTAAAATAATATTGATATTTCACTGCGGTGAAAAAATAACAGTGAAAAATAACAGTGAAAAAATAACAATATTTTTTCACTACAGGAACTACATTTTTGGGTCAAAATATTTGCTTGAAACGAGTGAATAAACGAGTGAAAGAGCAGATTTGAGGTAGCCAACGTATGTGAGCATAAAATAAAAAGAATATTTGCTTGAAACGAGTGAATAACGGATATATTTCATCGAGTGGATGAAAAACTCAGTATTTTCACGAGTGGTGAAATATATCCGTTATTCACTCGTTTCAAGCAAATATCCTCTATATCATCGATGATTTACATGTTTCTACGACGCTAATAAATTCATCTCGGGTGAGAGTACCGGATTTAAGAGATATTAACAACAGTGAAAAATCATTATTCATCGCTGTAAAATTCCAAACAAATACATCTTGTTGAATTTTATGATATCTATTACCGAGACCGTCTAAAATCTTTTGGATTTCCCCGTCAAACTAGCGCTATTAGTTGATCTTTCGCAGCGGAAATGCTTTCCTGGCAGCATCTCCAACAGCACTAATACCTTTAACACGAATAACATCAATGACTTTCATTGATAGTTGTTTTGCTAGCGGTGCCACTTTTGGAGCCGATCTTACAAATAACCCTCAATGGTATCACCGAGACCATCACCATAGCACGCGTTATAAACTGGAAACCGCGAGTTAACTATGTATACACTAGTTTGTTTATCATGGTTGTAGTGTATGATCATTCTTATTCAATTACTGGTAATTCAAATGAATATTTATTTAATGCGATGACTTGCAAAATTCAAGGATTTTAATCACTATGATAACCATGATGATAAAAATCCGTAGGTGAAAATTCTACGAATTTTCCATTTCCCACTAACTCTTCTATATGTTGCAATGTGCATGATGCCACCTTGAAATAACCGTCTACAGATATCAGCTGCTTCATTAATTATTTCCGGTGAATTATTTCCACCTCGTTTTCCACCGATGAGAACTTCTAATCGTGCTATGTCACCAAGAACATTACCAGGACAACTAATTAAACCACTACCTGAAATTGAGTTTCTAACTTCACATGGAGTTCCATTGAAATCTCTTCGAGATTTAGAGTCTCTTCGAGTCGAAAATCTTTGATTGAAATCTCTTCGAGATTCAGAATATCCCTTCCCTGCTATACCAGTTGCGCCCGTTTCAGAATCAGTTTCCGCTGCTATTTTTATTTCATCAGGAATTGGATCTTCTGTATACGGTGGTGGTGGTTGTGGTTGTGGTACACCTTTTACTAGAGCTAAAAGCTAAAAACTTATTAAATTCAGGACTTATTTCTTTTGTGATTCTTGTTTTATTTTGTCTTGCTAAAAATATTGTATTTGCCCAGGTGTCTTTGTCTTTTATAAAATCTCTAGACGATTCGTCTTTTAAATAACTATCTCGCATTATTTTGTTAAAACTATCTTTGGTAAATTTAATTAATTCAGACGTTGTTTTAATTCCTCTAATTCTTTTTAACGCATTAGCCGTAAATATATTTTCAGGCGAAGAGTCTTCTCTGACAGCGCCTTGTTGTTCATGAACATCAGGTTCATGTGGTTTGGAAATATCAATATCACCTGGTTGTTCTTGAAATTGTTGTTCTTGTTGTTGAACGGCTCTTACTATATCACCGGGAAGCGTTCTCAAAGATTTTTTTGTTTGTTTAGATCGCGTTGCTATTTTGTCAAGCACGGAAAGAAGATCTTGGGTTTTCCCTTGTTGTTCGATTACTGATTTTACATTTTTGGTAGCGCTGGTTATAGGCTTAAATAATTATTCTGTATCAGTTGAAAAATCGGTCTGAAGACTCTGTTGTGCTTGCAGATTATTTCTAACGGAGTCGCGAACCGGTAGGATTTTTTTAAACTGCAGTTAGTCTCTCTCGGGCTAGTCTAGTCGTTAGTGCTTCGTTGAAAATCTTCGATTGTCCCATTATTATAAAAAACACTGTTGTTTCCAAATCTTAGAATTTTCCATTTTGAATCTCAAAAAGATTCAGTCCATAGGTGAAAATCCCAAATTGGTAATTATGGTAAGTAATTATGGTGAATAATTATACCACTGGTAATTATATCGGTAATTTTGAGCTAAAAAAAGCCTAGTATTTTGGCAAAATCAACTTTGAAAATCCTTCTGATTTTCCACTCAAAATTACAGATATAATTACCAGTGGTATAATTACTTGTCGAAATTATTTACCATAATTACCACGTTGAAAAATATATGCGCGTATTATATAACCATGCCGTCAAGCGCCAAATAGTTATCATTCGAAGACGAAACAGCGATTATTTCACTACGAGGAAACCAAAGACCCATAGACAGCTACCCAATATGGGATTATATTATTACGATTATATAAAATATGGATAGATTCAACCCCGGATAAAATATTTTCTGCTGGACTCGCTGGTACAGAATCCGGCAAGAGATTAACCGAACAGGCAGGAGCGCTGCAGGATCATATTCAACAACAGCGGAGGAATGTCGAGGAATTAAAAAACATCAGTGAGAAATTATCCGCGGAAATTAAAACATACACGGATCAAATACAAACTCAACACAATTCAACAGCGCTGTTATCGAACAAATATACAACACTGATGCAACAACAATCGCGTTTGAATAAACTCATCGAAGAAAACAAAAATCTCTCCTCGGAGATAAAAAAAACTCGTAGCATCAATACAACAGCAACACACGGATTTTGCCGAAGCTGAAAAAGTCTGCAAAAAAAATCGCGATTGAAAACAATGACAAACTATTACAACAGCAGCAAGAATTTATAAAACAACAACAACAGGAAATTTAAAGCAACGTTACAACGATGACATGTGAATTACGAAGGAATATTCCAATGGAAAATCCATCGTTGAATCACGAGGTGATTCCACCGACGCCAGACATCGATGAGTTAATGAATGATGTTTATAAATTATTCTCTGAAAATGGAAAATCCTTTCAGGATTTTCACCTACGAATTTTCCAATGGAAACGCCTTTCATTTTTCCATCGGTAGCACATACTTGTTATCGTATTCATTCGCGGCATCGGTGATTTGTTGTTGTTTAAATCTGTCAACGATAGATTTTAAAACTTTTCTCAGTGTGATTGATATAGCAACAAACTCAGGGTTTGATGCTACCGCGATGATACAATCACGTGCTCGTAAAAGAATTTTACAAATACGATATTCCGAGCGGTATGTTGGAAAACCTAATTGTCTCGCGGAGACTATTTTCTGATACTCACGGTCAAACCAAACACTGATAAATGTTCTATCGTCGTGGAGATGTTGCACACGGTTGAGATCGGATTTTATTACTTCGATGATTTCGTCGTTCATGATTGTTAATTATATATATATATATATATATATATATATATATATATATATAAAAGATTTTTTAATTTAATTCGGAATAAAGTAAAATGTTCCATTCTGTTTTCTTCCAAATATAGGATCCTCACAAAAGTTTACCCGTACTTGTATATTCATGAGTGTTCTTAAATTTCGACCGAAAATAGAAACTCCTTCAGGGACGGTTATAGATTTGCTTAATTCTCTCAATGTGTGATCATTTTCTTGAATATTAGACAATAGATACCTTTTAAATTCTTCGATGTTAATAAGTTCTTCCCACACACGAATTGTTATATTGTCACGGCAACAGTACAATTTAATCATAAATTCATCATTATCTATATAACACCTAAAAATAGATTTTCTCCAACCCCATTCTTGATTTTGGCACCATTCCTCGTAACGGATGTCAAAATCTTCTTCATCGAATTTTCCATTAGTGAAATTTTCTTCGTCGTCGGGGGTCGTCGTCGAATCAGTCATTATATAAATATAAAAAATTATATGTTGTCTAAATTATATATTTTGATAAGTAAAACATTACAACCACGCGAATGAGACTTTATAATTGAACTTTTTTGAAATAACGCCGTCGGCGGTATGTCTCACAGATTCTATGTGGACACCGAAGTAAGTATAACGCAGCTGAATACAACGACGGAAAGTCTTTAATGATGTTGTCGTTAAACGGCGTCATAGGTCTCGATTTTTACCCCAAGGGGATTTTTATTATAACAATTTCCACTAGGAGTAACAATCCGTAAATTATCAACGCGATTATCTAATTTATCCACGTTGATATGGTCGACAACAAAACCGTCGTTGATGACCCTAGTGTAAATTTCAGTGATAAATCTATGAGCGAGATAAGTTCTTTTTTTTTGTTGTCCGACCATAACTGTAATTCTTTATTATTAATACAACGAAGAGGAACCCTTCTTCGTCGATATCTGACAGTTCCATTTCGAGATGCTTCGGATTTTACACTCAAAATTACCGATATAATTACCAGTGGTATAATTACTCGTAGAAATTATTTACCATAATTACCACGTTGAAAAATATATGCGAGCATTATATACCCATGCCGTCACGCGCAAAATATTTATCATTCGAAGACGAAACAGCGATTATTTCACCACGAGGAAAACAAAGACCCATAGACATCGGCGGCATGTCTCACAGATTCTATGTGGACACCGAAGTATAACGCAGCTGAATACAACGACGGAAAGTCTTTAATGATGTTGTCGTAAAACGCCGTCACAGGTCTCGGTGTTCGGTTTTTACTCCCAAGTTAACTTAAATCGGATGTGAAACGTATTCCTCGTTCATTTTTTATATGAGATTTTATTTGTTTAATTTGGATGTTATTTTTTTTTCTATCTACGTAGTCCTGCGGAGATTTTATAACCATCACACGGTGATTAATATGTGTATGTGTGTCATAATATCGTTTAAGCTCTTGATAGTTTTTCCCACCACAGCGAGAACATAATTGAGATTTTCCTCGAACACCTATGCCAAATTGGTTACAAGGTTGTGAACCAAGACTTCCTCGTCAAATACTTTGCATGTGGGTGAAGCAATATTTGTTTCTACATAATTTTCCACTTCGAGCTAATTTAACGATAGGTAACCAATCACAGCTGTAAAGAGACATATATAATATTTATTTAAATATTTGTCATAATTATATACATAGAAGAAAATTTCCATAATTACTATGAATTCGAAAGATTATCGAAAATTAATCCTTGGAAAAAGACTATATTTAACATAGGCAGAATTTCAGATGTATCAAAAACACTGATATAAAACCGAGCAGTGAAAGGTAAAATTCGTGAGTGTTTTAATGAATTTTACCGCAATGGAGCATCTCACTGTTGTTCGACATTCAGAATTATCGACAAGGATGTCAATGTGCCCACGATCGATGATACCATGAACGATGAAAGAGCGCCAATGTTAATTTTACATATTGGACGATAAAAGTAATTTTTTAGAATAAAATTTGTTAGATACATCGAAGAAACGGATATTTGGATCATCGAAGATAAACTAGAACCAATTTTGAAAGATAACAAAACTGTTATTGTGAGTCGAGATTCCAAACCAGGGTTATTGGTCGGACTTGACAAACCATTCTATGAAAAATCTTATCTATAACAGCAGCTGTTTATGGGCTATATCCGATAAATGATAAACCCGATATTGAAAAACTAGCTCCGATGAAAAAATCATCGGAATCACTTCGTGATTCAACGTCAACGTTGAATTGTGTAGCGGAACGAATAATAGAACACTTCACGAATGCATCCCGGGGAATTAAATTGACTGATTTTCGACGTATAAAAATAACCGAATCTGGATTAACTGTAAGAGAGCGTGGAGCAGCAATTAAAGATGTTTCAAAACTAGAACGAATATTAAAATGTCCAATATCGGTAAAAGCACTCACCGGAGAGGTATTATATGAAGCGAGATAAAAATCAAGAGGAGCCTCTATTGAAATTATTGATCATAACAAACACGCGTGGACACCCGCGGTAATAATATTCCCACGGGATAGAACCGTAAGATATATCCCCGAGGAGTTCTCTCCAGAATTTTCCACAGAGGAGAAATTATTTGATTTTATTCAAAGTTGAGCAAAACGATCCTGTATCAGTGTAGTTATTATATAGTTTTGAAAAATCCGAGTGTAAATTCGATCATTTTGTAAGACCCAACGGAGAATTATACCGCAATGAAACCCTCCAACACGCAATGAAAAAAATCGCTAATGAGGTTTCGAAGAGTATTTCCTCGAAGAGTTTCGACGACGAACAATTACTAACAAACTGCTTTACAATTCCGTCGCTTGCAGCTCATTTTGCGAGAAAACAAACTCATGGAAACCAACACTAAAGGAATTTTTATCAGATGTTAAATCAAGCTGTAAAGGATATGGCCATGGAGGATTATGGAATACATAATATACCCGCGAGAATATTATTTCCGTTGATATGGCCGCGTGTTATCCCGGGAGTTTTCTCGGGTATGGTGGCGCTCTACAGTTTCGTACTTTGCATAGGGTTAGAATTTTAAAGAAAAATAATTTTCTGGGTTTTCTTGACTGGTTATACTGGCAATATAATAAAGACTTTGTATATCTTAGGTGTTGGGAGAATAACTTCTTTCAATTCCCTTTATTTTGATGTATGATTGATGGGTGTACTTTAGGTTCTAGAGTATACAGCTTGGGCTAACTTAAGATGTGATCATGTAAACAAACTGCTAGCTCCGCATGGTCATTTTCACTTCCTGGAATTCATAGGTAAATTGTAGAAAAATGGTCCGATAACTTTTTTTTACTTTTCAGATGTTTTGTAATTTGTTCATTGCACTTTCAGAAGCTGCTATTGCCTACTTCAGTAAAATTCGTTTTCCCTAGTTTAATAACTGCTAAAATTAGTGTACTTTTGATTAATTCTGGCTAATTTTTCAAGCACAAGGGAGCATCCATTTTGTTATACCATGTGCTTATATCATGTACTATTTCCACAAGTGCAGTTTCCAAAGAAATATCAGACACATTACATCAAATTAGCATTGAGATATGCCAACATTATCTCCATTGTGCATGTTAGAAATGCAAACAACTTCACCTCACATACGTCACTATCTGAAAAGTACATACTAACCGATGAGCGCCCCCTATGGATTTGCCGGTGAATACTTCAAACCATTCGGACATCCCACACATGAGATGACTCGCGTTGCGATTAATGGGCCACTACCCGATTTTGATTTAACTGGATTCGCTCGTATGGTATCATTTGAATTAGCTACAGGGTTTCATCCGTGTAGTTATGTTTGGCTTGGTAGACATATGTCTGAAAAGCATTGGATGTCAATAGTGCTGTTACGATATATGATTGATTGCGGTATGCTGATATCGTTAATTGTCAGTGAAGCAATTATATGTTATCGAGCTCAGACTGAAGTCTGGTTACTACAACCAAATCTAGATAGTATAATCAACGAAAATAGAAAACGATTTCCTAATATCGACGAAGAAGAAATCATGAAATGGTTCAAACAGCTATTTGAAAGTGAAAATAGACAAGGAAAAGATCGTGGTAGAAGAATAATTGATAAATTCATCGAAGGTGGTAAATACTACAATACAAGATATTCCTCGCGGTTGATCATAGACAGCGTCGAATACGATTTTATAATCGCTGATGTAACGAATAAAGGTAAATTTGTAAATCGTAAAGATACTTTCTTATTCGATGGAACTAAATTGGGTACAATTATTACTTACTGCGATGGACACAGTGTTCAGTGTACACATCTGAGGGCGTCTATGTTAGCTTATACTTCTATTAATTTATTTTCGATGATAAATAGATTTCCTGACACCGCAGTTAGAGTAGCCACTGATTCATTTTATATACACGCGAAACATAGCGGCGCAGTGGCTAAATTCACAGATCGGGATGAACCTTGGGGGTGTTGGAGAATTAAAAAGAGACGCTACATGAGTATTGCAAATCAGCAGATGTTACGATTAAAGAAAAATATTTGAAAAATGATCAAATATCAGAATTATCTAATGCACCACCGCGTTCTGATCCAATATGTAGATACAAAACAGTTTATTTAAGCGGCTGTGGTGGATCAGGAAAGACGACTCGTGCGATTGAATTATTTCATAGAAAATCCTGTGGATGTTCACACATTAATTTGATTGTGTTAACACCAACACATAGACTTGCCAGAGAAATGAAACAACGAGGGGTAAATAGCTGTACTCATCACAGCTTTTTTCGATGGAAAGGCGACGAATGGACTCCCGATTGAATGGGTGAGAAATTTATTCCTGAAATTATTATTTTGGATGAGATATGCACGGTGTCGTTGTATGTATTAAACAAATTTCTTGATTGGTTGTTATTGAAAAATGCTAAAATTGTCATGTGCGGCGATCCTGGCCAACCAGATCCATTTGTCGGTGTACCCCACATAATTGGTTGAAAAACACGTGGTAAAAACACTTGATACAATATTTAGTTGAAATCATTTACATGAATCTCGCAAAATATTCAGTTAACCCATGGGCAACACCAACGACACTGGGCAGCCACGAGGAAACCTTGGATTGTCAAATTAACGATTTCAATGGCAAAACCAATGACGCTGGGTATATTTTGTTTACCACGAGGAAGCCTTGGATTATCAAATTAACGATTTCTAAAATCCATTACCCCTACTAGGAAGAATTAGATTCACGAATTAACCATTCTAGCAGCATTTTTTGTGAAATAATTTCGGTTTCCGTAGAAGGCTTATTTTGCTTGAGAACTATGGTCTGTTCACCCTTCCTGCTGCTCCCGGTTAGGTTGGCCTGACGTTGGAGGCCAGTTGATTATGGGAACTACAGAGAGCACGATACACATATTTTTGTAAAATGCATATTCGATAAAAGAAGTTGATGTTCCGTCTTTTAAATTTCCCTGGTAAAACAAAGACATGCAACAGGGCACGACGACCTAATTTTATAAATTTCCATTCGCTAAACTATGGCTTCTTACAAAAACGAGAAGAAAAAAAACAAAGAAATGTTCGCCAGATCAAACCCTCCAACTTACCGAGATTTCTCTCAAAGATGCTCTCTTGGGGTTAGTTATTTTTGTTACTATTGTTTTGAATATTTCCATAAAGTGTCCGCATGTGATTATTCAGATGGCCTATTATCGAGGTCACGCCCTTCATGTTGGCGTACATTAAATCATTGTTATATTAGTAATAGTAGGTGAAGCAGTAACTAGTCGGTTGGCCCGTGACGGATTAGAAGCAAGAAGGAAATTTATACCAGTCCGTGACTCTGTCAGGGAAATTTATAAGAATTCCAGAATTCTCAGGTCGAATACGCAGAAAACCTGTTACTGAAACCAAAAAAAACCTCTTATTCTTCAGCTTGAAAAAAAATAGCTGATGTATTGAAGTATCCAGACATTTACAAGATCTTAGGATCCAATGACTAAACTAACGAAATAAATTATGTAAGCAAGAAAGAAATATGATGAAGAAATGATAAAAAACATTACGTAAAAATATACTGAAGATGTTCTTTTACGGCAATCGACAAAACTGATTCAGAAACGTTTCTAGCTCTTGGTGTTAGGACTTCTGAAAGTAGTAAAAGAATGTTGAGACCAACACATGAAAAATATAGTTCCGGTCTACAACACTGGGCTGATCTATCTATCTATCTATCTATCTATCTATCTATCTATCTATCTATCTATCTATCTATCTATCTATCTATTTATCTATCTGTCTGTCTGTCTGTCTATCTATCTATCTATCTACATATATATATATATATATATATATATATATATATATATATGCATATATATATATATATATATATGCATATATATATATATATATGCATATATATATATATATATATATATATATATATATATATATATATATATATATATATATATATATACATATATATATATATATATATATATATACATATATATATATATATATATATATATATATATATATATATATATATATATATACATATATATATATATATATATATATATATATATATATATATATATATATATATTTATATGATTCATGGATTAAGTGAACCCGGTTTATCTTGAATATGAAGAAGGAAAACAACAAATAGTAAGAGAACAAAAAAACGAAATAAAGAACAAAACCAGCAGAAACGACAGGAGAAGAGAAATATTAAAATGATTAAAATGTTCAAAAAATAATTGATTAACTTAGACCTGGAACGCATGAAAACATTAGTGGTATAGATAACGATCAATAAGCTAAACACACTGCAGATGATTCCAGTTATCCGACTGATGTGTTATCACAACATCAAAAATCGTATGAGGATGAATATCATAAGATGATCTTTAGAATGCGTCATAATAAGGGTAGTATTAGTAGGGATCATATAAAAGTAGATCAACTTAAAGCAAAGACGAACAATATTATGAACTTCAATGCGTTATTGGAACTTATTGAAGATCAAACACTGTAGAATAAACATGACTCTTGTAAAAGAACATTAGTTGGATATGACAGACCTGGCGTATAATTTTCTGAAGTCTTGCGGGACGCTTAAGATTGAATCCAACTGATATGTATCTAAAGTTAAAACTCAAACACGAATATATTTTCAATCCTTAAATCATATGCATATATGTCTGTAATGCATTTGTCTAGCTTATAAGGTGAAATGGGTGGTATTATGTTCAGAGGTGTTTGTTGGCACATTAATTACATTAGGAATTTGATAATACCAATTGAATATAAATATATATTAAACTAAATACATATGACTAAACAAATGATGTTTTTACAATATTGGTCAATCACTGTCTCATACTCTCTCTCTCTCTCTCTCTCTCTCTCTCTCTCTCTCTCTCTCTCTCTCTCTCACACACACACACACACACACACACACACACAATGCTATCCAACTGTAACAGGTTGGACATCCGACTGTCATAACATAATTCAAATAAAGAAAGCAGCTGTTAATGTTTCACTTCTTGCGGTGGAAGACAGGCCAGATCAGTCGTTTTCTAAGACACATTATGAACCTGGACATATGGAGGTGGGGGACCAGCACTGGGATAAGCTGCTCCTTGCTGGACAGGGGTGATAGACTGTCCCTGGGATAATGCCGTGGTATTCACTGAAATGATTAAAATGAATATGTTTGGCTGTAATATAATATCAACATAATGTCGGGATAGAATTTCAAAATTAGAAATTTATCAACTTTCATTTCGACGGAACTTAAACTATAAGTTTCACACACCCAAGCTCATACAGACACAATGAACATTCCGTCTGTATTCAAATCGTACTAACATTTAAAAAAAGACATTCTACACGATGCATGCGTAAATTATAAGCGTTGCTGCTCAATTGACATTAACCATTGCAGCCATTTCTCTTAGAGATAAGTGGCTCTTAATAATTTAAAATTTAGAAACAAATTGAGAGGAGGCGTTCAAAAACTAATATTATAAGAACTGGATTCATAGTCTTACAATGTAAGACACCGAACTTGATATTTCCGACGTGGGATATTAGAGACATCCGCTACAATCGAATCGTAACCGATAACCGAAATGTATTAAATTTATGACCTCTATTAATATAATCATTTGCGAAAAGCTTTCATTTTATTAGCAAATATCTCGTGTAGGTAACCTAAACTGTTAATAAATACAAAATGGATTTCAGCAGGCTCTGAACCTGATGAGTAAGAAGGTTTCTAAAAACATATTACAAAATGAATAGTAAATACTATAATTCCAATTATATGAGTTTAACATTACTTTTTACTAATAATCCCATGATATAAACTGTTAATTTCAATTCACATGACTTCTATATTGCTAATCTTCTTAACGTTATCTGCTGTGCGATTCGACAATTTTACATCTCAAACCACGATAAACACAGAAATAACTCATCGTTAGAGTCAATTTAATTTTGAGAAAACACGGCCCTTTTTTATTGTTATTATTGTTTCTTCAGTACAGTATATTGATGTTGTGTATGCTATTTGAATTACATATAGTTTAGTCTAAGTTTGCATTATACTTGTATTTGCCCCAATATTCAATTACTTACCGACACATGTTTGCATAGCAGTATTAGCAGGTTGTATAACGGTCCCAGTCCGTCTGCTTGAATTGTTTATGGCAACACAACAGCATTTGATGATTCCAATCAGGATTGAAAGCCCAGCCACACCCCCAATAACAGACCCAACAATGATTCCGACCGGAACTTCTGAGCGAGAACTGCTGTAACTTGTGTAACTGTAACTGTTCCTGTGGAAAAATAGACATACTTACAAGGATTAATTTCACAGTTAGATAAAAGGTCCCAACTATCGAGATATATTAGTATGCCTTCGTCTACAATGTTTCGCTCCGCCGGTCCCTCTTTTTGAATCAGCGGGTCATGTTTTCAGGATGATACGAAGCTAACCAAACATATTTGTTCCGCTGATTACAGTGCAAATTCAACGATACAAAGAAAATGTCTGTCGATAATGTAACCATTGAGTAAATATCTTTTTCACTACAATGGGATAAGTAGCTTCTATCAACCAAAAATAACCACAGAACTCAATGACAAAGTGAAAGTATGTATGTATGAACTTATGCTATGTATGTATGTATGTATGTATGTATGTATGTATGTATGTATGTATGTATGTATGTATGTATGTATGTATGTATGTATGTATGTATGTATGAATGTAGGTAGGTAGGTAGGTAGGCAGGTAGGTAGACATCCGTACATGTATATAACTTACGAACAACACACGTCACTGTAATCGCTGTATTTACTGCCGCAACATCCATAAGTACAGTATCTTGTTGGGTAGTAATATGAAGTCGAGTAATCGTACGGACAGTATTCCCCAGCTAACACATGCACGGCTGAAATATAAATATTAATATCGTGACACTTTTTCTTCTTTCTCTTTCTCTCTCTGTCTCTATCTCTGTATATATATATATATATATATATCACAACAAGTTGGTGAAGATTCAATATTTAATATATAACTGAATTTGTGGACGTAACATAAATTACACTGAAATAGCAAAACGACTGGCTTCCGTTCCGACTTAATGTGAGCAACATGTTTGCAATTATATCAATCAAGATCAACAAATGACATTATACATTTGCTGTTCATCTCACAAGGTAGCGATGATGTTCATATAAAAATATAAGTAGCGAAACCTATATATATATATATATATATATGTATGTATGTATGTATGTATGTATGTATGTATGTATGTATGTATGTATGTATGTATGTATGTATGTATGTATGCATGCATGTATGTATGTATGTATGTATGTGTATGTGTGTGCATGAATGTATAAATGTAGAAAAGGAAAAGCAATTGCGTTGAAAGGAACGAGTGAGTCAGGAAAGACGAGAGACAATTTAGAATGAGAAGATGTGACAATTCAAAATGCTAAAAAAAGAAGTTATTTGTTACAGATGGAGAGAGGTGTAGAAGAATTGCAAGGTAGGTAGTGCACGCAGGATAAAATATTCCACACAACTAAAATTCAAAGTTACTTTATCATACATATCACGTTAGTACCCTCTCCTCAGTTTGAAGTAAAAGAAGTATATCTGTACTTACGTCATTGTGGGAAACATTAATTAACATTGAGATTAATTAACATTGAGATTAATTAACATTGAGATTAATTAACATTAACATTAATTAACATTGAGATTTCCTAGAGAGCAATTCTTTATGTTATTATAAAGTAAAAATATTCTCAGAACTGGTTATTATTATAGTTTAATACCTATAATTACGGTAGAATCGGGAACAAGTCATTAGTACCTGAAGTATATCAAAACATGTTTATGAATTACTCAAAATTAAGTAGCAAACCTTTTCAAATTTGAAAAGAAAACGAAAATTTTGTTAATAGGTACTGTATATTCTAAACCACTTTTTTATACAATTAATTTTAGTTGAGTAACTAAAACTTCAAGCCATATTTATATTAAGATCTTTCATCATATGAACAAGGTGATATCTTCCAAATAAGTATCACATGAAGCTATGACTTTTGCCTCCAATTAGAGAATTTCTTATGTCAGTCATCCACTTATTAAGACTTTGGTACAAAGCATGGCATTTCAGTCTAATTGGCGCCCTTCTCTTAATAGTTGCCGTTAAGGTCAGTTTGGGTAATGTGTCTTAAAAGATGCATATGATGTTTTTTTTCTGTAATGTCAATTAATATAAACATATTAGACCGTTTCGTAAATATTTTGGATACTCCAATGTGTCTCGTTTTTGAACATTATGGACTATAAAGAGGGAGAGAATATAATATTACTATTTTAAATTACCTACCTTGTAGTAAGATAAAAATCGGTAACATAGCGCAAAAAATCATCTTTCTGGTCTCAGAGGTATTCATGCGAACAACACGGCTTCTTCTCTGTTCTAAGTTGTGCAGCGGATAATGTAAAGAAGACACAGAATATCTGACGTAATCCCAAAGTAAAATAATCAATACGTATTCCGCATGTGCCAATCCTAAAAGTTTTTATCTTACCAAACAAGGAGATTACTAATCATGTTAATTCCAAGAAAATGTTATTGATTGAAAAGAAAATATACGTATGCACTTCAAATATATACGTAATAATGCTGTAGTAACCTGACTACTAAGGATTTAGTTTTAATTATTACACAAAGCTATAAACGCAAATTTTTAGGCTACAGTAGAACGATTATACTAAGAATATGTTTGTAACCAAGAAAGATATATTTATTATTACCATTATATATGTATATGTATATGTATATATATATATATATATATATATATATATATATATATATATATATATATATATATATATATATATATATATATATATATAAACGAAAGACACGTCAGATGGCGAATACCAGTCCTTTCAGGTGCACTGGATTCAGTATGTTATCTATGAAGGCTAAACAATTTCCTTTCTTGACGCGTCTTTTTCATACCCAAATGAATTTCTTTAAGTGTTTATCTTGTATATGTTTTTTACTTTTTTATTTGCCTTTCAAAAAAAACTCAATGAAAGTCGAAAGCGTTTCGGGTAGTTAGTTCACTTTAGCTATGTTAGTAGTCAGTTTATTATATATATATATATATATATATATATATATATATATATATATATATATATATATATATATATATATATATATATCACAACAAGTTTGTGAAGATTCAATATATAATATATAACTGCCTTTGTTTACGTACCATAAATTAAACTGAAAGAGCATAACGCCTGGCTTACGTTCCGATTTAATGTGAGCAACATGTTTGCAATTATATCAATCAAGATCAACAAATGACATTATACATTTGCTGTTCATCTCACAACGTATATATTTGCCACAAATATACCATAGGGTGTCTGCAAAATATATAACCGTCTGTACGGAGAGAGAGGTAGATAGATTAGTGGAAGTAAAAGTTTTCTTTCAGTGTTATTGTGCATCGTTTCTAGATGTTCATACTGATAGGTAAATCTGTAGATCAATATCGTTTTGGTCTCAGAGAGTAAAAGATATGTACATGTCTTCATTTACAATTACATCACAGTTTGGGGGGAGGCTTCCTCTATGTATGTATGTATGTATGTATGTATGTATGTATGTATGTATGTATGTATGTATGTATGTATGTATGTATGTATGTATGTATGTATGTGTGTGTGTATATGAATGTATAAATGTAGGAAAGGAAAAGCAATTGCGTTGAAAGGAACGAGTGAGTCAGGAAAGACGAGAGACAATTCAGAATGAGAAGATGTGACAATCAAAATTCTAAAATAAAAAAAGTTATTTGTTACAGATGGAGAGAGATGTAGAATAATTGTAATATAGCTAGTGCAAGCAGGATAGCATATTCCACACAACTAAAATTCAATGTTATTTATCATACATGTCACCTATAGTACCCTCTCCTCAGTTTGAAGTAAAAGAATTATATCTGTATTTACGTCATTGTGGGAAACATTAATTAACATTGAGATTAATTAACATTGAGATTAATTAACATTAACATTAATTAACATTAACATTAATTAACATTGAGATTAATTAACATTGAGATTTCCTAGAGAGCAATTCCTTATATTATTATAAAGTAAAAATATTCACAAAACAGTTTATTCTTGTAGTTTAATACCTATAATTACGGTAGAATCTGGAACAAGTCATTAGTACCTGAAGTATATCAAAACTTGTTTAGGAATTGCACAAAATTCAGTAGCAAAACCTTTTCAAATTTGCACAGAAAACGCAAATTTTTTTTTATAGGTACTGCATATTCTAAACCACTTGTTTATACAATTAATCTTAGTTGAATAAATAACACTTCAAGCCATAGTTATATTAAGGTCTTTCATGATGTGAAAAAGGTGGTATCTTCCAAAAAAGTATCACGTGAAGCTATGATTTTTGCCTCCAATCACAGAATTTCTTAAGTCAGTCATCCAGTTATTAGGACCTTGGTACAAAGCATGGCATTTCAGTCTAATAGGCGCCCATCTCTTAATAGTTGCCGTTAAGATCCGTTTGGGTAATGTGTCTTAAACGATGCATATTATGTTGTTATTTCTGTAATGTCAATTAATATAAACAAATTAGACCGTTTAGTAAATATTTTGGACAGTCCAATGTGTCGCGTTTGGGAATATTATGGACTATAGAGAGGGAGGGAATATAATATTACTATTTTAAATTACCTACCTTGTACTAAGATAAAAATCGGCAAATTAGCGCATAAAATCATCTTTCTGGTCTCAGACGTATTGATGCGAACAACACGGCTTCTTTTCTATTCTAAGTTATACAACGGATAATGTAAAGAAGACACAGAACATCTGACGTAATCCCAAAGTAAAATAATCAATACGTATTCCGCATGTGCCAATCCTAAAAGTTTTTATCTTACCAAACCAAGACATTACTAATCATGTTAATTCCAAGAAAATGTTGTTGATTGCAAAGAAAATAAATGTATGCACTTCAAATATATACGTATTCATGCTGTAGTAACCTGACTACTAAGTATTTAATTTTAATGATTACACAACGCTATCAAGGCAAATTTTGAGGCTACAGTACAGCGATTATACAAAGAATTTGTTTGTAACCAAGAACGATATATTATTATTACAATTATATATATATATATATATATATATATATATATATATATATATATATATATATATATATATATATATATATATATATATATATATATATATATATATATATATATATAAACGATAGACACGTCAGATGACGAATGCAAGTCCTTTCAGGTGCACTGGATTCAGTATGTTATCTAAGAAGGCTAAGCAATTAAGCAATTTCCTTTCTTAACGGGTCTTTTTCATACCCAAATGAATTTCTTTAAGTGTTTATGTTGTATATGTTTTTTACTTTTTTATTTGCCTTTCAAAAAAAAATACTTAATGGAAGTCGAAAGCGATTCGGGTAGTTAGTCCACTTTAGCTATGTTGGTAGTCAGTTTATTATTATTATCACAACAAGTTTGTGAAGATTCAATGTATAATATATAACTGCCTTTGTGGACGTACCATGAATTAAACTGAAAGAGCATAACGCCTGGCTTCCATTCCGATTTAATGTGAGCAACATGTTTGCAATTATATCGATCAAGATCAACAAATGACATTATGCATTTGCTGTTCATCTCACAAGGTATATATTTGCTACAAATATATAATAGGGTGTCTGCAAAATATATAACCGTCTGTACGGATAGAGAGGTAGATAGATCGGTGGAAGTAAACGTTTTCTTTTTGTATTAGTGTGCATCGTTTCTAGATGTTCATACTGATAGGTAAATCTGTAGATCAATATTGTTTTGTTCTCAGAGAGTAAAATATAGGTACATGTCTTCATTTAAAATTACAACATAGTTTGGAGGGAGGCTTCCTCTACCGTGGGGTAATATATATTTGTAAAGTTTATGCAAGCGATGCTGTTCATGTAATATATATATATATATATATATATATATATATATATATATATATATATATATATATATATATATATATATATATATATATATATATATGTGTGTGTGTGTGTGTGTTTGTGTGTGTGTATGTGTGTGTGTGTGCATGAATGTATTAATGTAGAAAAGGAAAAGCAATTGCGTTAAAGGAACGAGTGAGTCAGGAAGGCGAGAGACAATTTAGAATGAGAAGATGTGACAATTAAAAATACTAAAAAAAAGAAGTTTTTTGTTACAGATGGGGAGAAGTGTAAAGGAATTGCAATGTAAGTAGTGCAAGCAGGATAAAATATTCCACACAACTAAAATTTAAAGTTACTGTATCATACATATCATGTTAGTACCCTCTCCAAAGTTTCAAGTAAAAGAAGTATATCTGTATTTACGTCATTGTGGGAAACATTAATTAACATTGAGATGTCCTAGAGAGCAATTATTTATATTTTTATAAAGTAAAAATATTCACAAAACAGTTCATTCTTGTATTTGAATACCTATAATTACGGTAGAATCTGGAACAAGTCATTTGTACCTGAAGTATATCAAAACTTGTTTAGGAATTGCACAAAATTAAGTAGCGATACCTTTTCAAATTTGCAAAGAAAACGCAAATTTTTTTAATAGGTACTGCATATTCTAAACCACTTGTTTATACAATTAATTTTAGTTGAATAACTAAAACTTCAAGCCATAGTTATATTAAGATCTTTCATCATGTGAAAAAGGTGGTATCTTCCAAATAAGTATCACGTAAAGCTATGATTTTTGCCTCCAATCACAAAATTTCTTAAGTAAGTCATCCGCGTATTAGAACTTTGGTACAAAGCATGGCATTTTAGTCTAATCTAAGCCTTTCTCTTAATAGTTGCCGTTAAGGTCCGTATGGGTGATGTGTCTTAAACGATGCATATGATGTTGTTCTTTCTGTAATGTCAATTAATATAAACAGATTAGACCGTTTAGTAAATATTTTGGACAGTCTAATGTGTCGCGTTTGGGAATATTATGAACTATAGAGAGGGAGAGAATATAATATTACTATTTTAAATTACCTACCTTGTACTAAGATAAAAATTTGCAAAAAAGCGTATAAAATCATCTTTCTGGTCTCAGACGTATTGATGCGAACAACACGGCTTCTTTTCTATTCTAAGTTATACAACGGATAATGTAAAGAAGACACAGAATATCTGACGTAATCCCAAAGTAAAATAATCAATACGAAATTCGCATGTGCCAATCCTAAAAGTTTTTATCTTACCAAACAAGGACATTGCTAATCATGTTAATTCCAAGAAAATGTTATTGATTGCAAATAAAATAAATGAATGCACTTCAAATATATACGTATATACGTAATCATGCTGTAGTAACCTGACTACTAAGGATTTAGTTTTAATGATTACACAAAGCTATCAACGCAAATTTTGAGGCTACAGTACAACAATTATACAATGAATATGTTGTTAGCCAAGAACGATATATTTATTATTACCATTATATACGTATTTATATATAAACAAAAGACACGTCAGATAACGAATACCAGTCCTTTCAGGTGCACTGGATTCAGTAAGTTATCTAAGAAGGCTAAGCAATTTCCTTTCTTAACGGGTCTTTTTCATACCTAAATGATTTTATTAAGTGTTTATCTTGTATATGTTTTTTACTCTTTTATTTGCCTTTCAAAAAAAAACTCAATGAAAGTCGAAAGTGATTCGGGTAGTTAGTCCACTTTAGCTATGTTGTTAGTCAGTTTATTATATATATATATATATATATATATATATATATATATATATATCTATATCTATATCTATATCACAACAAGATTGTGAAGATTCAATATATAATATATAACTGCCTTTGTGGACGTACCATAAATTAAACTGAAAGAGAATAACGCCTTGCTTCCGTTCCGATTTAATATTAGCAGCATGTTTGCAATTATATCAATCAAGATCAACAAATGACATTATACATTTGCTGTTCATCTCACAAGGTATATATTTGCCACAAATATACCATAGGGAGTCTGCAAAATATATAACCGTCTGTACGGATAGAGAGGTAGATAGATTGGTGGAAGTAAACGTTTTCTTTGTGTGTTAGTGTGCATCGTTTATAGATGTTCATACTGATAGTTAAATCTGTAGATCAATATCGTTTTGGTCTCAGAGAGTAAAATATAGGTACATGTCTTCATTTACAATTACAACATCGTTTGGAGGGAGGCTTCCTCTACTGTGGGGTAATGTATATTTGTAAAGTTTCTGCAAGCGATGTTGTTCATTTAATATATATATATATATATATATATATATATATATATATATATATATATATATATATATATGTGTATATATATATATATATATATATATATATATATATATATATATATATATATATATATATGTGTATATATATATATATATGTATATGTATATGTATATGTATATGTATGAATGTATGTATGTATGTATGTATGTATGTATGTGTGTGTGTGTGTGTGTGTGTGTGCCTGTATAAATGTAGAAAAGGAAAAGCGATTGCGTTGAAAGGTACGAGTGAGTCAGGAAGGACGAGAGACAATTTAGAATGAGAAGATGTGACAGTTCAAAATACTAAAAAAAGAAGTTATTTGTTACAGATGGGGAGAGGTGTAGAAGAATTGCAATGTAGGTAGTGCAAGCAGGATACCATATTCCACACAACTAAAATTCAATGTTACTTTATCATACATATCAGGTTAGTACTCTCTCCTTATTTTCAAGTAAAATAAGTATATCTGTATTTACGTCATTGTGGGAAACATTAATTAACATTAACATTAATTAACATTGAGATTAATTAACATTAACATTAATTAACATTGAGATTAATTAACATTGAGATTAATTAAAATTGAGATGTCCTAGAGAGCAATTTTTTATATTATTATAAAGTAAAAATATTCTCAGAACTGGTTATTATTATATCTCAATACCTATAATTACTGTATAATATGGAACAAATCATTTGTACCTGAAGTATATCAACACTTGTTTAGGAATTGCACAAAATTAAGTAGCGATACCATTTCAAATTTGCAAAGAAAACGCAAATTTTTTTAACAGGTGCTGTACATTCTAAACCACTTGTTTATACAATTAATTTTAGTTGAATAACTAAAACTTCATGCCATAGTTATATTAAGATCTTTCGTCATATGAAAAAGGGGGTATCTTCTAGAAAAGTATCAAGTGAAGCTATGATTTTTTCCTCCATGTACAGAATTTCTTAAGTCAGTCATCCACTTATTAGGACTTTGGTACAAAGCATGGCATTTCAGTCTAATCTAAGCCTTCTCTTAAGTTAATAGTTGCCGTTAAGGTCCGTTTGGGTAATGTGTAATTTTCTGGTACTTTCATGTCATAACTGAACTGTCATAGCATGTACCGTTATGAAAACTATATAAATTATCAAGCAGAATGTTATCAAATGAGTTATACAATGTGCTCGAAATTTTGTCTGATCAACTCTTAATTGCATTACCTACCATATCTTTCTAAAATAGTGGAAATAAGTTTGCCAAATTAGTATTAGCACATAAGTATTTTTATAGTTATAAATAGTACTCATATTGTATACATAGACTGGTTATCATTATCAATTTGTCGACATCAACCTTTACCGGACAAGGACATTAATAATCATGTTAATTCCAAGAACATGTTATCGAGTGCAACGAAATATATGTATGCACTTCAAATATATGCATAATCATGATGTAGTAACCCGACTACTAAGGATTTAGTTTTAATGATTACACAAAGCTATAAACGCAAATTTTGAGGCTACAGTGCAACGATTATACAAAGAATATGTTTGTAACCAAGAACGCTATATTTATTATTACCATTATATATATATATATATATATATATATATATATATATATATATATATATATATATATATATATATATATATATATCAGTAATCACTTAGAACCCGTTTAGGCTGGCCTTAAGTTGCCCTGCAGGCGAGTAATTCAGGTAATAATTGATTATGATAACTACAGAGAGCACGACAATCATTGTATTTAAAATGCATATTTTATAACAGACGCTGATAAAACGTTTTTTAAATTTGCAAGATTTAACAATGACATACATCAGAAGGGAGGGCTAGCAGACCTAATTTGTTAAGGTCACATTTGCTAAACTAAGGCTTCTTACAAAACTAAAGACAAACAAACAAATGTTCGCCAAATCAAAGTCTCTGACTTACCGAGAGTTGCTCTACAAGAGGCTCTTTTAGAGTTATTTATTTTTGTGACTAAATTGTGTTGAATATTTCTTACAGTATCCGCGTGAGATTACCAAATGATCTCTTATCTAAGTCACGCACATTCTTATGCTTTAAATTTAATCATTATTATATCAGTAAAGGGTGGTGAAGCGTAAAACAGTCGGATAGCCCGTGAGAGATTAGATGTAAATAAGAAATTTAAGCCAGTCCGTATTTCTGCCAGGAGAAAATGCAAAAATGCCAGGAATCTCAGGTTGAAAATGCAAACTTTCTCAACAACTTTTCAAACCTGTTTCTGTAAAAACTAAACATCTTCTTCCTAAACTTAAAAAAAATAGCTGAAAGTATTTAATAATGATAGCAATGTCTTCCTGATCGAATGCCTCAACTAGCAAAAACCTATTATTAAAGAGAAAAATACTGATGAAGAAATAGTCAACGAATTACTTAATAAATATACTGCGGATGCTTTAACCGCAATCGACAAAAATTATATATGTTTTCGGTCTAGAACACTGGGCTGATATGTTTTATAAAATTAAAACTAAAAACGTCGTTTCGACACAAAAAGTATGATACATTTATTGAACATACACCCGGTTTGCCGAATCGATTAATCAAACCGGGTGTATGTTCAATATTAAGAAGAAATATAGCAAATAATACGAGAACAAACAAAACTAAATAAAGAACAAAAACAGCAGAATCCACAAGAAAAGAGAATTCTTAAAAATTTTCAAACATTAATTTACTAATTTAATTCTGGAGCATATGAAACAATTAAAGATATGGATGATGATCAATTAACTAAACATACTGCAGATGATTCCAGTTCCGTCTGATGTCTTGTCACAACATAAAAAATTGTATGAGGATGAGTTTCGTAAATTGAATTTTAAAATGCATCATAATAATAGTAGTATTAGTAGGTATGTTCCAGATTATTGTATGACATCAGAAAAAGTAGATCAACTATAAACAAAATACGAATAAACGTAAGATAATCAAGGTGCAATTGGTAGTTGTATACCAAGCATTAGGTAGTAATGGTCATATTGCCACTCCAAATAATATTCTTTCCGACATAGCACGATTAGAATTTCCCATAGGAGGAAAATGAGCTGGAACTATTTCAGTGAAGCAGCTGATAGTTTGTCAACGACTATGTCAAGGTAGTATCATGGACATTGGCTTATATCGGGAACTTATAGATAAATTTGTTGAATATTATAACAGCGATTTGATATAACGATAACAAATAACATGATCATACTTCAACGACACCGTGGACCTGTAAAGGTCAGAGTAACACATTCACAAATAACTGTCTATCACGCGACTTAGGCGATGGTCCTGGTAATGTTATTTAAGGGTTATTTGCATGAATGGCTCACTAAACAGCTCCAATCGAACATGTATCGGTAGAAGCTATTAATGTTATCTGTGACTAAAATCCTGGTGTTATATGTAATGTTGACAGTAAGGCCTTTTATGCAGCTAAGGATAGACTAAAACGATTATTTCGTCGAAAACCGCAACCAGTTAAACTATCAAGTACTGAAACCATGCCTGATAATTTCAGTAACATAATAAACCACGCAAATCAGAAAGTAGCAGCCTTCAAAAGCCTTCAAAAGTCTGATAGCAGGACGTGGTCATCGTGTTACCTGTCCAAATTCATGATGATCATGATTTAGGTCAACGCAGTTAAAAACAAATGTTCAAACGTATCCGACACAGCATTTGACATGGATGCACCGGTTCCTAAGTATGAATCAGTATGTGAGTATCACTGTTATTCTTATGACGCAATACAGCCAAATCAACGAGGCAGAATTCTTCTAAAAGTTCAAGTAACATGTGGATATTTCTTACCCGCGTAAGCATGTATCAACTTTGAATATGAAATTATTAACCTGATGAAGCAGCATATAATGATTTTCTGGTTGGTGTTGTTAACAAAGGAATTATGGCTTTGTTTGATATCGCTAAGTATATGTTTGATCGAAGAAATATCGAATCGATTCAAAAAGATTTTCATGTTGCTAGAATGATAATAGGCCTGCATAGATATTCCGATAACTATACAGGATCACCTGGTCCATCAGTGACGTGGGCTAAAGATACTTATAATAACCTTGATAGTAAAAACGTAATTACCGATAATGTAATACATGCTGCGGGAGCTGCAGAAACCACTGCAGTAATGTCGATGAATGATACTTTCATTTTAGGATTCTATACACGCCGATCAAATTTTAAGGGTTCCATCATAAACGTTTGATTCGCAATTCCACTATCTCACATTTTCGTTTTTTTTAAAAAAGTGTTAGAGTTATTGATGCAACAGTAGACAATTTGTAAAAAAATAGATCACTCTTAATATTATAATTGTCACATCATCATGTCAATTCCAGTTCTTGCAGCTATAGCAGCATGAATCGCTGCTGCTGACCCTGCTGTCGTAAAGTCTGCTGCAACGGGGCTCTCGGAACAGCGGAGGTAATAAATCTAAAGATAGCAAAGTTGCAAGGATACAAAAAGGAAAGGGTCTGAGACTAATGGGTAGTCGTTTTACGTTCAAGAAAGGCTTAAGACTTCCAGGGAGTTTTACTCGTAAGGAAAACAAACTACCAAATACAATTGAATAAGAGCAATGCCAATTTTTGATTTAATAGATGATGCCCAAAAAATATAAAAACATCCTTAGAGGTGTTCTTATGAGAGATCAGTTACAGTCCAGATCAAACAGTGTTGAAACCGCTATCATTAATCTCTTTAATTCCACTAGACCCGAAACTCACCTGAATGCATACACGTTAAATCCTCTTGGAAAATTTTGTTGTTTTTTTAAATATTCGTATGGGTCAGCAAAGTACCGTATCGAACATAACCATCACAGAAATGATTACACGATTATTCACTTTTTAGAGAAATCTTCAAATATAATCGTATATATTTATGGAAGATCTCTCTCGAAACAAAAAAAAAAACAGTGACTTAATATGACATTAGAGTGAAAACAAGACGAAACAAAAATATCCGAATTGATAAATCTTACAAAGGAGGATCCTAACGAAATGTTTGTATTTCAGGATAAGCAAAGAAAGTTAAAAACGAGTAATTTTTCATTAAATGATATTATCGTTACAATTGATAGAGTAACCAAGAGCAACATAACCGTATGTGACAGCAAAGGAAACATTAAACTTAGTGTTCTCATTTCAACTGTATCGGATATGATTCGAAAATTGATAATAGAAAAATTCGGTGAAACCATGACAGGTGAACTCAACATGAACATGAATAAGATAACCGTACATGGAGATCCAGTATCCGATAAGGATAGTCTATTCAAACTGCCTACCTTTAGTACGAATATCAGCCGCTGTATCAATAAGCTAAGGCTCGAATCAGCAAGAGTATATATATATATATATATATATATATATATATATATATATATATATATATATATAAAGAAATTATTTCCGTAAAATTCTGCTGAACCACTATTTTCAGCAATTAAATTAGTATTTCGTACTTACACTTAATAACATTTTAAAATTCTTTTTATGTGATGCGTATATCATGCCAAAAGAAAAATGTTATAGCTTGTCGCAAAGGAAGACTACGTCTTAGGTAGACTATAATCTGTGATCTACCATTATTAACGATTTTATTTTTAAAACAGATTGTTCATTGAATTGACTGTTAATGTATTTTTGAATATAATTGTAAATAATGATGTTGATCGAAAACTATATATACTTATGTTGATTGAACAATATATGGTAGGTTGAGAAATACATAGTGGCTTAAAATAGTGCCGATACGACGCGAACACTATATCATACTGTTCTGCAGACGAACACATATACCTATATCTGTTCAGGTTATTGGCAGTATAAAAGGAGGTAACTACTTTAACTTACTGAAGGAGGATTAATGACAGTGATTATCTCCCTTTTGCATTATCATTCTGACTACATTAATATATATATATTGTTTCCGCAATATTAAAAAGTTTGCTTAAATCATTTAGAGACAGCGGACGTTTGTGTATTTTCTGCTACAAGTTGAACCGAAGGCATGCATATATCTACATGTTTGCTTACTGAGATTATTGAATGAAATGTTAATTATTCGCCAGTTGCTGTATTCACTGATCTAACCAACAACTTCGCAAATATTTTGTTATATTTTTGAACTTCATTCCTTTGTTTTGGCTCTGTGTAACAGCTTCTACATTTCTGAATAATTATCATCTTTTTTGAAGTTACTGTGGTCTATCAAAATACCATCCTTAATTTTTCCAAAATAAGTCTCGAAAATATAAAGTTGGGACAAAGATATCTTTTTTCAGGCAGTGTGTGAGAGCCAGTATTATCAGCTGTATTTTTTTAGTCGACACGAGGTGCTTCGTAATTATAAATGGTGGTATGATTTGAAAATTCTTGGCTCATTTAAAATAATATTATATGTCTAAATTATCACTTACATAACTAAACAAGTAATCTTCAGGGGTTCATTTAATTTTTTCACTGACATTATTTATATAAAATCGTAATATCACATCATCTCTGCATATTTTACCGCAACAGTGTATACACACTAGTGTTTTTACTCTAAATCCTATACCACATTGTAACCACTGATGTAGAATAAGGCTCCGTCGCCGTGCAATTTGTAAATGCTGTCCGCAGAATTCGTTGACACACTTACACAGAATTTATTACATGGGAATGAAGAGATTGAAGATCCACCTTATCATCAACCACCAGCACTGATCTTTCATCTGATTCGCATAGATAAGTCATATGTATATATCTATATATATACGTAATTTTTAAAAAAATATAATATGGAGGAGTTATACAAAATCATGATTTGTCTTTGTCAGAATAACTCCTGACGTTCGAAGGAGCGATCGTATTGACAATAATAATCTGATTAATATTACTTGGAGTTCTAAAAAGGAAGTTCATGATGATGGGGCATCTCGCGTAAAAAAAAAAATTCAAAATTATACAGGATGACTTTTTCATTGCAAACCAGGAATGTCGAATGTGATTGATGCACCTTATTATATTCGAGCATATCATGTAACCGTGGTTGTTTATGGCATGTAACAGCTAAATGATAACCTGATATGAATGATCCTGCTCCAATGCAATTTAAAAAAAAGAACAAACAACTCTGTAGCTGAGCGAGTAATATAATATTTAACAAACGCGATACGCGTAAATAGACTAACTGATTCAAACATAAATAGGCAAATGAGTGAGCTGAATTAGTAGAAAAAGCGGAGCTAGTATTAATATTGTATCTAAATTAGAAATAATCTTAAAATGTCCAATAATAGTAGCAACTATAACAGGATAAATGTTCCAAGATTCGAAACATACTAAAACAAAAGGAGCTTCTAAAATATCATTGGTCATAATGAGCACGAGGGGACTAATGCAGTACCAATATTTCCACCAGATCGAACCGTTTGATTATATCCCCAGAAATCTGGTGGAACTATATTTTATTTTTTCACGAAATATCTATAAAAACTTAAGATCCTCTGTCGGTATGTTTATTTCAAAGTGATGCTAAATATAATCAATTTGTACAACCTAAAGGTGAAATATATAAGTTTGAATCTCTCCAGGAAACAAAAAAGTATCTTGCGCAGAATGTTTCAAATGATTATAGTGACGAGTTGCTAAGCGCCGAATGTCTCAAATATGTACAACACAGTTGTGTCGAATATGGACAAGTTGGGTTGTAGAGTACCCGGTATGTCAAAGATGACGTGGATATGGTCGGTCGCATGTTATCCGAAAAATTATTTTAGGGATTTGAGAATGTTACAGATACATTAATATATTTGGCCATCCCACTAACGAGATGACCAGAGTGTAAAAAATAAAGACCGGTTAAAAGTAGAAACGTGGTCACCAAATCAACATGTTTGGAATGGCGTGGCTGTCGCTCATATTTGCATGTACATAGTATAAAATCATATCCCGTCCATATGACCTGCCTTATCCTTAGTAGAAAAATGATTACAGTGAATTAATGCCCATAACGGCATCTAAGTGTGATAGCGTTGCCTAAATAAATTACTTACAATCATATTGACTCTTTTATAAATCAGGGAACATTTATGAAAGAGGAGTTACTACTAAATTTCATATTAAAGCGAAGTAGTCATTCGTGGTTTGCAATGATTGTTTACACCGGTACACAAAGCATTCATATACATATTCGCTCTACAGAATCAGATGAACCCCTTATTCGTCATCTTTTTGTATTGCCTTCGATCATGCACTGAACATACTTGTACAGTCAGAATTCAATCGTCCTCAAACAAAACTAAAGGGCTAGGATAAATGTTTCTAGATTATTACATATATACACATAACACAGCATAGTTACATTTATTGGTAGGATGTTGTATATCCACAGACATGCCACGATGATTAGAACAAGAGAATATTTTAGTATCCTGGTTTTTCACCAAATCACTAATATGATCATTTTCCTGATTAGAGAACACTATTAAGGTTGACCGATATATCAATGTAGTCAACGGCAACACAATGCTCGATGTGCTGTCAGAATGAAACTTACATGCTATATGGGAGAATGTAGAATCTCGTCTTAGAGGTAAACATCTTGAAAATGTAGTATAACAACTTAAATGACTGTTTTTTTTAAACCTTTCTAGTGACACATTTAGAGGGGTTAGAGCATACGTTTGTCTTATTGCTGCAGAGTAAAGAACATTGAAGCTCAACATCTTTCTTGTGAGACCCCATTGAATAGCGTCAGGTGCAATTTAATTAATTATCGTTATCTGTAAAGTAATAAACGTGTGTTTCAGTAATCAATAACCGACAGGTCCAACCAATCTACGTGGAATCCAATAGTAAATGTTAAAGATGACCCTCTTCATCGTAGACATAAATATGATCGAGCTAATGTAATTACCACAAACGACAGTTTTTAGCTTTTTCTTATTCTCAGACCCTTTTCATTTATAATATTGGCGTCGAACAGTAACTATCAAACCCAAAAATATATGTTCTTTAATCTAATTGAAATATTAAAATGCAATGTTTGTAACATTTTCTGTAATCATAAACAACATCTATTGTATCTGGCATAAGGGTAACCCATACCTATTCTACGTTTCGTCGAGCTGCTCAATCGACCACTGGAAACTTCATTTATGTATTAAAAGATCAGGGGCGAGATCTGACAGCTCTATTGAGCTTTTGTAACTGCGTTGTACATAATCAGAGATCAAAGACAGAGTATCTTTATATGCGTCTACTGCTCTACGTAAGCACCCGTTGTTATGTGTGCACAGTACGATGCCGTACAGACCCACTGGAGATCTCAACGATAAGGAACCTTGTATAGTTAACTGGGTCGAAATACAAATTTCCTCTATTGCTTATCGTTCACCAAAGACGAATTTAACATATTTAACGTGTTCAACGAATCGAGAGTAATCATTCGTTTTACTGCCTGAACATTGTCGGCGTGTTATTATGCATTGGATGCTCTTAAATTGCGATCGGAATAATTATAAAATGTCATGGCTCACGGTTAATTGAGGTGAAGTTTGGATTCTCATTTGGATTCTCGTTTTAAATAGTCGATTGTAATTAAACATACTCACCAACATAAAAGAAACTTTATATAGTTTTGCATGACATGTTACCACAAGATATTGGAAATTCTGATTTTACTGGAAATTTTAATTCTGCTTCTTGCAAAAAGAATTGTTTCGTAGCATTCGCCTATAAATAAGGGACCAACCATTTCACTTATAGTCAAGGATAGCCTGGACTGTTTGTTTCAAAACATACTGGGCCAAAAGGAAATGTAAAAAATCAATATAATTACATATTTCATATTATTGAAAATGTATGTAGGTTGAGATGATAAAAAAAACAATATAATTGGACAAAAGAAAAAAATGAGATGAGAGACAAACAAGTGTTGAAAATTGAACAAATAATTTATATTCATAGAACACAAAGGAAACTTAGAGAGAACGTAAATATTGTTGTATTGGGATATGTTTTAATTTGATTGCATTAAAGGGGTTCAAAGCAGATGCACGAGTATTTTTATTACTTTATGCAACCATAATTTGCGATATGTCCTCGTCGTACTTTGGCAATGTCGTTATTCATCAACAACGATACTGTACTGAGATATTCTTTGCCATAATTAGCCTGTAGTTCATTTGGCCATCGTATACCACCTTAAGGTCCAGAATCCTCGTTCATATGTTCGTTCAAATTCAGAAGCAACTTCAACAGTTGTTTCAATTATTAACGGCTCTGCTTCTTTAGATCTCTTTGCAACGTAAACGACAGTTAACACGTGTTTTTGCGAACTGACCGCTTTTATTGTTAATGGAATCGTATGATATCGAAATACAAGTACTCGATTCATTTAAAGTTACTCGTTGCATAATATAACGGGATTTTAGTATGGCACTAATATAAGTGATGACACCCGTGAATATAGACGTGATCTAAGATATAACGGGAATGTGAAGAATATGATTAAATGATTTGTGTTTAAATAAACCAGACAAGTCCATGTGTGTGTTAGTAATCAATGACCAACAGGTCCACCCAATCCACCTGGAATCCAATAGTGAATGTTACAGATGACCTTCTGCATCGTAGACCTAAATATAATCTAGCTATTGTAATAACCACAAACAACAGTGTATTGCTTTTTCTTATTCTCAGCTCCTTTTCATTTCTAACATTTGCGTCGAACTCACTATCAAACCAAATAATCCATGTTCTTTCATCTAATGTAAACATTGTATTGCTTGGTTTGTAACATCTTATGTAATCATAAACAAAACGATTGCCGCAAGAACATGGTTATAGCTAAGTATAACTTCTAGGTTATGCATTGCATATGGCATCAGGCTTGACCCATTCCTATTCTACCTTTCATCGAAATGCTCAATCGGCCACTGTATTAAAATATATGGGGCGATATAACACAGCTCTGTTGAGGTTCTTTCTCAGCGTCGTACATAACCGGTGATAAAAATATATTATATTGACATGCGTCTCCTGCATTACGTAACCACCCGCTGTTATTTATGCACAGTACAATGGAATGAAGACCTGGATATCTTGTTGTTGTGGGGTTTAATAACATTTTTTCAGCACACTATAGGCTAAAATATGGCGGCCAGCATTATTGGTGCATAAAGAACCCGGGAAAACCTTTGGAAGAAACCACCGATCCACGAGAAGCTACTAGTAAGCTTTCTCACATAACTACATTAGCCGAATCTTAGATTCAAACCCACGCATGACACGTTACCACCAGATAAATTTTGATTTTACTGTAAGGTTTAATTCTGATTCTTGAAATGATGGTTTCGTCAATATATATGTGACCGAACATTTCACTTATAGATAAGGATAGCCTGGAATGTTTGTTTAGAAACATAATGTTTGGGACAATGGAAATGTGAACAATAAATAGAATTACATATTTTATATTATTGAAAATATATGTTGCTTGAGATAATAAACAACACAATATGACTGGAGAAAAGTAAGAAAGAGATGAGAGACAAAAAAGTTTTAAAAATTCAACAAATAATTTATATCATTAAAATGCAAATGAAAACTTAGAAAGAACATAAATGTTGTTGTATTGGTATATTTTTTATTGTGATTGCAATAACGGGTGTCAAAGCAGATGCACGAGTAGTTTCATTATATAATGCAACGATGATTTGTTTTATGTCCTCGTCGTACCTATGCATTATCGATTTTCATCAACGACGATACTGCACTGAGATATTCTTTGCCATAATCAGCCTGTAGTTTATTTGGCCATCGTATATCACCTTGAGGTCCAGAAACCTCGCGGATGTGTTCGTTCAAACTCAAAAGCAACTTCAATAGCTGTTTTGGTTAATAGCGGCTCTGCTTCTTTGTATCTATGTATATCAATGTGAAGCGTAAACGATATATATATATATATATATATATATATATATATATATATATATATATATATATATATATATATACAGCTAAATACATCTGGCCAAACTAACCAAATGATGTTTTCTCCATCTTGCTCTCTCTCTCTCTCTCTCTCTCTCTCTCTCTCTCTCTCTCTCTCTCTCTCTCTCTCTCTCTGTGACAATGCTTTCCAACTGTAACAGTTTCGATAGCCGACTGTCTTAACATAATTTCAATAAAGAAAGTAGCTGTTAATATTTCGCATCCTGCGGTGGAGGACAGGGGCCAGATCGGCCGTTTTATGAGAAACATTATCATTCTGGCCATATGGAGGTGGGGGACCAACACTGGAATGAGTGTATCGAACTGCTCCTAGCTGGACAGGGGTGACTGACTGTCCCGGGGATAATGCCGGGGTATTCACTGAAATGATTAAAATGAATATGTTTGGCTGTAGTAATATATCATCATAAGGTTGGGATATAATTTTCAAGTGGCTCTTAATAATTTAAAATAAAAATAAAAATTCCATTTCGAAACTTTCTTTTTTATGAAAGGCTTAAAAAATAGATTGTACCTCGCTTTTTCCGCATTAAATCAAGACACTAACAATTTGTGATTCAACAGTGATATACATATTTCAACAGCAAGTGATTCATCAAAACACCATTGGATATACCCCTTTAAATATTTTACTTATTGCGTTACATTTTTAATGCCTGAGTACCGCAATGATAATTTTTGTCCATGCGAGTGTGGTTTTTCCTAAAAGCCATAATATCATTCAAAGACGAATCAATACAAATGTCTAGAAACTTTATTTTATAATTAAAAAGGCTTTAAATATCACATTTTTTCCCTGCAAAAGCTTTATTCCTATATAACGTCATTGTTTCAAACAGACAAATAGTTTTGTTGCCCATGAGTACGCTGTTGCTGAGCACTGATTATGGCTACTATGCGAGATCTCCTTGAAAGGAATGTACAGAGGTTTTAATGCAGCAAAGTGTGTACTTTGGAGATATTACAAAAACACTTACCATGCAGCTATATATTACTAACAAATAGCCCAAACGACTCAACAATCATTTAATTAACTCATCAAATCGTTGCTTAACATGACCTATGAAAGCATAAATTGTCCTGGTCTGAATAAAATTGTTTCAAATGATAAATAACGTCAGAAATATCTCTTCCTCGAAAATAGATACCTATGCATATGACGAAACTACTGGATTATTGCTAGGACGCAATAGGTGATGCTGGGCAAATATATACCTTTGATATTGAAGATCCGACAACATTATCAGTTTATAAACTTTTTTTTCTTTAGTTTATTAGCAAATTATGTTGTTTGTATTATATGTTATCTACCTCATCTAACAATAACTATTCATTTTAGCAAGCATCTATACTAAACTAATGGTTGTTTATTAAACAAATCTTTAATGAGTTTCTTTTCTGCAATATCCATTCAACTGTCAATCTAGATTTTGACTGGTAGCAATTATTTGCTGGCAGCTTGCAGTCTTGTAGTGTAAATATTATAAATATAAAACGGAAGCGATGTATGTAACTTAACTTGAGCTGGTCAAAAGCAAATTATAAGATTTTACGTTTTAAACATTTTAATATGATATGTCCAGAAGTTCTTCTACAACATTATTCAGCTACATTTCGCTCCGCAACGTGTAATAAATATTATATAGCACGCCTTTAGTGTATTACAGCTTTCCTTGTTATTATGTTGCGCGATATGGCCTACATAAATCATGACTTAGGTTCTACTACAATATATTTGAGTTCTTTACAGTACTTGAAATAGACTACATTTCTGCAGAAAGCATCTTGTCTTGCTGCGTTCTTTACTTGCTGAAACTGCATGCAAACCTTTTTTATCTCAGCAATCAATTAAATTATTTCAGTACATTCTTACATACATCTTTTATGAAATTTCATTAATTGAGGTACTAAATTAGTAAATCTTAACAAAAGATATTAATTAATACAACCAATTTGAACCTTTGATTCTATTGTTGAATGATTGGTGCCAAAAAGACGAGTCTTATACATTATATTTTGCTTTGCAAAAGGTAGTAAGAAATATGCTATTCGAAAAATAAATGGATTAACAAAGGTCATTATTCAGCGGCAAGTTATTATTGCACTTAGGACGTCACGTAATTACGTATAACAGAGAAAAACAGAAAAGTAAACTATACGCATGATGTGAGAACAAATGCAGAATAATGAATTAATTTCACCTATTAAGAACGTATGGTTTACGAATCCGCATTTTAAAAGAAAACTCGATAATAAGGTCTTTAATACAATGTGTAATCAAGTATTTCATTTCAAATATTGAAGCGTTGAAGAGTTAAGATGTCCACGTGCTCAGAACTACTTTAAAACAAAAATTAAACACTTGTTGTTTTATGATGTGCCTGACGTAGTTCTAGCAACAACTACATATAAAAAACATAGCTAATTAGAGTCAATCCATATTTGAGACCACACATATAAAATCATATCGAGAGAGAGAGAGAGAGAGAGAGTGAGAGAGAGAGAGAGATAGAGAGAGAGAGAGAGAGAGAGAGAGAGAGAGAAATAGAGACAATGGCACGCACGCATACATGTAGAACTGTAGATCGTTCCAGAAAGTATTGTTGATTTTATCCTATATGCATCCCTAGCTCAATTCATCTGCAGGTCAGCGCCATTAACGGTAGCTAAAGCAAACCAACTAGTTTTAATACTTCATGTGAGATAAATGTGATACTGTTAGCATCTTTTAATGACGCTCATCTTAAAATTGACTGTGATACAGATATTATACAAACCTCAATCCTGAGTGAAATTAACTATGACTATGACATAAAAGACTGATCCAAACGCTTAGACAATATACCTATACATTTTACTGCCTCCCACTCTTAACAAACACTTAGATATAACCATAATTGTTTTATGTCAAACATACTTTATTCTAATTTTGTTAAGCATCTCCACTGTGGCACAGGTAAATCAAAAATACACCTGCAATATGTATTGACAAATAATGCTCTTACCAGCCTGAGTTAAACATTTATCCGTCAACACAACAATCCCTAAGTGAATTCAACTGCAGCACTTACCATATTTCTCAGACAGAGAAAATAAGAATCCGTAACCTTGAAAGTTTGGCAGGTGGTTATCCGCTAGGGTCCATAATTGTATAATCTTTTATTAGGGAGGGGGTAATTTTTTTTAAATTGGGACTGATGAAATTAAACAGCCTCTTATACTAAATATTAATCATTTATTTTCAATCTCATATAAATTCAATATATTAAATGTGATAATACCTCATTACATGGAGACTTTTAATGTTGTGAATTTTCTTTGCTCACGCGAATAAACTGAATACTTTAGATTTAACTATCTCATCAAAGCACTCATTAACAAATTGATAATTAAGTAACCATTGAGTGTTGAACAATAGTGAAGAGTTCTTTATATTTCAAAGGAAACTATTGGCTGAGACAAATAATATACGCTCGGGTTTTAGCCGGGACAAGGAAATCACAGTCACGTGGGTTACATTGTCTTCGCACTCGGGCTAGCCTCGCGGGGAGAAAAATAGTGTAGCCCCTTTGAGATTTCCTGTTATTCATGAATCGTTTTGATATATTAGTATGAAACAAATGTTTAAAGGTAATGTATTAATGACTTAGATGGATCATGGATAAAGTAGCTGTGTTCCTCATTCTACCTTCATTATCATTGTTTTCTCTATGTCAAAAAGATGTTGGTAAAGAATTTTACTTTTGTTGGAACACGAGATAAGAACCACTGACCCATAAATAAATAATTGTCTAACTTATACGAATATCTTTAATTCAAGAACAATGGTTAACAAAATGTATAAACACCCGTATTCATCCTATCATAATTAACTGCAAGTCGTTTTAATACATGTCTGTACGTGATAGTTCTCATAACAGATAATTCTAATGTCATTGAATGCCGGAACACTTGTATTTTCTTACTGATTTAAAATATATCATTTAAATATAAATGTGTGTGCGCTTATATAAGCTTTAATTGAGAAGAATGATATGGTATTAAACTACTTGTATTTGTGTAGATTCTTAATATGGAAAATGAGAACTAAATGCGTTATTCTGTATTTGTGAATTCAGTCGCAAGTACATTATAAAATGACCACAGAGCTTTCAAGCCGTTGTTTAAACTATTTTTTTTCTTCTATAATTATTCAGCCCTCGAACGTTTTGTGACGTACAAATAAATTGAAACTATCATACCTTTTGCGATTTGTGTGCGCAACTGTGGTAAAAACTATTCTTTATTGTATATTATATTGTTTTTTAGTTTACATTTTAGATTCAATTTACTACTTGCTGCATATGGGAGAAATAGGATGCTGCTTAGATATTAAAACTCATTTTTTCATGAAGAATTACAACAGTTGAAACCATTGTAACATTTATATTGGCGTAACTATAAAGTAGCCGTTGGAAATTCCTTCATATAGAAAAAGCTAGGCAGAAGACGCCTTTAACGTAATTCATACGCAAAACCGGGTGATATAAAATATTATGTTTTGAAAAAAGAAATAGCTACAAAAATCAATAAATTTATCAAGAAATGCAATATTAAGAGTTTAAAATTTTGTTTGAAATTGACGTAGTTATTACGTTGGAATTGGCTAATCCCTAGTTCTAATTGGCTAATCCCTAGTTCTACAAATAGATACGTATAACACGTCTTAAGAATTCATGTACTGAAGCAGGCTCCTAACCTGATAAGAAATAGCTTTTTAAAAATAACAATATAAAATCAATAATCACTTAAATAATTCCAATTATATGAGTTTAACGATATTTGTTTGTGATACTTCAGTGGTATAAGCTGTCAATGCCAACTCACACGACTTTTATATCGCTCTTCTTTTTAGCGTTATTTGCTGTGCGATTCGGCAATTTTACAGCTCATACCACGATAAACGCAGAGAAAAAAAAAACATCGTTTACAGTAAATTTAATTTCACACACCACGCCGGTTTTTATACTGTTATTTTATGTCAGTACAGCATGTTCTTGTTTTGCATGATATTTGAATTACATAGAGTGCTGTCAAGGTTTTCATTATATCTGATTTCATTATAAAAAATTAGTCGTTGTGTTAATATACGTTTTACACGTATTACATGTATTAGCCCAATATTCAATTACTTACCGACACACGTTTGCATAGCAGTGTTTGCCGGTTGTTCAACGGTCCCAGACTGTCTGCTGGAACTCTTTCTGGCAGCACAGCAGCATCTGAAGATTCCAAACAGGATAGATAGCCCACCTAGACCCCCAAGCACAGACCCAATACTGACTGAGAATGGAGCTTTTGCACTTGAACTGCTACTGCTGTCAATGTTGTAATTGTAACTGTGGAAAGAAAAATAGTATTTATAACGGGATTAAGTTAGCAAATAGTTAAAGGATCCAACAACCAAAATATATTAGTATGCCTTAGTCTACAAGGTTTATCTCCGCCGGTTCCTCTTGCCGAATAAGCACCTACACAAAGAAAGCTAGTGACTCATCTTCAGGTCATGTTTTTCGGATGATGAGTCGCCGATCAAACATATTTCTTACGCTGATTACAGTTATTAGAGTTGTCTACTTGGAGGAGAAAAGGTGTTGATATGTGTAATGGGTTAAGTCTACACCTGACAATGTCTTATAAACTGATATAAACACTGAATCAGCTAGTTTTAGATTCTGTCTAATATACAAAAGAAATTTTTTAATTTTGCTATAATTCAAAATGTAAGAAACGAACAAAATTTATTTTGATACTTTAACCAATGAGTACATATTTCTTCACACCAATGGGACACGTAGCATCTATCAACCCAAAACAACCACCGACACCAATGACAAATTGAAAATATGTATGTATGTATGTATGTATGTATGTATGTATGTATGTATGTATGTATGTATGTATGTATGTATGTATGTATGTGACGTACGAGCAACACACTTCACTGTAACTGCTGGTTTTATTGCGACAACATCCATAATTACAGTATCTCGAGTTGTAGTAATATGGATTCCCGTCATCGTACAGACAGTATTCTCCAGCCACCATTCGCACGGCTGAAATAGAAAGTAATACCGTGTCTCTTTTTCTTCAAAACAAAAGAAATCAGCTGTTTGGACCTATTTTAACAAGCCCGGAAAGGATTATTTCGCAGCTTGCAATGAATGTAAGCAGACACAATGAAACACTTCAACAATGCCTCGGCATCTGCCTAGCATTCATCATATTCACGTCAAGAAGGATGAGTCTGAAAAAGAAAATGAGAACAATGGATAACGATGGATAACGATGTTGTCAAAACTTTGCTGGAAGAAATAGTCTCAAAACTCACTGCAGTCGATGGATTCTCGATTCGAAAAATCACTCATTCAGAATGTATTCGACAATCGCTGTCATTAAGAGGAATGAAGGTACTTGCTCATGAAAGATCGATGATGGCCCTTATTCGCGATTTTGAAGACACAGTGAAGGAACAAGTCATACAAGACATGAAGAAAGAACTCTCAGAATGAAATACATTTTCAATATTATTGGACGAATGGACAAGTATCGCAAATCATTGATTTCTTAACATCAACCTTCATACGGTCTCGTCAAAATGTATAAATCATGGTCATGTAAGAATTAACGGAAGTTGTAATGCTGAAAGCATGAACGAGCTCGTCGAGGAACATCTTTGTTCTTTTGGTGTCTCTTTCAAACGCGATATTGTTGCTTCTACCGGTGATGGAGCAAGTGTCAAGTATTAAACAGGCATTGATAACGTATTGCATTTGGGTGTTACACAAACGTTTTACAGAGAAAATTGACCAGGTCAAGGAATTTCAGGTTTTTTTTCAGGCGAAGAAACTGGACGGACTGATGATTTCGATGAAAGCGACGATGATTTGAGTGCTGAAGAAGTTGAGATACGGAAAGATACGGAAGGAAAATATAAACATGTTGGCAATGGAAACATATACATAGAAGAGAATGTATGCAACTTTTCAGCATCTGTTCATTATTTAAACTCTAAACTATCTAAATTTGACAGAAGCAATGTGTTATGAGTACAATAAATCTCGCATTACAACCTTCAAATCGTCTGAACTAGTCTAAACAACACTCACACTGGGACAAAAGGCAATCTATGCTTTCAGACATCACCGCCCTCATCCTAGTAAAAAACAAACAAGCAGACAGAATACCCCTCCTTTTAGCAGTTTCCGAATCTGCTGGAGTATGGACATTCGATAGGTGATAACCTGATTATTTTTGGAGATTTCAACTTTCACTTTGACCATCCAGGAAACCCATACGTATCAAACCTCGAGATTGCATTCACGTTTCAAACCGTAAACATTCGGTTAACCAACTCACCCATATACATGCTTACACTTTAGACTGGATTCGTCATAGACCTGATTATATTATTGAACTGTCCACGCTTGTATACTACGAACTTGCATCAGATAATCGCTTTATTATATGCCATTTGGATGTATCAGCCCCTCACCATCATAATTTATTTGCTGCAAACAGAAATCACGTTATCATATTTAGAACCTCTCTAGAGCATAACATCCAAGCACGTCTAACACCTTGCTTGCCTACTACAGCAGAGATACTCGATCACTTCCTGTGTTCGTTTCATGAAAATAATTCACCAGCCACCAATTGCAGAGTGCCAACTCAAAATTGTTTTCCGTGGTTTAGAAATGTTAGCGACGAGCTTAAAACAGCTTAGAGAGAACGCTGTAAATCGAAGAGGCTTTGGCTTTTCACCAGACTCACTATTCTTAAAAAATTATTTGAAGCAGCTAAGAAAAACGTAAGAAACATGCAAATTATCCCACTACAGTACAACTTTTTAGGCTAGTTCCGGCTTCAAAGAGTTCACCGAAATTACTACCAAACTAATGACAAGGGACACATGCACACCATTTCCAACTACCTTCTCACCAGTTGACCTTCGGGACCTTATTTCCAATTATCTTCCGTGACAATGTACAAGCCATTAGCGATAAGCTTGATAGCGCAATATCCATTTACTCGTCGTCAACCTGTTGCAATTCAAAATTGCAATGACAACCGTTAGCAGGATTCGAAACTGTCTCGATTGATTTAGTAAGGACACTTGTGATGAAGAGTGCACCAAAATCATATGAACTTGAACAAATTCCAACATCTCTGCTGATTGAGTTCTTAGATCCTTCACTAACCGATGGTATCAATACCTCTGTCATCTGTGGAATTCCCATCAGTTTTCAAAACTGCCATTGTAAAGCATTCGCTGAAAACAAAACCAACACTAGACCATAACAATTTTACAAAAACTACCTCCCATGTTCTAATCTTCCGTATCTCCCCCTGCGGGTTCGGGGTTGTAGATTTAGCTTTTACTTTCATAGGTTTTATAAGTCTTCCTAGAAGGCGGTGGCTCAACCCTAGAAGGAAGCTTCATTGGTCAATCCCAGGTAATTGTATCTAACGAGTATGGCATCTGTGTATCCCTGGCACTTGAAAACTGTCCCCTTGTTGGGCTCCGTGGTGGGTGGGGAGCATGGGTGCTGAAATTTTAACTCTTAATCATGGCAAATACTAAAAAAATATCAATAATAAACGTACAAAACCACTATCTGCTTCGGATGAAGAAATATGTGGCGTGGAATCGTTTCCAAGCATCATGCTTATTCAGTCTAAGGATGATGCTACACCGCTTTCAAGTTTATCTCCGGTTGTTATCGAGAAAACCATTTCGGCATCGATTAGCACACCAAAAAGTGTGAAAAAACTAACATCGGGCTGCCTTCTTGTAGAGTGTGAGCGAAGGAGTCAAACAGATAATATCATGAAAATTAAAACATTCTTTGATATTCCAGTGACCTGATTCGCCCACACTACACTGAATTCGTCCAAAGGCGTAATGCGATGTCGTGACTTGGCTGGAGTCACCGACATAGATATCATAGAAGGGATGAAACATGAAGGTGTCACTGCAGTGCAAAGAATACGTATTAAACGTAATAACATTCTGCTGGACACTAAAACATTTGTTCTAACCTTTAATAAATCAACAGTGCTCAAAGTGGTTAAGGTTGGTTTTTACAAGTAAAGGTCGAGATCTAAATTCCGAAATCCCTTCGATGCCATAAATGTAAAAAATATGGCCATCACGAGGATCGATGTTCCAGAGCCAAGGTATGTGGCCGATGCCGAGACCACTCTCATCAGGAAGCTGATTGTAGAGCAACTCCGCATTGTGTCAACTTTGACAAGGAACATCACGGCAGTTCCAAGGATTGTGATACATGGAAACAGGAGAAGGAAATTCAGAAGGTAAAGTTTAGCTCGAACATTCCCTACCCAGAGGCCAGAAAACTTGTCCAGGCGAAAACAGCCCTTTCTGGCCCATTCTCCACAGTCGTAAAACACAATCCAAAAAGCACGAAGGACGCCCAAACACAGACTGCTCAGCCCGATTCAACCACAACGGCCAATATCCCTAATTATACTCCACAAAAAAGCACAACATCAACTCAGATAACATTTAATAAACACAATTCTATATGACACCTAGAAACAAACAATAGCAATTTCAGTTCGAAACGTGACAGCAAATATTCTTGCCGATAGTTTTTCGAAAAACTCATCATCATCTAATTATTCAGATGCCTTTAGAAGATTAAAATCTCAAAACGAAAAGTCACGTTTAAAATTTACATCAAACAACACTAAAAATTATAACCAGCTGTTTTCTATATTGGAGCTTAAGGAGGCATTAGACAAGGCCCATTATACATCCGGTGGGCCTGAAGAAGTACATTACCAGTTCTTGAAACACTCCCAGAATCTTCTCTGACCTTCTTAAAATATTTAATGATTTATGGATTGCTACTAATATACCTAAAAGCTGGAAAGAAGCAACAGTGATACCGATTCCCAAACCAGGCAAAGATAACGAAGATCCTAACAAGCTGCATATGCAAAACAATGGAACGAATGATTAATGCTCGGCTTGTATGGTACTTCGAAAGTAACAATTTAATTTCTCCTTTCCAATGTGGCTTCCGTTCTGGGCGTAGTTCTAACGATCATCTGGTTAGACTGTAAACATTTATTCGCGATGCATTTATCAAGAAGATACATTTAGTAGCAGTCTTCTTTGATTTAGAAAAGGCCTATGACAACATGGAGGTACGGGATGCTAAATGACCTGCACGATCTAAGTCTAAAAGGCCGTCTGCCCTCTTTCATCTCCAATTTTCTGTTTGACAGAGAATTCAAAGTACGAGTGGGCTAAACCCTCTCCGATATGCACCAGCGAGAAATGGGTGTGCCCCAGGGCAGTATTTTATATGTGACGCTATTTAATATCAAAATCAATTTCATCACCAAGTGCTTAACTCCCGGTGTTGATTGCTCTTTATATGTAGACGATTTTTGAATTTGATATCGATCAAAGTACATGCATACAATTGAAAGGCAACTTCAACAAAATATAAATAAGATCCAAAATTGGGCCAGTAATAACGGTTTCAAATTTTCTAAATCGAAAACCGTATGCATTCATTTTTGTCAGTTGCGAAGACATCATGATGACCCTAGACTCACGCTGGATGGAACACTTATTCCAGTTGTTGAAGAAACAAAGTTTTTGTGTATTATCTTTGACGGAAAACTGACTTTTGTACTACACATCAAGAATTTAAAAGCTAAATGCTTAAAAGCATTAAACTTATTTAAAGTAATTGCGCACACTGACTGGGGTGCTGATAAAAAGGTCCTCCTCAATTTGAATAGAACATTTACCCGCTCCATTCTAGACTATGGATGCATTGTTTATGGTTCAGCTAGGAAGTCTTATTTGAAAATGCTTGACCCAATTCATCAAAAGGGAATAAGACTCGCTCTAGGAGCATTTCGAACATCTCTATGCGAACGCCTTCTCGTGGAAACTAATGAAATTCCTTCATCACATCGCAGACAAATGCTTTCTGCACACTACGCTCTGAAGTTAAGATCAAACCCTCTCAACCCTTCTCTTCCGGCTGTTTTTCAACCAAAACGCAAAACTTTATATGGAAATAACCAAATTCCATACCTTCATTTGACATCAGAGCATCATCCAGCCTTGACAATATCAAAATTAATCTCTCTCTACAGGTCAGAAAACGTTTGTCTCTAAAACACCACCTTGGCTACTTAAGCAACCTAAAGTGATTTTTACGTTACACGATGGTAATGGATCTGAGACAAACCCTTCCATATTCCTGAACTCTTATCATGAACGTCTGAACGATTTTACAAATTACACTAAATTTTATACTGACGGATCAAAGGTTGATGACAAGGCTGCTGCATCCTTCGTTAGTGGACAGCATATAACCAAAGTGCGCTTGCCAAACGTTGCGTCCATATTTTCAGCGGAAATCAGAGCAATAGACCTTGCTATGAAATTTATTGAACAAAATCGCATTTTAAATAGCATTTTTTTCTGTGACTCATTATCAGTACTTCAGTCGCTACGTCATAGAAAACTGGATAATCCATTATTAGCCGATATTCTCGTCAAAAACTCGGAGCTTAGTACCTCCTACAATATAGTATACTGTTGGCTACCTTGCCATAATAGTATTAGAGGTAATGAAGAAGAAGGCCGGGCTGCTAAGATGGCTCTATCCCAAGAACCATCGGATTTTAAATTACCGTTTACTGATTTTAAACTTTTATCAAAAAGTACCTACGTCAGAAGTGGCAGGTGTCATGGGATGATGCAGTCAATAACAAACTTCATGCCATCAAACCAACCCTGGGAGAATGGACTCCTTCCTACAGAACTATCCGTAGGGAGGAGGTTGTCATTGCAAGAATCAGAATCGGTCATACATACATTACCCACTCCCACATACTAAAAGGTGAAGATCCACCAGAGTGCGTTTCTTACAATGAACCATTCACTGTTAAGCACTTTATGACAAAGTGTTCCGATCTGCAACCTACGCGTGCTAAATAATATAATGTACATGACATGAAGGAACATTTTGACACTACACAAATCACTTGTATTTTAGATTTCCTATAGAAAGTAAATCTCTATTTTAAACAAAAACTTGTATGTCATCATCTAGAATAGTTTTATCTAATGCAAATACCACCTCTTATTTACAAAATCTTATCATCAACATACACCATTTACATCTCCCGTTAATTGGAAAGCTTCATATTTTCCTGTTACCAACATCTTACCATTTTATATTTAACTATTATGTTTTTTTATATCGCTGGTCGATGTTAAACCTTTCTAATTTTTAAATATCTTACCTATTGTATGGCGCTAAATAGCCTAAAAGTGCTGGTGCGCCGTTAAAGTTCAATCAAACAAACATCTAATCCCCAATTAATATAAAACAATCTTATAACAGTTATTCTAACCCAACTGACTTCAACCAGTCTTTTCATTTATGTACAGTTTGAATCTCTCTATAGCCACAATACTGAAACTACTCTTCTGAAGTAGTTAATGACATTAACTCTGCTTTAGATAGCGGAAAGATTACAGTCCTCATCCTCCTTGATTGAATGATGATATAACTGAGGCCGTTCTGATAACATCACTAAGGCATTCTAATTCACATCCTTTACCTTAAGCAATCTATATCAGCAAAAGCAATATCTTTACAGTACTCTCCTATTGAACCAACATGTCGTGAACATATGCAAGGCTGCATATCTTGAGATGAGACGTATCAACTCCATTCGCAAATATATATTGGACCTCACCTATATGTATAAACCAACAAGATACTTACGCTTCTCTTTCGACAATCGGATACTCATTAATCTGCATATCAGGACCCAACAATGAGGAACGAATTGCCCATTGAAATTGAAAACAAACACAAAGTGAACCATTTCATTATTGCCCTTAAAACATACCATTCTCGACTGCAAGAACTGACTGAAAGACCTAATAATGTTCACTACCATAATTACTTGCAGCATTATTTTATGTTTTCTAATGTCATGGTGTCTGTTTATTTTTTTTTGTATTTTTTTTTTGTAGTCACATCAATTTATTTGTTGTAACGCGCTTAGAGGCTTTACAGATTAGGCGATAACTTTTCTAATGTTATCTTCCATTATTAAGTTCTTTCCACTTTAAAAATAGTTGTATTTAGCTGACAGTTTTGTCATCTTGCGTGTTGAACAGACTTATCTGAAAATAACTGACGTTCTGTCATTCCTAAAAGACCATACCACTACTAAAATATATTGATGCCGCAAACGAGTCGCATTTTTAATAGTATGAGATAAAGAACGCAATTAGTTAGTCGTAAGGAGATATCATTATCGGGGTTCCATATGAAAGCGTAAATAGGGCACTAACGGAAATGTAGGTTAAACAAAACAAACGTTTACTTTAACACAATCTACATTTCGTGAACAATAAACGTATTCAAACTGATAAGCATGAGACGTTGTAGGTGGAATAAGTTGATTATTAAAAAATAGTCGATAAGATCCCTTGTTCTTAAATATAGAATTTTAAATTTTCTTCACACTGTTGGCCACACCATACATTCATTATCCAAGCACTCGCCAGAAAACGATAAGACCAAAAGTTATACCTGACACAAAGTGTAAAAGAATCGTCATTCATTTCGGCATTTGGTAAATTAATGATGCAAAAAGATTCTGTCAAAAATTAGATTTACATTTTCCCGAAAATCAATATGATGCACAAAAAATCCCATTGGAAAGAATTCACTCCCCAAAAAGTTTTAGCACTGTAACCTCCTTCATTCACAATATTACTGATTTTGATTAAGACCTCATTGCAAGAATGAGATATTTTAACAAGATATAATACTTTAAACAAAAGAGTACGTGAGTGTTTCAAAGTGATTGACTTCCTTGTATACCTAAATTATATATAATATAATATAATTATATTATATATAAAGTATTGGATAAATACATTTCATATTTTTTAATTCGTATATATTTACATGTGATATAATAAGATTTGTCAACATATAATGCTACTTGTGTGTTCTTGACAGGCGCGTACATGCATCATCAAAAAGAGTTGTGTGTGTGTGTGTGTGTGTGTGTTGTTTATGTGTGTGTACAGTCATGAACAACTTTGCATTTCAGATCAGGCATCTAATACTTGATAGAGAAATATAACTTCCGCCTTTCGCGTATCCCAGACGTTATTTCCCCTTAATTATATGATAACAAAGATAAACTCAATGTGATGTATTCCGAAGTCTAGCTAGCTGTGATTTGTGCAGTATCGATCAGCTAAAAGACTATAGCTTATGCCCTCACAAACTAAACTTACAGTCTAAAGGGGCCTCTCAATTTTATTTTATACCAAATTAGGTATCAACATCTACCAAATCTTACGTCATCGCAATTTTTAAATCCGGAACTAGTTTTCTGATATCGTAAAACAGTAAACAACAATTAAAAAGTATATTTTACACTATTATTAAATTATCATGATCCATCTTCTCTTTAATATCACTTATATTTATACGATCAGCTTACAAGGGTGGGGTAATTTGTTTCTCTTAGTGCTTGGCGATGAGCGTGCTGTACTGAAGAATGAATTTAGTCATGTAAAATTTGATCTGGTATATACACAAATTAATTTTTTTTTTTATAAATAAATACCGAATACATTTCATCTTGTGGAATCAATATTTTATTAAATGCATGACAAATATATACAATGTTATCATAAGAGAAGAAAATATAATTTAGCTCTGCGTGTGATCCTGGTGAATGTCGCAACTTTATAAATAAAACAGGAAGATCGTATCTAGTTTATAATTGTAACTTAAAATACACTATGGTAGCGGAATGGTTATAGTAAAGGACATGATCATATAAATAGTTGTAAAAAAGCTGCTATTATCAAATAAACGAGCTAAACAAAATTTTCATTTGCGATGACCACATTTTGAAAAGGGATGTGATATTATAGCTCTTGAATGTCCTAGATTTTAATACCAATATTATTTTTGCTTCGCCCCACCATGCGATGTACTTCACTCGTGCATTGCCTAATTAATACGTTTTGGGCACATAGGCTGGTTAAAAGGGAGGTTGAGACTATAATATTACTACTTTTAATTACCTACCTTGTAGTAAGATTAATATCGGCAACATAGCGCATACAATCATCTTTCTGATCTTGACTGTATTGATACCCACAGCACGGCTTCGTTTCTTTCCTAAGTTATACAAAGGGTAACGTAAAGAAAAGACAGGAGATTTGAAGTAAGAACTAAGAAAAAATAATCAATACGTAACCAGCGTGTTCCAATCCTCAAAGTTTGTATCTTAGGTGACGCTATACAGTTATACCGTCCACATGAGACAGGTGTAGGAATAAGGCAACGTTTGCATTGACAGCATTCACTTGGATAAGATAGTGGGCATACTTTTCTCGTACGTTCATGTAATGTAACTGAGGTGTCATTGCATGTACCGTTATGAAAACTATACAATATATCCAGCCGAATGTTTATGAAATGACTTATACAATGTGCTCGAAATATAGTCTGATCAACTAATTGCATTACCTACCATATCTTTCTAAAAAAATGGAAATAAGTTATTAGATTAGAAACATCATGTATGGTATCATTGTCCACATTCAAAACATTCTGTAGAATTATCCAATAAATATAAAAGTTTTTGCTTGATTTTTATGCGTGGACCAAGTCTTGCTCCCTTATTAAAACGAATCATCTTTATTCTCGCACATAAGTTATTTGTATTGTTCCAAAATGGTACTCATATTATATTCATGGACTGGTTAACGACTGGTTATCATGATAAATATGTCGGCATCAACTTTTATCGGACTAGGACATTATTAAAAATGTTCCTTCCAAGTAGATATTATTGATGTTAAGGGAAAATACATGTAAGCACTTCAAATATATTTGTAATCACACTGTAGTACCTTGACTACTAAGGATTTAGTTTTATTGATTACACAAGTTATAACCTCAGACTTTGAGGGTACCGTATAACTCTAATAGTTAGAATATTTATGTAACCAAGAGCATACACAACCATCAACTGACCTCGGCGCAATCGGAAAAGATTATTCTGAATCAAATACGTCAGGACGACGTGGTCTTATTTCCTTCACTAATAACGTTGATTTCCCACAAAACAATTTTAGATATTCCCATAGGAGGAAAACGAGCATGAATAAACTCAGCATAAATAATTAAAGAAGCCGCTCCAATTTGTCGACGATTATTTCAAGGTTGTGGCATGGATATATTAGCGTTTACCGGACACTTATCGATGAACTCGTTAACGGTTATCACAGTAAATAATTGTCTGGTTGGACATATAGATAACAAATAAGATGATCATCCATCAATAACACCGTGGACCGGCAATGGTCAGAATAACAAACTCACGATTACCAGTCAATAAATCAACTTACGGTGATGGTCAAAAATAGCTATATCGTTTCACGAACCAATATTATCAGCCACGATATAAATATATTATCAAGATTATGCCCTTGATATATATCAGTCATCAATTATAACCCGGTTAGGATGGCCTGAAGATGCCCGGGAGGCCAATAATTCAGGTAATATTTGATTATGGTAACTAGAGAGAGAGCACGATACACATATTTCTTTAATATGCATATTCGATAACAGAAGATGATGTACAGAATTTTAAATTTCCCGGGTATAAAAAGACGTGCAGCAGCAGGGCAAGTCGACCTAATTTTATAACTATCCATTTGCTAAAATATGGCTTCTTACAAAAACGAGAAGAAAAATCAAGAAGATGTTCGCCAGATCAAAGCCTCCAACTTACCGAGATTTTCTCTCAATGATGCTCCCTTTGAGTTAATTATTTTTGTTACTATTGTTCTGAATATTCTCTTAAAGTATCAGCAAGTGATTACTCAGATGATCTCCTATCTTGTTCACTCCCTCCCTGATGCTGTAAATTAAATCATTGTTATATCAGTAATGGTTGGTGAAGCAATATCCAATCGGTTGGCCCATGACGGATTAGAAGCAATTAGGAAATTTATACCAGTCCGTCATTTAGTCAGGAAAATATACAAGAATGCCAGGAATCTCAGGTTGATTATGCAGAAAGTTCTCAACTAATATTCAAACCTGTTAATGAAACAAATAAACCTTTTTTCTTCAACTTGAAATAATAGCTGAATGTATTGAAGTATCCAAACTTTTACAAGATCGAATGCCTCAGCTAGCATAACCTATTATTAAGGAGAAGAAAAAACTGATGAAGAAGTGATCAGCGAGTTACGTAATAAATATACTTAGGACGTTTTAACGACAATCGACAAAATTGATTCAGACAAGTTTCCAACTCTTGTTGTTACGACTTCTGAAAGTAGAAATAGAATGCTGAGACCAACACATGAAAAATATATTTCTGGTCTACAACACTGGGCTGCTAGATAGATAGATAGATAGATAGATAGATAGATAGATAGATAGATAGATAGATAGATAGATAGATGGATGGATGGATGGATGGATGGATGGATGGATGGATGGATGGATGGATGGATGGATGGATGGATGGATGGATGGATGGATGGATGGATGGATGGATGGATGGATAGATAGATAGATAGATAGATAGATAGATAGATAGATAGATAGATAGATAGATAGATAGATAGATAGAGACAGACAGGCAGACCGACCGACCGACCGATCGATCGATCGATCGATCGATAGATAGATAGATAGATAGATAGATAGATAGATAGATAGATAGATAGATAGATAGATAGATAGATAGATAATTGTTCATTTAAATATTTTGTTTAAAATATAATATATTACAATCAAGCCTTTGATAGCTCATTATGTTTAATCAAGATTTATCCTTGACAGAATACGGAGGAGAGTTCTCGTTGAGAATAATACTTTGATTAATATTATTTGGAATTTCATGATGATGTAGCATGTCACGTATGGTCCACATTCAAAAATATACGCGATGACTTTGTCGTTGCAAACGTTGTCGATGAAATCAGTGACGCTGCAGATAACGTTGAGCGAGCTTTACAAATCATTGATTATCTTAACGATGAAATATGTATTGTCAGAATAACAATTATTGTGCAATCAGAAACTGATTTTACTGTGCAGATTATCCGCGACAAACGTGACGCTGTTTTTCATTTATTTTGTTTGTCTGCTTTGTGAAATACAAATTCCGAAGAAGGAATGTCGAAAAGGAGTGATGAACGATATTATATTCGAGCATACCCTGTGACCGTGGTTATTTATGGAATGTAAGAGCTAAATAATAAATCTGATATTAACGATTTTGTTCCAATGCAATTTTCAAACATAAAATGTGTAGCTGAGCGAGTAAAATAATATTTTACAAAGAAGCTACGTGGAAATTGATTAACTGATCTAAGACGTAAATACATACACGAATGGGCTAAATTAGTCAAAAATATTGGAGCTACAATTAATGATCTATCTATGTTAGTATAAATACTAACATTTCCAACAATAGTAGCAAATATAACATGATAAATGTTAAATAATAAAAAGAACGAATCTCAAATAAATATCATTGATCATAATACGTACGAGTGGACTAACGCAGTAAAAATATTTCCACGAGATCGAACCGTAAGATATTATCCCCAGATCTCTGGGATAACTATATTTTATTTTATCCACGAAATAAGTAAAGACGATTCTCTATCAGTATGGCTATTTCAATGTGATGACAAATATGATTCTGTGTGACCTAATGGTGAAAAGTAATATTAGAATATCTCCACGAAACAATTAGAAATCTTGCGCATAATATTTCAAATGATAATATTGACCAGTTGATAAGCGCTGAATTTCTCAAAGATGTATCTAATACGGACACAGTGGATTGTGGAGTACTAGATATGACCACAGTGATGTTATTTTAGTGGGTATGGTTGCATGCAATCCTGGAAAAACGATGTCAGTTAAACACTGCTCATAACTACACATAAGTATCATAGTGGTGACTAAATGATTTACTTGAAATCATGTTGACTCCTTTGACACATATTTGCTCTTCAGAATCAGGTGAATGCCATCTTCATCTCTTTTCTCTTGCCTTCGAACAATGCACTGAACATACTAGTACATTCAGATTCTAATTATACTCAGAACACTAATATTCTAGGATATATGTTTCTAGATTATTACATAACACAACATAATTACGTTGATTGGGAGGATAAGTTACATCCAGAACCATGCCACAATTATCAGAGTAAAATAAACATTTAGTATCATGTTGTTTCACCAAGTCACTAATATGATCATTTTCCTGATTAGAGAACACTCTTAAGGTTGACCGATATATCAATGTAGTCAACGGCAACACAATTACTGCTCGATGCTTAGTCAAGATGAACACTTACAAGGTATATTGGATAATTTTGTCCCAGAGGTAAAGATCTTAACAATGTGGTATATAGAGTGGATTAGATCACACGTTTGACTTATCACTGCAGGGTAAAGAACATTGAAGCTCAACATATTGTTTGTAAGACCCCATGGAGGAGTGTCAGGCGAAAAGAATTAATTATTGTTTTCTGTAAATAAGTAATGTGTGTGTTAGTAATCAATAACCAATTAGTCCACCCAATCTACCTGGAATCCAATAGTGAATGTTACAGATGACCTTCTTCATCGTGGACCTAAATATGATCGAGCTAATGTAATAACCACAAACGAAAGTTTATCGCTTTTTCTTTTTCTCAGCTGATATTCATTAAAATACATTTGCGTCGAACTCACTATCAAACCAAAATAATCCATGTTCTTTCATCTTGTTTAAACATTAAAATGCTTGATTTGTAACATCTTATGCAATCATAAACAACAACAATTGCCGCAAGAAAAATGTGATAGCTAAGAATAACATCTAGGTTATGCAATGCATATGGCATAAGGCTTGACCAATCCCTCTTCTACTTTCCATCGAACTGCTCAATCGACCACTGTATTAAAGTATAAGGGGCGAGATATGACATTTCTATTGGGGTTCTTTCTCTTCGTTGTACATAACTTGTGATAAAAATTTAGTATCTTGATATGCGTCTACTGCTTTACGTAACCACTTGCTGTTATGTATGCACACTACATATGTATGCACAGTACAATGGCATGCAGACCTAGATATCTTATTGTTGTTGAGTTTAACAATATGTTTCCATCACATGATGGGCTAATATATGGCGACCAGTATTATTGGTGCAGAAAGAACCCGGCTAAACCCTCGGAAATAAAGTCCGACCAACAAGAAATTTTCTCACATAACTACATTAGCCGAATCTTAGACTCGAACCCACGCAGACAGAAGTGAGATGGCAGTGATACGTAACGGAAAACGCTTTAGACCACTCTATCACTCTGGGCTCATTCTGGTGATCTAAACGATAATAAACCTTTTAACGTTTAAAGTTAACTTGGTCGAAATACAAATTTCCTCTATTCTTTATTGTTTACAAAAGTCTGCTTTAACCTATTTCATGTGTTCAACGAAGGGAGTGTATTCCTTAGTTTTACTCCTGAACATTTCAGGCGTGTTACTATACAAAGGATGCTCTTAAATTCTGACCGGAATAATTATCAAATGTCACGGCACATGGTTAATCGAGGTGAGGTCTGGATTCTCATTTTTCGTAATCGATACATAAGAGACTTTAAATAATTTTGATGCTCTCGTCTATAATTGAGTGACCAAGCATTTCACTTATAGTTAAGGATAGCCTGTAATGTTTGTTTAAAATCATAATTCTGGGACAAAAGGAAATGTGAACAATTAATATAATTACAAGCTACATTATTGAAATATATGCTGTTTGAGATAATAACAACACAATACGATTGGACAAAAGCAAGAAATATATGAGAGGCAAACAAATGGTTAACTAGTCAGCATATAATTTATACTACTAGAATGCAAATGCAAAAACTTAGAAAGAACGTAAATGTTGTTGTATTGGTATAGGTTTTATTGTGATTGCACTACCGGGTGTCATAGCCGATGCATGAATAATTTCATTTTTTAATGCAATGATGATTTGCGGTATGTCCTCGTCGTACCTTTCCATTATCGTTTTTCATCAATGACGATACTGCGCTGAGATATTATTTGCCCTAATCATCCTGTAGTTCACTTGGCCATCGTATATCACCTTGAGGTCCAACATACTTTCTGATATGTTCGTTCAAATTCAGAAGCAACTCCAACAGCTCTTTTAGGTAATAACGGGTATGTTTTTTTATATCTATGTGCAACGTAATCGACAGTTAAAACACATGTTTGTTTGGGAACACATGTTTTTGGCTCTTCTAATTTTAAAATAGTCGTGTGGTAAAATTAACATATTCATTTGATGAACTTCATTTGGAATACTGACATCAAAATATAAGTACTCGATTCGTTTGCAATTACACTTCGCATAGTATAATGGGACTTATTATTCTTGTGCACTTCTAGAGTCTTGACAAGCGTGAATAAAGACTTGATCTCAGATATAACGGCTTTTAGAGTCATGACAAGCGTGAATAAAGACTTGATCTCAGATATAACGGCTTTTAGGCTGGACAAAGACAGCATTCTTAGTTGGCGGAGTCACGGTTGTCTAAAATCAGACAAAATAAATTGCGTTGAAGAAGTCCTGTGTTGTGTAATTTTATAACAACATTCGCGGTTTCTAAAAAAGAGGCAGCGCAATCTAGACATTAAATATGGCATATAGTATTTGGAGGTCTGCAGGAAATAAACATCGAAGTGGCGCTTGATAGCTGAAACAGAAATTAGCATTAAGGTATAGCCTATATAAGTGTGAATACCCTTCTAGGATTTTTTTTTTGGGGGGAAGAGTAGTGTTAACATTTTAGATATTACAGAGCGCATTGCTAATAAAGTACTCCCTGCAGCAGCCATTGTCTCATTTTCATTTCATTTTCATTTCAACGCTTTATGTTTTTGAGTACTATCCAGCACTTACTTGTGCACTAACACATTTCACTTCTTTAATTAATTATCCATCACCCACGTTTGATATATTACCAACAACATTTTTTGAATAATATTCAACACACCCTTATTGATTAATATCCCACACCACGTTTTGCTATATACGATCCAAATATACCACGTCTGATAGAATATTTAACGACTTTGTTTTGGATACTATATAACAAAGCCGTTTTGATTTCTACCAAGATACACTCTTTGGTAATGCTATCAACAACCAAAACTATTAGCATACACCCACTGTTTGATTACTTTTGGAAATACGAATGTCTAGTTCTTTGCAATAAAAACACTTTGAATAATATCCAATGCCGCACAATAATATTAACGAACGTCATGTGTAGTAGTCAAATCTTATATTTTTATAATTACAAAATAACAAAACTACTTAAGTGATAAAAGTGTACATGGTCTAAATTGAAGCTAATATAAATAAACAATCGGAAAAGGCAAGCCTATGTAGTGTTTATGACTACAATACAACCACACTCATAAGATAATGCATTTTAAAGTTACGTTTGATAGTAAACTTGGACAATAACATGCGCAAGCATATATACAACCAACAAATAGTGCTATACATGTAAGTCCGATAGCTTTTCTGAAGTGGTCCAATTTTTAAATAGTGTCAGTTATTTTGCTTTACTTTTTAACCATCCCTCTACATTAGTTACTCTACCCCTACTATACTCATCATATATCATAATCCAACGATCCCCACCCAAAGGGTTAATGGATACACGGAGGAGAATGTGGATGTGGATAGTTTACATCTCTTTCCATGTCTTCCATTTATGGATCAAGTATCTCGGGATCCTAGTGTTGCTACTGTTGATGTTGTTACTGAATCAAAATTAGGTTTAATCACCAATTCTTGTTTCGTTTCCAGTACGTCTTCGAGCACAATGACTATTAACTTCCACAATGTTTTAAAGCGTCTCATTCCATCTTTCGAATCTCTCCTATAGGGGACGTTTTAGTATCTACCACTAGCTGGCGAAGGTTGTGCACCATGTACGCTGCGGACACACTAATTCTGTATCTTATCTTATGGATCTTTGTTAACTCATACATTGTGAAATGAATTATTGTTTCATTCATTGAATGTAATCTTTGCCTAAACATTTTATAGAGGTGTGCGACCTTTCGGCCTTGTGAAAATTGTTACCGTGGCACAGCACATCCTTAGTGAACGATACGGCTGGATTTATACCGTTGTATAATTTTATTTGATCTAACGGGAAATCTTACGTGTCACATACCAAATTGATTTTAGTGAACCAAGCGTTACCACTTATTATGTTATGTGACGTGAAAGAACCGTTCCTTATGTGTCTATATTCGTATATGAAATAAACATGTAAAATGAAAAGAATATCAATATAAAATATGTGAAGAATATGATTAACTGATTTGATATAAAATAAACCAGACAAGTCCATTACTTTTTAAATCAGGAATGTTTTCTTACAAAGAGCATACATTACGTATCAATTATTGAAGTACACGATATGTGCAATGATGGCTGCAGAATTACTACAGTTGCGACTAGAAAGATAGAAATGCCAAGTCTATTGTAATGTTATCATTAGAATAATTCTGGTATTTAATCTTGTGCTGATTACAATACTTTAAATATGTTTATATCCTTCAGGTTAGGTTGAATTTATCATGCCTGTTCTGATGAATTAATAGAAAAGAAACAGGTGCCATAAATCATTCTCGAAAAAAAACTCTGATATGGATTATCTGTTTTCGTAATATTAAATTACAACTCTGGTGTTATGTATATTTAAAAAAGTTTATTGATATAAACAACTAACGATGTATATCGTTTCTGACCTCGTCGCCAAATCAATGCCAATTTCGGTAAACAACTGTTTAAAATGTATATTGTTCCCAGAGTAAGAATCATTAACTTAAGTCAAAGGCATAGATGGATTACGTGACGGGTGGCTTTTATATATCGTTACAAACACTTTTGCAAGAACAGAAACATTAAACTCTCATCCGGGATTCTGTTTTACGTTTCAGCGTATAGCTATTAGTTTATAGAAGTGTGTAATTCGGGCTGAAAATAATTGACATATTATGTTGTTATTATGGTGGGGCCAGTGCCAGTTAAATTTTTATTATAGTCAAATTATTGAAATTCAAGTGGTTCTTTTCTATGAAAAAAAAAATACAAGTGTTCAAACAAAATTCGAACATAATATATTTAGTTTAGTTCGAAACTGGAATAATATGAAAATTGAGACAGTGGATCTTTGCTGACCACAACAGGCACCGTCACATCCCATTTTTTAACTGGATTCTAACTCCGTTCACTCATCATTTTTTTTCACCTCGTATCTTAGGAAAAAATATTATATTTGATACATTTTACAAGGCTTGTTGTCTTTTCTCTTTGTTGTTATTTTTTAAAACATTAAATCGTAACACTGGTGATCAACATTCTTTCCAACTTACTAGACCTGACGCTTTGCCCACTGGTCTTAGTCCTCGTTCGAAAATCTTTTCAATATAGTACACACTTTATGTTTTTTTCACACAATGTAAGATACTGATAGAAAAATATTTGCTTTAAACATTTCTCCTTTCATATATTCTAAGTCATAGTTTTGCTTTGTTCCTATTTTTCCTGTCGTTTCAGAGGATGCATATGATGTTCAAAGCAATTTTACTGGATACATACACTATGCCCACTACACTGGCGTCGTAAGTTCTCTGAATGGATTTACCAAGTATTTTGGAAGCATATGAAAATCCGTCGCATGTGCCTTTCAAGCATGATACAAAAATGGAGTCAGTTTATGTGAGAGAAGTAAAAACAACAAACACTCACTTCAACAATTGGCAAATGGTCGATATACACATTGATGGCTATCGTATATATTTAGCAGTTAATAATCATGTATGTCGTACAAAAGATACAGGGATTCACCTTTTATTGAACCATTATGTAGTTATCTTATACCGTATTATGGAATTACATTAATTTATGAATGAGTTAACCTATTGAATGGAATTAAATAAACCCACAACTCTGTGAAATTAATAGTATTAGGTCTTACTTAATTGGTATTTTAATGAAATTGTTTTACCTAGTTTTAAATATTGCAATTAATATTTTTATTTTATCCTGACGCCAGATCAATGTTACAAATAGACAGCTTTCATGTGGTTAAACTTGAACATTATAATTTTCATTTTCTAGAAAATTTCAAGGGTCTACGTATCAACCTAAGCCGAATTTTATGAGCAGAAAGAAAACAGAATAATGATTGGTCATCTATATAAATTACTTGAAAGAAGGCAATGCGTTTTATGCTGTGGACATGCACTATGTGACCTTCTATTTGAAGCATGAAATATATAAATAAATACAAATATAAATATATATATATATATATATATATATATATATATATATATATATATATATATATATATATATATACATACATACATATATACATAAGTGTGTTCGTGTGTTCGTTTATATTTTTTCTATATTAAATTTGCTGCAAAGAAACAAACAAAAGTAGGTGATTGTTGTTGCACTACGGAAGTAGAACAAAGTTAAGAATTTTGGGAAAAGTGTAATGTCGAATACGGATTAGAGGATACCGAACTTGTTTGGGTCATCAATTATGATAACATTAGTCCGTGCTTGACTCACCCAATTACTGTATTTTAATGTAATATCAAGAACGGCGCTTTTTCTAAAGATGGTGACCGCTTTTTTGTATTGAAAAAAGTAGAGAAACTGGGTAAAATGTAAATATTACAGTCCGCTTCACTGTACTAATTCAATGAGCTACATTTTACATTTCAACCAAATTATACCATTCGACTTTCTATTTCTAGAAACAAGTTCATAAGATCTATTATATATTTAAGCCAGATTTTAACTAACCTCTGAGTAAAACCGAAACGAAATAACAGACGAAGACTTCATCCATGATAATTCTAGCATACTTGTTTAAGTTAATTGAAATTACAACAACGGATATACAGAAGATAAAAACAAGGTGGTTTATTTGAAACAATAGCTGATAAAACTGTGCCTGCAGCCGGCAAGATACACATGTACCTCTAAACACTTTGTTCAATTGCTGCCTTCACTGGCACTTTCAATTATGTTTCTTGAAATAATAATCTTGTTCAAAATACATTCACGTCTTTCTGTTTGGGAAAAGTCTTTTCATAATAGTGTGTTCGAAATGAAGATAAAGTGTTTAATTGTTGAGTATATGTCCAGAGTCTCCTGTATCAAAACAGATACAAACTATATTAAGTACATTTTAACATCAAGCTTTTATTTGCATTATTGTTCAGGTTCTTTCGCTGATTTACGAAGGAACATCATCCATCGATACATCAAGGACCAGAGATTCAAAGTTTAGGGAAAGAACTTTGGAATAGCTTTTCGAAAAATACGTATGTGTCAAAATGGTTCTCTAAAATGATACGTTAATTTGTCAATATAACTACGTTTCTTAAGTACTGCTATTAGATACAGATTCATATTGATATTATAATTTTCCATAACGCTTCTTACTGTATATGTTTGGTATTGAAAGTAAATAAGTGCTGATATGTTATCCAACGTGGTAGTCGTCTTGAAAATGTGTTATCATAAATCAGTCAAATGCAAAATCACAATGACAAGGCATTTCTTCTAGAATATTTGTTTAATGGCTTGCTAGTACAAAAAAAACATATAGTTATGTCCTGGGAAAGAGGACATTACCTTAGTACTCATTATAAGGCTGTATATTGCTTCAAAATAACTTACAAAAGCCCTGACATTAACAATAGTATGCTTCATCTTTGTATACAGGCAGCATCAGTTTATATTATAGTGGCCATCCATCAGTCTGGTAGTATTCGCAATGTTCTACAACAATTTTAGTTGACCAGTATATACAGATACCAAACTGCGTATTGCGTGCAGCCTGCATACTATCATTGATTTCAATGTCACAAATTCAAAATCCATGGTCACCGTTTCTAAGATGGAGAAATTATACGTAAACAATAATTCATGTCGACAACGTGTATGTATCAAGCGTTTTGCAAAGTCCGGTTAAGGAAGAAAACCTAATCGAATTCAGGGTCCAATGGAAAAGTTACTGTGACTAAAACACAGAAGTATGATTTAAAGTAGAGTCTATAGTTATGAGCCATTTGCAAAATGCCAAACTTTACAGACGATGTGCGTTTAAGGTCAGTTTCAAATAATTAATATATATTTTGGACATTGATTTAGCTGTATCCTCATATGTTGGCTAAGGGAAATGGCCAGTGTTGTTAATGGTACAATATTAAAATTGAAGATTAAACACTGTATAATAAACATGACTTCTGTAAAAGAACATTAGTTGGATATGACCGACTTGGGGTACAATTTTATGAAGGCTTACAGGACATTTAAGATAGAATCCAAGTGATATGTATATAAAGTTAAAACTCAAACACGAATATATTTTCAATTCTTCAATCATATGCATATAAGGTGAAGTTGTTAGTAAGTTCAGTAGTGTTTGTTGACACGTTAATTAAATTAGGTGTTCGATAATACCAACTGATTATAAATATATTTATTTAACTACATACATATGGCTAAACAAGTGTTGTTTTCACAATATTGCTCTCTCTCTCTCTCTCTCTCTCTCTCTCTCTCTCTCTCATATTTCGCTTCTTGCGGTGGAGGACCGGCCAGATCAATCGTTTTCTAAGACACATTATGATGCTGGACATATGGAGGTGGGGGACCAGCACTGGGATAAGCTGCTCCTTGCTGGACAGGGGTGATTGACTGTCCCTGGGATACTGCAGTGGTACTCACTGAAATGATTAAAATGAATATGTTTGGCTGTAATCAAATATCATCATAAAGTTTGGATAGAATTTCAAAATTAGAAATTTAGCAACTTTCATTTCGACGAAACTTACTCTATATATTTCAGCGGTCCACACCCAAGCGCACACAACCACACGCAGTGCAAATTCCGTCTGTATTCAAATCGTGCTAACATTTAAAAAAAAAACTAATGACGTTCTACACGATGCATGCGTAGAATATAAGAGTTGATGCTCAATTGAAATTAACCATTGCAGCCATTTTTTTTTAGAGATAAGTGGCTCTTAATAATGTAAACTTTAAAAAAAAATATCCTTTCGAAAATTTCTTTATTTGACAATGTATTTCTTTTTCCTTCAAACAAGGAGAATATTACTAATTTTGAATACATCTCCACACCGATGCCGCAATGAATTATTGAAATGCAGGAATTACCACTTTATGAAAGGTTTAACAAATAGATTGCACCTAGCTTTTTCATGAAGACAATAACACTTTGCTATTCAACCGTGATATAAATATTACAGCATTCATGAAGACAATAACACTTTGCTATTCAACAGTGATATAAATATTACAGCATTCATGAAGACAATAACACTTTGCTATTCAACCGTGATATAAATATTTCAGCATTCATGAAGACAATAACACTTTGCTATTCAACCGTGATATAAATATTTCAGCATTCATGAAGACAATAACACTTTGCTATTCAACAGTGATATAAATATTACAGCATTCATGAAGACAATAACACTTTGCTATTCAACAGTGATATAAATATTACAGCATTCATGAAGACAATAACACTTTGCTATTCAACAGTGATATAAATATTACAGCATTCATGAAGACAATAACACTTTGCTATTCAACAGTGATATAAATATTACAGCATTCATGAAGACAATAACACTTTGCTATTCAACCGTGATATAAATATTACAGCATTCATGAAGACAATAACACTTTGCTATTCAACAGTGATATAAATATTACAGCATTCATGAAGACAATAACACTTTGCTATTCAACAGTGATATAAATATTACAGCATTCATGAAGACAATAACACTTTGCTATTCAACCGTGATATAAATATTACAGCATTCATGAAGACAATAACACTTTGCTATTCAACAGTGATATAAATATTACAGCATTCATGAAGACAATAACACTTTGCTATTCAACAGTGATATAAATATTACAGCATTCATGAAGACAATAACACTTTGCTATTCAACAGTGATATAAATATTACAGCATTCATGAAGACAATAACACTTTGCTATTCAACAGTGATATAAATATTACAGCATTCATGAAGACAATAACACTTTGCTATTCAACAGTGATATAAATATTACAGCATTCATGAAGACAATAACACTTTGCTATTCAACAGTGATATAAATATTACAGCATTCATGAAGACAATAACACTTTGCTATTCAACAGTGATATAAATATTACAGCATTCATGAAGACAATAACACTTTGCTATTCAACAGTGATATAAATATTACAGCATTCATGAAGACAATAACACTTTGCTATTCAACAGTGATATAAATATTACAGCATTTATGAAGACAATAACACTTTGCTATTCAACCGTGATATAAATATTACAAGAGGAAATGATTCAACAAAACACCAGTAGGTATACCCGTTTAAATATTTTACTTATTGCGTTACATTTTGAATGCCTGAGTAACGCAATGATAATTCTTGTCCATGCGAGTCAGGTTTTTCCTCCAAGCCATACTATCATTCAAAGACGAATCAATACAAATGTCTAGAAACTTTATTCCTGAATTTAAAAGGCCTTTTTTAAAACAAAAACACATGTTTTCCCCTGCAAAAGCTTTTTTGCTACATAAAAAATAACAACAACAACAAAGATATAAGAAATAGAAAACAACAACAACATATATATAATAAAAACATAGTAAATTATGGTCAGCCCATATTTGAGAACAAACCAGATAAAAATATTTAGAGAGAGAGAGAGAGAGAGAGAGAGAGAGAGAAAGAGAGAGGGGGGAGAAATAGAAAGAGAGACAAAGGCACGCATACATGTATTGGTTTCTGGTATATTCTAGATGGTTCCCAACAGTATGGTTAATTTTATCCTATATGCAGCCCTAGCTCAATTTGCAGATCAGCGTCATTACCTGTAGCTACAGCAAATTAAATAGTTTTGAATACTTCGTGTGAGATACATTGTATACTGTTAACATCATTCAATGACGCTCATCTGAAAATTGAATGTGATAGAGATAGGATAAAGACCTCAATGCTGGGTGAAATGAACTATGACAGAAAACACTGATCCAAACGCATAGACAATAAACCTTTACGTTTCCTAGCCGCAAAACACTCTTATCAAATACGGAACACCTAGACACACGATAATTTTGTTGTGTCAAACATGCTTTATTCTAATTATTTTAAGCAATTCCACTGTGTCCAGGTCAATCAAAAAAACACCTGCAATATGTATCGACAAATAATGTACGTATCAATCATTTATCCGTCAACACAATAATCTCTATGTAACTTTCACTGCGGCACATACCATATTTCAAAGCAGAGATAGAGAAAAAAAAAACGTTTCAGAGAATCCATGAACTTGAAAGCTTGGCAGGTGATTATCCGCTAGGGTCCATGTTTTTATAATCTTTTATTAGGGTGGGGGTAATAATATTATCTGATAATAACTCATTACAATGAGACGTTTTATGTTGTTAATGTTCCTGGCTCACGCGAATAAACTGTGTACTTTAGATGTAACCATCACACCACAGCACTTATTAACATATTTATATTCAAGTGACTAAGGGAAACATTGGGAGTTGAACACTAGTGAAGATTTATTTATACTGTAAAGGAAAGAATTGGGTGAGATAAATAATCTACGCTCGGGTTTTGGGCCAAGACAAGGAAATCACAGTTACGAGTGTTACATTATCTTGTATATTATATTATTTTTAGTTTACCTTTTAGATTCAATTTACTAAATGCTGTAGAAAATATGACACTGCTTAGATATTAAAGTTCATTTGTTTCATGACAAATTGCAACAGTTTAAAAATGAATATTTCCATTGGTTTGAACACATTCATATGATTAGGCGCAATTGTCTAAATTCTGTATGACCTGTAAATACGGTAACGTGCGAAGTAACAAACGGTGACGCATGATTAGAAGGTAAACAAACTGCATGACTTTAAAAATGAAACAAAACATATTTTTTGGAAACAAACTGAATAAATTGAGTTGACATAATCAAATAATATATCCTGGCTGTTTTGTCTATCTGTATATGTATATGTTATTCATCTTGCCAGATTTCAACGAAGGAAAGCTGGCAAATGTATCATCTGAATAGAAGCCTGTGGTTACAGCATTTTCACCTTATCTCCATACAAATGAATTTAAAATTATAGGTACATTTCTAAAGGGATTGAAAGGAGGGGTTCAACGGCCAACATAAGAATTGGATTCATAGTCTTACAATACGAGACGCCAAACTTGATATTAACGATGTGGGAGGGGCGAGAGATCCGCTACAATCCCATCGTAACCGTTAGTCGAAATGTATTGCATTGTTTGACCTCTGTTACTATATTCATTTGCGAATAGTTTTCGTTGTATTAGCAAATAGCCCGTGTAGGTAACCTAAACTGTTGATCAATACAAGATGGATTTCAGCAGGCCCTTAACATGACCAGAAAAAACGATTTAAAAAAATAATACAAAATCAATAATAATTTATATAATTCCAATTATGTCAGTGTAACGTGAATTCTTTTCTGATAATCCAGTGGTATAAACTGTCAATGCCAACTCACACGACTTGTATATGACTCTTCTTTTTAGCGTTATTTGCTGTGCGATTCGGTAATTTTACAGCTGGAACCACGATAAACGCAGAAACAATAATCCATCGCTACAAACAATTTAATTTCACACACCACGCCGCGCTTTTTTATTGTTACTTTTTTTCAGTACAGCATATTTCTCTTTTATATGTTATTTACATATAGCTCAG
>JAQISU010000210.1:12752500-12985000 GCA_029339505.1 Unio delphinus | reverse complement strand
TTTTGAAAATGTCATAGACATGACTGAAAATAAGTATGTTGTGACTAGATAACTCATACCCCTGTCTAGTTCCAGCAGAGTTATCTCTCTTAAATGCAATGGAGTACCTGGTTTTGTCATCATCAAATTGACAATCTAACATTGTTCTCTATAACAGTGTGTGAGATGCATGCTAAATTAGGATAAAAAATATATTTATCTCTCCAAATATTAGCATTGAGGTCTATGGAAAAACAATTGGTACCGTGATACCTAAAAGATAATACCAGCTTCACAGTGTATCCATAGTAACGAGTATACATAACCACCACTTCTATACTGTCATAGTGTCATTTGGTTAAACAATGGATATTGAGATGTTTTGGTCTAATATTGACAGACTTTTACATAGAAAATGTAGAAAATAACACACATTAGCTTTGGAATGGGGCTTTTGTAATTATATCTATAGCATATATAGACTGATGGCTTTGTGACTGTGTAGTCAGCTCCAATATTAGCATACAGGCCATAAAAAGGTTATGTAAAGTTAATATAGTTAATTTTAGCCAAAGTATTGACTATTTTATGTGCAAAAGATGAAAAATCATGGATAAAAAACAACTCTCTTGTTCTTCTAAAGCATGTTATAGACCAGGATAGAAGACCTCTACTGGTCCTCTTGTAGATAGTTCACTTGTACCATAAAGAATATTCTGGTATGAGTATTTTAGGTAATTTATTAAAGATATGGTATTCCTTCCTATTTTGATTTGAATAGTCCTGCTCTAAATGTCTTTTTTTTGTTGTAAACTTTTGTGCCATGAAAAATGAACATGCGATTCCTTAGTTAGATAATCATTCTTGAGGTCTCTACTACATATGGAAACCTGGATTTTAGGTCCTCACTTTATCAGTAATGCATTTTTGGATAATGTAATTGCATTGAAGTTAATACATGTGTCCTTGAACTCATCTATATATAACATGGATAAGATCTTGGAGAAAATAAAAAGACCACACCTTATATATATATCATTAAGTTATCTCCCTTACACCAAACCTAAAATTTCAATAGATAAAGACCCACAATTTAAGTTAATGTGTAAGAAAATCAATAGAAGATTTGTAAAGAATCATATTAGCCCTTGGTCTTGATGCAAATTGAACTAGAAGTACTTTAATAATTTTTCCCAGTAAAGTTTAAAAGTTTGAAAACTGATCAAACATGCTTTGGGATTTTTACTTAGGTATTTTTTCTGTCTAACAGAAGCCCATTATTGTTAATTTCTTATTTAGAAGAAATATAACTTATATGCATCTATATTATCTACATTATTCACCCTTTTATATTAGCTAGGAATGAACACCATGTCACCTGATAGTTGGTGTCTATAAGGGATGTTATAGCACAGGTCCCTTTTTTATTGTCCCTTTACCTATGATCCACTGCCTCAAAATATTGTCCAAGGTAACATCATCAAGCTCTTGCTTATCATTTTTCTCATTGCTGCTTGTGTCTCCTTTAATACCAGTATCATTAGCTAAATCTCCCATTTAGATACACACTTTTCTTCTGTTTATTAATCCATTGGACTCACTATACTCATTGTTAAACTTTAGCATTTTTCTGTATATCAGTCCACATTTTCAACCCCAAATCCATGATAACCACTTAGAAAAGCTGTTATTTACTTTATTTGGTGTCAGATTGGCTTATTGCATCAATTGTATGCACTACAGAAAGGAGGGAAGATTTCTATTTGTATGACAAAGAGGCTGGGTAGCTTGACCTTTGTGTGAGGACTAGAGGTTAGTGACCTCTTGCATATGCAGACAGTGTAAAGTGTTCAAAGCTAATACTTTATAATTAGATTGGGCCATGTCCACCTGACCTTGTTGTTACTTTCTGTGTTAATGAAACAATTATAAGTCCTTTATTTTAGATCAAAATGTCTCTTTAAGAGTAGAACTGGTACATGCTAACTAGTGTGTTGACCTTTGACCTTACTATTAAACAATATGACATAATGTGATTTATCGCATATCACCAAAGTGAAGTTTGATAAGTGCTAATATGAACAAAACACAACTCATAGTTTAAAGAATTCATTTTATTTCAAAACATGAGTTTGATAGTGAAGCAAAAGTTTGCAAACAAGAGTTCCAACAGCTCAATAACATTTCTATATACAATCATATAGAACATAGCTTAGTACTTCATAAAATTGTTTTTGACAAGCGAGACTAAGTACACTTGTTAGTTATATAGTCCCGAGCTATTTCACAGATTATTGGAAAAATCAAGGTTTGCTTTAGGTATAACGGTACCAATTGCGCATGACCAGATGGGTGGAGCTTAAAGTGTAGGGTCCATTGCAGGCAGTACTAGAGGACAACACGAGCTATGATTGGTGGATTATGTAAGAGTTGTACTTTCTGTTAGGCTTAAAAAATAGTTTAGCCTCTTGGCAACATGTGAATTTATGTTAATTCCTATATAGATCATATTTTGTATTTTTTATGATTTTTTGAAAATGTCATAGACATGACTGAAAATAAGTATGTTGTGACTAGATAACTCATACCCCTGTCTAGTTCCAGCAGAGTTATCTCTCTTAAATGCAATGGAGTACCTGGTTTTGTCATCATCAAATTGACAATCTAACATTGTTCTCTATAACAGTGTGTGAGATGCATGCTAAATTAGGATAGAAAATATATTTATCTCTCCAAATATTAGCATTGAGGTCTATGGAAAAACAATTGGTACCGTGATACCAGAACCGGTGAACTTTTCAAGCGTTTGGCCTGACGATAAGTGGTGCCGGAAGGACATTAGGCCCACAACAGACGCCCGAGTTTAAAAAAAAAAATGAATTTTGAACAGTTCAAACAATATTGTAACGCCCGTATGTCAATTTGAAAAGACCAAGAGTTCAGGAATAAAAATGCTTTTTATAAATAATAAAGGTGAGATATAACATGCTTTTCAATATCGCAAATCGACTTTACATAAACACAGTGTCCGTCACAACACTATCAACTTGTGAGAATATATAGCAGACATGGTTATCTAAATGTCAAAAGAACGTTATAATATATACTAGTTAGGTTAAACTAATGGTATTCTTTAATTCATGTGTATATTAAAACCTAATTTATTAGACTCGCTGTAATACGTCCTGACATAGTAGCGTGATCTCAATAAAAAATATTGATTTTAGTACTAGCGTACTTGAGCAGTGTAGTGGGAGATAGCAGCGGCTTTATAGAATATTCCACTATATAATTATAAAGCATTTACGTTATATCGAACAATAGCAGTCATGTAATAAATCTACTTAATATTTCGTATAACAATTTGATTCAGGTTTTGTATTTTAAAGTACCATAGTTAATATTGGTTATGAAAATTACGCAAGTGATAATTTTAGAATACAAGGGCGAAATTCTTTTCTACTTAGATTTTCATACTTTGCCGCTCTGACAGCTATCTACCAGTGCACTGTCTACATTCGTATTGTCAGACTCCTATTCACGTCATATGACCTTAGTTAGCTAATCAATGTTTGTCCTTCTCAGGGCAAGCCGTGGCGGTAACCAGGTCAACTGTTCAAACTGTAAGAACAATCCCTGTGAACATGAAATTTAGAGGGACTTAAGTTGTCCTCACAATGTTCGTTGTGTGCGTTTTCACTGTTAATCTTATAAATATATTCATACCTATGATTCCGTATAACTGAAAGAAACGGAGAAGTAAATTTCAAAGAGAATCGAGTAAAAGTACAGAGTACTGATGATCCAATGAGTCGTAATACGGATAGCAATAGTCCCTATCAACTGCATACTACAAGTATTTTGCACACTAAGTAACACAACAATTTCTACATAACCAAGAACTTTCAATAATAAACAGTAACATTAGTTCTAACTTATTGTCCAACAAATGTCCGACAAGAAAAAATGTGATTCTTCGGCTCAATATCCTGCATCTCTGCTGTTCTAGCAATAAAACTAAAACAAATCAGGAACGGAAGAAGTAATTCACACACGATAATCGTTTTCAGTGACAGATAAAATGACAGGATCAAATAAGCCAAAGTCTCATAGTTCATCATCATCTCACATCTCAACGTTGAACATCAAATAATCTTGACACATTAATATTAACTGGACAATGTGCATGCAAAACTCCATTCACAGTACCAATATAGTATTACAATATAAACGTGTTATCAGCGATTAATCATATTGTATCTGCACTTTGTTTGTTACTTTTTACTTATATTTTATTTTTAAAGCAGTAGTTATGTCAAAACCAAAGAAATCAGCTTTTTGGACATATTTTAACAAGCCCGGAAAGGATAATTTCGCAGCTTGCAATGAATTTAAGCAGACAATTTCATGCCCACAAGGAAACACTTCAACAACGCGTCAACATCTGCTTAACATTCATCATATTAACATCAAGAAGGATGAGTCTGAAATAGAGCGGAAGAAAATGAGAACAATGGATAACATTGTTGTCAAAACTTCACTGGAAGAAATAGTCTCAAAACTCGCTGCAGTCCCGATTTGTAAAATCACTCATTCAGAATGTATTCAACAATTGCTGGCATTAAGAGGAATCAAGCTACTTGCTCATGAAAGATAGTTGATGGCTCTTATTCGCGATTTTGAAGAAAAAGTGAAGGAACAAGTCATACAGGGCATTAAGAAAGAACTCTCAGAATGAAAGAAATTTAAATATCATCGGACGAATGGACAAGTATCGGAAATCGTTATTTTATTAACATCAACCTTCATACGGTATCGTCAAATTGTATCAATCTTGGTCTTGTCAGAATTTACGGACGTTGTAATAATGAAAGAATGAACGAGCTCGTCGAGGAACATCTTAATTCTTTTGGTGTATCATTCAAACAGGATATTGTTGCCTCTACCGGTGATGAAGTAAGTGTCGTGATCAATTTCGGATAAAATTCGCCCGCTTCGTATGAAACCAGCATTGATCACGGATTGCATTTGGGTGTTACACAAACGTTTTACAGAGAAAATTTACCAGGTCAAGGAATTTCAGTTTTGTTTCAGGCGAAGAAACTGGACAAACCGATGATTGCAATGATAGCGACGATGACTTGAGTGCTGAAGCAATTGAGATACAGAGCGAATGATGGAAGGAAAATATAAACACTCTGAGAAAAATCGTTAAATTTTTCAAAGGCCCAGCCATACAATCGGATGCGTTTAAAGCTAAAAGCTCAGAAACAATTAACAAAGAACAACAAATTGGGTAACAGGAAGTAAACACGGGATATTTGAAGTAATCAAAAGGTTTTAAAAAACATCAATACATTATCAGCTTGTTGCAATGTTCTAGGCGTTATCTTAGGTGACACTACAGAGGTATAAACGATTATAGAAACAATGTGAATTTGTTGGCAATGGAAACATGCACATAGGAGAGAATTTATGCAACTTTTCAACAATGTAAATTAAATTGCCTTGAATGTGGTCATTATTGAAACTCTAAACTATCTAAATTTGACAGAAACAAAGTGTCATGAGTACACTAAATCTTGTATTACATCTTTCAAATCGTCTGAACTAGTCTTAATAATACTCACACTTGGACAAAGGTCAATTAATGCTTTCAGACATTACCGCCCTCCTCCTAGTAAAATAAAACAAGCTGACTGAATCCCCCTCTTTGTAGCAGTTTCAGAATCTGCTGGAGTATGGAAATGTGATATATAATAACCTGATTATTCTTGGAGATTTCAACTTTCACTTTGACTATCCAGGAAACTCATATGTATCAAACCTCGAGATTCCATTCACGTTTCAAACCGTAAATATTCGGTTAACCAACTCACCCATATACATGCTTATACTTTAGACTGGATTCGTCAAAGACCTGATTATATTATTGAACGGTCAACGGTTGTATACCACGAACTTGCCTCAGATAATCCCTTAATTATATGCCATTTGGATGGATCATCCCCTCACCATCACACTATATTTGCTACAAAAAGAACTATCGGTATCATACATAGAACCAATCTAGAGCATAACATCCAAGCAAGCCTAACAACTTGCTTGCCTACTACAGCAGAGCAACTTGATCACTTCCTGCGCTCGTTTCTTGAAAATAATTCCTCAGCCACCAACTGCAGCGTACCAACTCAAAAGTGTTATCCGTGGTTTAGAAGTGTTAGAGACAGCAGCAGAGAGGGTGAATCCTACAACATTTTTTGTTTTTATTTTTGATTATACCCCCTCCAAATAACACTAGACCCTTCTCGCGAATAACTAGAAAAAAAAAATGAGTCTGAAAACATGAGATTCGCATTCGCGAATCATAAAATGTCGCAACGTCGTTGTCACTCACCCTCTCTGCTGCTATGGGTTAACCGAATATTTTATCAAGTCCGATACGATATCGTGTCCTAGGGTCTGCTAAATTTATTGTCACAAATCCGTGTGGTTTTGACTGAGCGTGACTAAAGAAATTTCTAAATTGATTATGATTCATATCACCGCTGCACCAGGTCTGATGAATATTTCGTAGCGTATGAGTATCAACGCCGTTAAATACACACAACACATTGCAGTTATCTCTGATCACTTTTGGTATCTGAGTGTATCGTTGAGTGACATAGATTACATCCGTGTTTTTATGCCTGCCTCGGGAAAATATTCTAGCAGGATTTTTTTGATTATCTAACATGATATCATCGTATACCACTAAATTGTTAATACTTCCATCAATAGCATCAATGCTCGGGGCTTCCTCTATATCAGTAATAAACTCAATAAAATCTTCATCGATTTGAAATTCTTTTGCTTTCTCGTTAAAATCCTTTAGCACTTCATAGCATCGCTGATCGTCTACACTCGGGGCTATTAAATACAATTTGTTCCATTTCATCCATCTCGTTATCAAATTAAGTAGAAGTTGTGTCTTTCCGCTTCCAGATGGTCCGATTATAATCATTCTAATTGAATTCGGCAACATTTCATGATGTTTAATAGGTTCCCGTCGTCGGGTAGCTGAATAATCAATTATATTCATGCCGTTATATATAAATTATGGATCTATATTGTGTGAAGTGTAAAAAACGTACTGGCACAGATGACTTGACGACGATTACAACTAAAAATAACCGATCAGCGCTTTCTGGTAAATGCGTACAATGTAGTACAAAGAAATTTAGATTTGTTTCTAAACCCAAGGAACTCAAGGAACCTTTAAAAAAAAACGAGGAGGTGATATCGCAGCCAAGCTAACTAAACTCCCTGGAACCCCATGGGCATAATACCCTGGAGAAAAGCACCTTCCAGGATATAGCTACTGTGGACCGGGAACAAGACTTGATATCAGACTCAATGATCAAAATCAGCCCCGACCCGGTGAGGAACCAATAAACGCCATTGATAAGGCCTGTCACCTTCATGATGTGGCTTATAAAAGCAGTAATCTGCAGCACAGGCATCTAGCAGATGTGAAATTAATTCATGCGTTAAATGCTATTTCTGATAAATCTTTCAAAGAAAAATTGGCTTCCTTTTTGATAAAATCGGCTATGAAAAGCAAATTGATGTTAGGTGCTGGTAATTAATAACAACATGGAATCTATTTATTATTCCCCAAGAGGATACTGGAGGGGTAAATCAGCAATCCATAAACTCGCTAGCGCTGCAAAAGTGAAAAAGGCCACTGCGGCTCATTGGTTATCCAAACAGGCACTATGGCAAATTTATCTACCACCGCCTAAACAAATCAATTTCTCGCATTTTGATGTGACCGGACCCAATGAAGTTCATCAGGCTGATCTATTATTTCTGCCACATGATCGTGGTTACAAATACGCATTAACCGTAGTTGATATTGCAAGTCGATACAAAGAAGCAGAACCGTTAAAAACAAAATCAGCCACTGAAGTGGCTTCTGCATTTGAAAGGATTTATCGAAGGAGTCCTCTGCACTGGCCAAATCTATTACAAATTGATCCTGGCAAGGAATTTCAGGGTGCAGTGTTATCAATAATGAAAAATCATAAAGTCACTATCAGACGAGGACATACTGCGCTACATCGTGATCAGGCAATTGTAGAACGGTTTAATAAAACCCTTGCTGAGCGGTTATTTGGATATCAATACGCAAAAGAATTCATCCAAGAAAAAAGATCCCGTGAATGGGTTAAAAGGTTACCAGCTGTGATTACTGCACTGAATAACGAGATTACTAGAACCATCAACATGAAGCCTATCAATGCTATTAAAAAGAAGTCAATACCTGAAATGGAAATTCAAAAAGATTTTAGCGTTTCCCAACCAATTCTTGGTAGTAATGTCATTGTGAGGTACTTATACGAACCAGGAGAGCTTGAGGGTGGCACAAAAAGGGCTACTGATCCTATTTGGAGCGTCACTACGCATAAGATATCTAGAATAACACGATCTACGGGTAGACCTCCAATCTATAAACTGGATTCAACTGCCCCTCAACGGGGTTTTACTAGACAACAATTACAAGTGATACCTGAGGATACTCAATTACCCTTGCGTCTATTGCACTCAAGACAAGTCAACATCACATTATTTCTGACATGACCGAGATTGTTATTTTTTCTGTCAACGGTGAATTAGCGAGGATCCTTATCCAAATACTGCCAACGCATTATACAATTGCAACTTGCGCAGTGATTATTTTGTTGTTGCTTCAAAGTGATTATTAATTCAGCATCAATATCAAATTCTCGTTGTTTTTTTTTGTCTTGTTGTTTGTAACCGGAGAGTTTTTTATCAATAATATCATTATCATCGCCAATGATTTCATCATCGCCACCAATGATTTCATCATCGCCTGACTCTGTCAGGACAATTCTTCGAAGTTGATTTATTTTTCGTACTCTAGACACTGCGAGATAGACTAAATTCGACCATTCTATGCGATTATCTACCATCCAAACAATTGTATCCGATATAGTCAATCCCTGTGAAGAGTGTATTGTTGCTGCATAACCTAGCGTCCACGGGGATTTATTAGCACGCAATGCATCTTCAACGACATTGATATCAACCAGCACAATATCATTTAATACGAGAATCTGCTTTTCACGCCCTGACTCTGTCAGGCCTGGAATATCAACTTCGATGTTCTGTTTTCGTGTATCCGATGGCCTATAACAGAGGGGCACTGGAAGTGTTGCCAATTTTTGTTGATGCAATTCAAATAACTTCATCTGAAGTGTATCCCTGACTATTTTTCTACTTGCAATGATCAAATCGTTTGGTCTCCACGCTTCCCAAAACTCATTCATGGGAGTTTCCGAAATTATTTCACGCGCTATTTCACACTGGATTTTATCCGGTTGTAATCTAATTAGTTTCTTAAATTCTTTTAATTCATTATCAAGTGATCTATGATCGGTATCAATTTCTTCATAATAGTCTACAAAACCCTTTAGCCATTCATGGGGGGATGCACCGACAAATGGTGGTGGTTGGCCGTGATCACCGCACATGACGACTTTTGCATTCTTCAATAACAACCACTCAAGAAATATTTTTAAGACATCTTCTGACACTGTGTCTATTTCATCCCAAATGATAATTTCAGGAATAAATTTCTCTCCCATGCGTTCAGGAGTCCATTTATCTCTCTTCCATCTAAAGAAACTATGATAAGTGCAGGCATTTACCCCTCTCTGTATCATTTCTCTTGCAAGTCTGTGAGTCGGTGTTAGTACAATCATGTTTGGATTGGAAACACGAAATAACTCAATTGCCCGGGTTGTTTTTCCTGACCCACCACAGCCGTTTAAATAAACTGTTTTATACAGGCATATTGGATCAGAAATCGGTGGTGCACTAGAAAATTCTGAACACTGATTGCTTTCTAAGTAATTATTTTCAATGGTAACATCTGCTGATGGAATATAATCATGAAGCATTTCTTTCTTAATTCTCCATGACCCCCAATTCTCGTTGCCAGTAGCCTTAAAATCAGCCATTTTGCTATTTATGTAAAATGAGTCAGTAGCAACTCTAACTGCGGTGGTAGGAAATCTATTGATCATTGAAAATAAATTAATAGAAGCATAACCAAGCATAGAAGCTCTCAAATGTGTCTACTGCGGATTGTATCCATCAGTGTAAGTAACAATTGTACCCAATTTGGTTCCATCGGACATAAATGCGTCCTTACGATTGACATATAGGCCCCTATTCGTTAAATCTTTGATTACAAAATCGTATTCAGCATTGTCTATAATCAATCGTGAAGAATATCTCGTATTATCATCTTTGCCACCTTGGGTAAATTTACCGATTATTCTTCGTCCAAGATCTTTTGCTTCATTGTTTCTGATTTCAAATAACTGTTGGGACCAATCCATGATTTGTTGTTCATTAAAATCAGGAAACAGTTTTCGCTCTTCGCTAATTATTTTTTCTAGATCAGGTTGTGGTAACCAGACTGATTTCTGTGCTCGATAGGATATAATTGCTTCACTGACAATTAATGATTTTAACATCTTACAATCAAGCATATACCGTAATAACACTATTGGCGTCCAGTGTTTTTCAGACATGTGTTTACCAATCCAAAGATAACTACACGGATGAAGCCCTTCAGCCATTTCAAATGATGCTACACAAGCGAATCCGGTTAAATCGAAATGTGGCAGTGGTCCATTAATAGCAACACGGGTCATTTCGTGTGTAGGGTGTCCAAATCGTTTGAAATATTTCTCACACTCTCCATACCCAAGAAAACTTCCTGGATAACATGCAATCATATCAACTGAAATAACGGTATCAGCGGTGTATTTTGTGTTCCATAATCCTCCATGGCTGTATTCAAGACAGGACAATTTGACATCTGATAAGAACTCACTTCGGGTTGGTTTCCACGCGTTTTTCTTTCTAGCAAAATGTGCTGCAACTGATGGAAGTGTAAAACAGTTTGCTAATAATTGATCGTTGTCTTCCCCCAGAGAACTCTGGGGAGAAAATTCACTAGCTAGTTGTTTCATTTGATTATGCAGCTCTTCAGTACGGTACAATTCTCCGTTGGGCCTTACAAACTGATCAAATCTACATTCTTCGTCTGAAGTACTATGAAATAGCCACACTGACACAGAATCGTTTTTACTCAAATGGTAAATAGCATCAAATAATTTCTGCTCTGAAAAAAACTCTTCGGTTCCAAACAGAGTTTGGGATAGATATTTTACGGTTCTATCCCGTGGGAATATTGTTACTGCAGATGACCACTCGTGTTCGTTATGATCAATAATCTGTATTGGGGTTCCATTTTTATTATATTTCGATTCGTATAATACTTCTCCGGTGATTGTCCTTACCGATATTGGAAATCTCAATGATGTTTTTAATTTGGCTATATCTTGAATTGTTGCCCCATGCTGTTTCACTGTCAGTTCCCATTCGGTTATTTTTTTTCGTCTTAGATCAGTTAGTTTATTTCCCCGGGACGCATTTGTGAAGTGTTTCATTATTCGTGCTGCTACACAATTGAGCCCTGTCGAATATTTCATGGGTGCTAGTTTTGAAATATCAGGTTTTTCATTGAGCGGATAGATCCCGTAAACAACTGCTGTGACAGGATAAGATCTTTCGTAGTAGGGTTTATCAATTCCAGTCAAAATTCCTGGTTTTGAATCCTGAGTCACAGTGACAGTTTTTTTGTCTTTAAGAATATGCTCGTATTTGTCCCTAATGATCCATTTTCCATTATCACGGATAAGGAATTTTATTCGAAAAAAATTTCTTTCTTCCCCAAGACGTGAGATTATCACTGCTGCTTTTTCATCATTCATGGTAGCGTCAACAACACCATCAATTCGAAATGTTGACCAACAATGAGCTGCCCCATCACGCTTGAATTCATTAAAACAGTCTCTGATTTTACTAATCAAGGTTCTATCAAGAATTTTATTCTTTGGTGTATCAGAAACTCTATCAAGATTGAATTGAACACTTTTCCAGGGCTTAATTTTCGATAATCTCTCGAACTCCTCCATACTATAATTAAAACAAGTATTTAAATGAAAGATTTAAGTATAATGAATCATTGCAAATGGCTTATGATTGGATCAGTGACACCGTGTAACAAATCATGCAGAAATGAATTATGTTGGTATCATATGCAAAGCTTTCGTCGTGGAAGCCTTGTTCCGTTACCCTGTATTCGATGTGGGGTTGGGGTTAGGGGGAGGTCGCAATTATGTGTTAGGTGTGGCGGCAAACGATACAGGGAACTAAAACGCTATTATGATAAAAGAATAAAAAATACTGTCATTGACCCCAACGATGACAAAATCATAAAGACTCCTCAAGATTATATACAGAGCCTTATAATTAAACCAAACAATGAATTAGAAAAATAGTGTTATTATACAAATGAACCAAGAATTCAGACCTCACCCGTGCTTGTTAATTATGAAGCATTCCGTAATGGTATTATCAGAAACCGCAGATTGAAGAATCCAGTTGGATTTGTGGTATTTGATCAGTCAGATAGATAGATTAATATGTGAACATTTAATGTTCTCTGTAGGTGTTGAATGATAACTTAATTCTTGAATAATAGAATCAAGGATGGTTATATTGATTCCGATTCTCAGAATAATTCTTTACCATTTCAAAAGAGACAGGACAAAAAATTCGATTTTCGTATGTCTATAACACCAAGGGAGACATTTCTTAAATATAAAGAATGGATATAACCAAGGGAGTTATCATTGTGATTTAGCGGCTGGGTATTGTTTTATAGGAAAAGTAATATTTTCTTTTTTTTTAGTGTTTAAGTCAAATATTCTGTCTCACGTGCGATTAATGCGTATTTCATAAACATAGGATGTGATCCGGAGATGCAGGCGTTACAGGATAACACACGTGTATACTTTCTCCCTTAGATTGTGTTAACTTGTTTTATGGGTTATTGCGATTCAGCGGCTGGGCATTGTTTTGTAAGAAAAGAAATGTTTTCAAACAATTATATTCTTTGTTTTAGTGTTTAAGTCAAATATGCTGTCTCATTTAAATACTGTGAAACACCATTAATAAGTAATTCAAGAAAATAAAATAGCATACCTTGCGGATTGCTGTATTAATTCCCTTTATATACTCTCTCCCTTAGATGGTGTCGGGTTGATAAGGGAGGGAATAACAACCCCTCCCACCTTAAAAATTACATTACAGTATGGCGTGGGTTATTTCCCCCTAAATTATGATTCAGCGGCTTGGGCTATAATTAATTAGAAAAGAAATCAAATATAAAATGTTTTTAAACGATTATATTCTTTTTTTAGTGCTTTATGTAAATATTCTGTCTCATTTAAATACTGTGAAGCACCATTAACAAGTAATTCAAGAAAATAAAATAACACACTCTGTGGATTGACGCTGCTGTATTAGTCACCTTATATACTAAATGAAAGGTTTAAAGCTGGGGCTTTCAAAGGCCAATCCGACCAGTCAAAAAATAACCCACGCCATTGACACGTGTGCGTGGTTGACTTTTACTCAATCATGCAACCGGGTTTAATTTCATGGGTTGCTTTGATTGTTCGAATTGGCCTTTGAAAATCAGCCCCGTCGTTTCATGTTTGTGATGTCTGTGCCGTCCCATCATCATTACATCATCATTGAATTATAATCCATCCTTAATTAAGTTAATTAAGTATATGTATACCTACAATCTGAGTGGAGATATATACGGTATTTGTGCTGTCCTTAATTAAGTTAATTAAGTATATGTATACCTACAATTTGCCACAACACTCGAGTGGAAATATATACGGTATTTGTGCTGTCCTTAATTAAGTATATGTTGTGACGTCACCCCAAGCATATCTTCTGGGCGGTCTAAGATGGCGTTTGCCACGTTAGGCCTCCCTTCCGGAGATGTATGTTTCGGGTTTCCTTTGGGCTTACTTGGATGTGAAGGCAACCAAGGAGTTCCAAAGATGTGTTGTCGTATATATGTAACCTCTAGGTCATTTCACGTAAACATACCCTCTTGTGATTCTAACCCGTTATTTGACGAGTTAGATTCACTCTTAGGGGAATATGCTTCCGGTGAATGTAAATATAAATGACCTAAAATAAATAACATCCATGGATGTAATTAGCTCTCCGTCACATTTGGGTAGCCCCGTATGGTGTTCAAAAATGAATTACCGGCCAAATAGTGTCAAATCGAGATCGAAGAAATCTCAGAAAAAAAAATGGAAATACTCATAGAAAGAACCCTATGAAAGACACAGTGGCCTATATCAAGGGGGCCAAATGACTGATAAACGCTCATCATGGTTGTTATTTATTTTTGTCTGCATTTATATTTATATATACAGACTGAATTTTAAAAAAGATAGTTATATATACAGACTGAATTTTAAAAAAAGATATTTATATATACAGACTGAATTTTTAAAAAATATATTTATATATACAGACTGAATTTTTAAAATATTAACGGCTCTTTTATTTTTGAAAAATGAATTAGAAATATGTATTATCATATATGAATTCTGAAAATATGAATAGCATCATAGTTGAAATTGGAAAATTGAAAAATCAGGATATTAAATTGTCAGATGGGTTAAATCCTGATCAAATCAAGTCGGATTTTCAGGATATAGAATACGGAGTTAGCACTAACAAGTATATGTTACCAAAGAAATATGCACTCATCAAAAAAATTCAAAATTCTATTCGAGACTCTCTTGCATTTTCCAGTGAAGTAGGTGTGTTTGTTCCGTTATATACTATCGCGGAAGGAATACGAAAAGAATTGGGTAACGAAAATGAATTGAAAAAGGAAGTTAATTCTAAAATTAGAAACTTACGAGCGTTAATTCAAGAAAATGAACTATTTTGATTGACCGACCCTCAAAAGATTTTGTCAAACAGTAAAATCTCCTTGAGATTTTCATTTTTTTTGTCATTTTTTGATTGAATCAGTGAAAATATTTCACACTGCGAAAATAAAATAGAATCCTAACTTTTAAGAACTTTTCCCTATGGAAATCGACTACTTGAGCCTACGAGGTTTTTTGATGAAAATCGATGAAAAATGACCAAACATCACTGAAAACAGGCAAAAATTGATGAAAAATGGCTAAAAATCATCAAAAATGAGATTTAACAGCTTTTCCTTATGGAAAATCCCATGTAAAATCGACTACTTGACTGTAAAATCTCTTTGAGATTTTCAACTGAAAACCACCAAAATGGCACCAAAACAGGCAAAATCAATGGATAAAAAATAAAAATATTTGACAGCAATAAAAAATTGGACCGTTAAGGATGGAATCATCGATGGGAAAAATTGTTTTACAATTGAAAAATGGTTTCTGATTTCAAATAATGGTCAATGAAGCATTAACGACCCGATTGGCTCGTGAGCGACTAGATGCAATTAAGAAATTTATACCAATTCGCGACTCTGTAAGAAATAAACTGCAACAACGACAGAGTTTACAAACTGATTTTGCTCTGGGGTCTGAAGAGTTGTTTAAACCAGTAACCACAGCAACGAAAGGGGTAGAGCGTGCTTTACTGGGAGATGGTCCCGAGACGGGAAAATCTGTTATTGGTGAACTTGAAAAACTAGCAGCGAAAACTGAACAAACTGAAAAAACTGATCCGAAAAAAACGACTGTTTCTCTGTTGAATAAATTTACTGATCATGCTAAAATATTAATAAAAAACCTATTTTATTGAAATCAAAGGATTATCAAGCCTTTGGTAATTTTGCTGCTCAAAGCTATAATTCAAAAAAAGATTTTTTAAAGGACGAGTATAAAAATGATAGAATATCAAGTAATGATTGGTTCGATTATTTGTATAAACTAAATAAAGGGATTGGTCGTTTGAATAAGGATGAGATAGGATACAAGGAATTTAAAAAGGGAATTAGTAATTATAAAAGAGAACAAATAGAAGAGCGACAACGAGAAATAGAAGAACGGCTAGAACTAAAACGTCAAACACCAACACGTAGACAAACAAGAAGACAAAAAAAACAACAACTACCACCTGATGATGATGATGATTTAGAAGAACGACGTCAAACACCAACACGGAGACAAAAAAAAACAAGAAGACCCTAATGATGATTATTTACAAGAAACGGGTTTAGAAAAACTAGATGAAGCAGCTGGTTATAGCGGAAGTGGACTGCAAAATCCAAGAATTGGAAACACTTGTCCTGATAGTGTTATCAATGATATATCACGATTAGATGTTCTTGTAGGAGGATTCCGAGCTGGAAATAACTCGCCAGAAATAATTAATGAAGCAGCTGATATCTGTAGACGGTTATTTGCCGGCGGTATCATGGATATCAAAACATATCGAGATTTCATTGACGAGTTAGCAAATGGGTATCATAGTGATTAAATAACAATTGAAAACACTATTGTTTTTATAATAATGATAATCCATTACAATCATGATAAACCAACCCTCGTCTATGTAGTTAATTCACGGTTTCCAGTTTATAAAGCATACTATGGAGATTGCCTCGGCAATACCATTTTAGGATTCTTTTCAAGAATGGCCCCAAAAGTGATGCCGTTAGCTAAACAATTATCAATGAAAGCCATTGATGTTATTCGTGATAAGGGTATTAGTACTGTTGGAGATCTTGCCGAGAAAGCGTTTTCAACTGCGAAGGATAAAATAACATCATTAGTGAGGCGAAAAAAGAAACCGTTACCGTCTACAGAAGAAATGCCTGCAAGTGTTAGTAAAATAATAAATAACGCAGTAGATGAAAAATTAGCGTCGATGGTAAATCAAGGAGACCAAAGCAATATTGCAAACATGATAGCGGGAAGTGGCTTTAGAAAACTACGTCGATGAAATCCTACGGATTTTCACGCTAGCGTTTTTCACGATGAAAATCACGATTTAGACTCTGATAAATAGAATAAAATGTTCAAAAGGTCACCTGATCCAGCATTTGATATGGATGCCCCAGTTGGCAAGAATGATTCTGTACGCGATTTTCAATTTTATTCTTATCACGCAGTACAACCAGATCTCCGATCGCGAATTGAACTTCAAGTTCATGATACCAGTAAATATTTTCTACCGTGTGAGGCATTTATTGAAGTCGAAGGAGAACTTGTAACAAATGATGCTGCACATAATGATCCACCATATGACATTAACTCAAATGTCCGAGTTGGTTTTGTTAATAACGGCATCATGGCGTTATTTGAAAGCGCTAGATTTCTCATTGATGGAAAAGAAATTGAATCCATTGACCGTGAAGTTGATATGGCCACAACAATCATAGGGTTAGCGAGATATTCTGATGATTATTCAAGATCAGCGGGTCCATCTATGATGTTTGCAAAGGATACCTCTGATAACGCTGATCACCTTCAATTCATTAAAGTGTTAACACCGCAAGTCACTTCAGAAGGCAATCAACAAGAAGCAGCTAATCCAAAACGTCGAACTAGACCCGGAGCTGAGTTTGATATTCTCGGAGGCGTTAATGGTAATCTCAATTTAGGATTTGCAACACGCGTAGCAACGTTGCATGGGCAACGTCGACGATTTTCATGTGCGATTCCACTGCATCATATTTTCGGATTCTGTAGAAACGTCCGAAAAGTTATTTATGGAGCTAAACACACAGTAGCGCTTGTACGAAAGGGTACTGATGATGATGCAATCTGGCGTAATGCTGGGGTTGCTCCCGGTAAAGTCATTTTAACAAAACTATCATTGTGGATGCCAGTATTAACTCCATCAATCACAGAAGAATAGCGACTACTATCATTTATGGATCAGGGGGTAAAATCATTGTTGAGTTGGTTATCAGTGACTACGGATATTAAACTGGGTAATGTTGATGGTACATTCACATGGCACCTGGCATCAAAACAAGGGGTTTCGGCTCCACGTCATATATTTATTGCGTTACAGAATGCTGCGCGAGTTGGTAATCAAGAACGAAGTCATATGATATTTGATCAGTTAGGTGTTAATGAAGTCTCGCTGAGAATAAACGGACAGCAGGAACCATCCGAGGATATACAACTTGATTACGGTCAGAATCATATTGCACGTGTCTATCATAACCTGTTGTCATTTATGGCACGTGATCTAAATAAGGATACCGGTTTTCAAATATCACAATTGGATTTTAAAAGCCTCTATCCGATTTATTACTTTTCATTGGAACATCTTGATTTGATGAGACAATCTGTCGTTGATATACACTTTAGAGCCCGTGTAACCCGTCCGACTGGTCTACCAGTTGGTGGGGTACCTCCTATCCTTATCCCGAATTATAGAGCCGTTGCTGTCATTCTCAGTGATAAATCAATGCTACTTGAAGGTGTTGGAGGAAGAATGAGAGTGGTAGATGCCCCAGTAGAAAACATGTAATTGAAAATCCGAAGGATATTTCCATTGAATCGTTTTATGATTTAGAATCAATCTATTATGTATAATGTCATATAGTGTTATTAGTGTTACGTTAACTCCTGGTCAAATCAAAAAATTGCAATCAGAATCGGCTAAAAAATGTGGAACCACAATCACGTTGAAACCTAATCAAATGACTGGTGGTGCAAATAAATTATCGCTGACAACTCGTCAGGTGAAACATTTCAATGATGCTTTCAAGGATAAAAAAGGTGTTCAGATTACTCTTTCTGCGGCTGCTATCAAAAAGATGATTAAAACAGGCGGTATATTTCCATTGTTAGCTGCAATACCAGCATTGATTGCAGCAGCAGCCCCAGCGGTGGCTAAAGCAGCGGCGTTAGGAGCCGTTGGTACTGCAGCAGGAATGGCGTTGAAAAAGGCAGCTGGACAAGGATATAAAAAGAAGAGACGATCCGTTCACGGATTGGGTCTAAGACTACCAGGAACCCCGTATTCGTGGTACAGCGGAAAGGGTCTAAGACTACCAGGGACCCCGTATTCATGGTACAGCGGGAGATCCGTTCACGGATCAGGCCTGAGACTACCAGGAACGGTTTATTAATTCAGAAATCTTCAATTTCCGAACCTATGGTTCCCAAATCTTCGATGGTTCCCATGTCCAATTTTGATTTAATGGATGCGGCTAAAAAAACTAGTGATTAAAAATTTCAGAGGTGTTTTTATGAAAGATCAATTACCACATCAACCAAACAAAACTGAAACAGGTATTATTAATCTCGATAACAGCACCGGACCTGGAACTCACTGGGTTGCATACGCTATTGATCCACGTGGGATTGTCTATTTTGATTCATATGGATTAGCCCCACCAAAAGAATTTATGCGTTACATAAAACAATTTCCAATGAAGACTTGGTATTCTACGCTACCAACACAACAAATCAATGACCCACCAATATGCGGCAGTGAAGTATTAAATGTCCTTGATGCTATTTCAGCATCTAGAAAACCACCTCATATTGTCGTAAATGACTACACCAGCAATCGCTTTTTAGAGAGAGAAAGAGTTTTACAATAACATGATTGATATTTGGGGGAGATCTTTGAAACCAAAACCCGATGGCACTGCAACCCCTGATTCTATCAAGGATATAACAAAAAAAATTAAAGATGAAATAGCTGAGACGTTGAATTTAGAAAGTGTTGAACCCAATGAAATAGTTGTATTTCAAGATCGCCAGGGTAAATTGAAATCTAGTAATATTTCTCTGGATGATATTTTAGTTAAACAACAAAACGCAATCGAGAACACCGTTGCGCTATTTTCCGATCAGGGTAAACTCAAACCGGGTGTACTCGTTTCGACGATTACAGATCGATTAAAAATTCTCAACGATGAGTTAAACAATTCTGTGGTTGTACTAACAACACTTGAATCTAGAATTGAAGAACACATAAAACAGTTTACCGCATTTCGTAGAAATATCATTGATAAATTTATTGGAACTACATTCGATAAAATTGAACTAAAACTCCCTGATATTAAAAAATCCATCAATGAGACGAAAACTTTCATCGAAGCCGTCAAAGGTGATTTTTCGAGGATGATAACAGTCATTGAAAAAACAAAAATTCCTCATGCGAAAACCAACAATGTAGTATACACAATCCAACACGGATCATTTGAGTGGTCATCTACAAACAACACATTAGATATCACTGCAACCGTTAAGGGTATTTATCGATTAACACTAGTAACACCATTAACTAAATTTAATATATCATCGTCGAGTTCATCCGGGGTCAATAATACGATTTCAACGATCATCGACAAGGATACAACTGAAAAGTTCACTATAACATATACTGATAAAAGTTTGACTAAGGCTTCAGTAACCTGGTATGTGGAATTCGTAGCGGATTTAAGTAAATCGTAATTGAAAACGATAGCGTATTTAAAATAAAAAATGATTTCATCATCGCAATATCGCTATGATCAGGTCAGAGAATATCAAACTAGACTCAAAACCTTGTCTGGGGAGTATGCAATGAAAATTAAAAAATATCGCAGGAGAATTACCGCAATTGATGTTACTGTGTATTCAGTGAGTGGTGTAATCACCGGAGCCGGTATTATACTGTCTTCAGTGACAATGATGGCTCCGATAGCTGTTCCAATTTGCATTTCTGCGGCAACAACAATCGCTGGAATAATTTCAATAATCACAAAAAAAATATCCTCATGCAGCCAACGGAAACTACAAGACTACATAATTCAATTTCATGTTGTGTCTACTGCATACTCGCAATTATCCTCATTGATATCGTCATCGCTCGATGATACAATTATATCAGAGAGTGAGTTTTCAGCGATGGCAGATATATATGATTCTGCGATGTCAAAATTAGAAATACAAAAACATGAGTATAATAACAATGACAACACAGATGGAATTACTTCAACAAATAGTGGAGAACACGAACCCAGTACAAACAAGCATGATCTCAATAACCTCAACGAATCCAGAATTCAGTGTGAATTTCCCCTCTCCGGTCCCAGTGAAGGAGATAGCGCTAGCAAAATTACGAGTATACCACAGTTGGCCAAATATTAGGTCAAAATCATTTGGTGGTCAACAACCCAATAATTCACTGGTATTTGCAAATAAGAATAAACCCGACGGTACCCCAGACTGGAACGTTGTTTCCATACCAACCGGATCATACCAAATCGAACAAATCAATAATGAATTCGCGCGTAGAATAAAATCGATTACTGGAACAGAATCGAAAATCGCTATAACAGTTCATGAGCCAACACTATCATCTGCCATTGAAATAAGCACAGAGGGTTATGTCGTAGATATATATCAAAGTTCTGTAAGAACCGTACTAGGATGGCCTGAAATCCCACCAGGGGGGGAAACCGTTGTATCACCCGAACCTCAAAAAACTGATTATATCACCGACAGGATAAAATCTGATAATCCAATAAAAAGTTATAAAGAGTTCAGTGTACCAATAGAGCTTTTGGGGTTAGGATACGAACATAGGGCGGAGGGTGAACCATTGCAGGGATATTATTTTGTTAACAAACCTGCAATCATTGAAAATTTCACAGCGATGTATAATGATTTTTTACTGTTGTTAATATCTCTTAAATCCGGCTCTCTCACCCGAGATGAATTTATCAGCGTCGTAGAAACATGTAACAAAATTATCGACGATATGGAAACATTTAATTTACGAAATTCGATTTATACTCGATCATGAAAACCACACATCGAGAATAAGATTTGCAACAGACTATAATATCCGCATTGAAGATATTCCAACATTTAAACTACCAGGATATAACGTACCAAAAATAAAAAAAATTCTTAACTACGTCATCGATGTTGAATTTAAAATAATTTATGATGCATGGAAGAAAACAGCACCACAACCAACTATCCTCAAACATAATAATGACCCAGACGGTGGCGGTAGGCATATCGCTCCGTTCAACGTGAATATTTCATCGGTGATTGCGCTCAATTTAGTATGTGATGTTATCGAAGGAAGCTATCAAATTAATCTCGAACGATCAAATCAAGCTCAGCAAGGATATATTTTGTATTCATTTGCACCAATAGCCCCTCCAGGATTTTTAATAATTGAGTCCCCGGTGAATCCAGTCTATATGCGATGTCATAATAATTCATTAACCAGAATTAATTTCAAACTCACTGACCAGTCTAATAATCTGATTGATTTACAAGAGGAGGTTTTACAAATTAGTCTATTTGTGAAATCATAAATGATTTTCGTCCTAAGGACTTTCATCCTGAAAGGATTTTCGTCGTAGTAAGGACTTGATCAAATATTCGGTTAAAATCACCGTAAACCTAGAACTGAAAGTTCTAGCAGCAGAGAGGGTGAGTGACAACGACGTTGCGACATTTTATGATTCGCGAATGCGAATCTCATGTTTTCAGACTCATTTTTTTTTCTAGTTATTCGCGAGAAGGGTCTAGTGTTATTTGGAGGGGGTATAATCAAAAATAAAAACAAAAAATGTTGTAGGATTCACCCTCTCTGCTGCTGAGACTGCAAAAAGAGAACGCCTTAAATCGGAGAGGCTTTGGCTTTTAATCAGACTTATTATTCTTAAACAATTATATGAAGCCATTAAGAAGAACGTAAGAAACATAGACAAATTATCCCACTACAGTACGACTTTTTTGGCTTCAAAGAGTTCTCAGAGATTACTAACACAACTAATTTCAAGGGACACATGTACACCATTTCCAACTACCTTCTCTCCAGTTGACTTTCGGAACCTTTCTTGCAATTATCTTCCGCGACAATGTACAAACCATTAGCAATAAGCTTGATAGCACAATATCAATTTACTCGTCGTCAACATAAAGTTCCGATACAGAATTGCAATGACAACGGTTAGCAGGATTGGAAACTGTCTCTATTGATTTGGTAAGGACACTTGTGATAAAGAGCGACTTAGAGGACAGATGAAATTCGTCTAATCCACGAAGTACTTTGTACTTTGCTCTGAGTATGCGCTTTACAAGATATTATTTATTGGATAGGCAGTAAAACCGTCATTTACATTTTAAGAAAATGGTTCTAGATTTGTATGTAAAACTTATGTTGTAGTTGCATCCATTTATTCTGGATATAGTTTATTTTCATGTACTGAAACTTGACAACTTTAGACTGAATTGTGATGGACATACTAATCCCTTTCTAGCTGCAGAGTTTACGAAAGAGCGGCTTAAAGTTATAATTGGAAAAGGGTAATGCATATAAGCAAACTGAAATAGCTTTATAGTTTTACGAGTGGTGTATTCCTGTAGTGAAACTTTACAAATTTAGACCGAAATATGATGGGCATAGCACTTCCCACCTTTTTCGCTGCAGTGTTTACGAAATATGGGCTTAAAGTTGAAATTGGAAAAATGTAATGCATAATATCAAACTGGAATACATTTATAATTTTACGAGTGGAGTTTCCCATGTATAACCATTATCCAGTCAGTGCGATACAACTATTGGATAATATAAAGAAACGTTCTCACCACTTTCGCTGCGACCCTAACAAAGGAGGAGTTTACATTTAGAATTTTAAAACTTGTATAATTTGATAAATTAAATAATATGCGCAAAGCAATTAGCTTTAATTTAAAACGTGATGTACATTATGATAAATTCAACACTATATGCGAAATAATCAAATTGAATTTAAATATAGTAAATGTTATTCATTTCAGATTAGCTGTGACATCAATTAATGGATTTCTTTATCATGAAATTGATCATGTATAAAAAAATTCTTCAAGGATTAGTTTTCTTGAATTTATATCCTACACAGTTAATTACAAATCCTTACTGTACATATCTGTACCCTAATGCACTGTTAGGAAATTCAGTTTCAAGTTTGCACACATACCCATGCAGACTGGTTAAAGAATGTGAACTACTAATGCACACGTATCATGTCACGCTTTTTGTAACGAATGTGAACTATGAATTTTGGTACAATATATCGATCGTCTATATCTATATATTGATATCTAGCAAACAAGACATTCAATAAATATTTACTTGAGACAGCTGTTACTGACTGTTACTGATGTGTATATTATATTGTATTGTGTAAAATTAATATCGTAACTATCATTTTTACCATCCATTCCTAAATAATAATAATAATAATAATAATAATAATAATAATAATAATAATAACAATAATAATGTGTTGCTTTAGAAGTGAACACCAACACCATCATCAACATTATTACATACATCTTGTCTATCTTACATCATGATTGTTGGTTTTAGTATGCTGCTTATTTTGTATTGCCTTAAGTTTGCATTTCAGAAACAATTCTAGTTTGTGATCTTGCTTCCTTTTTTTTCTTGTTAGTGATTGCTTAATTTCGACATAACCACAATCTCCTTCATAAACTGGGTCGTTTCTGAATAAGTTCACAAAACCTAGGAGAAGTCAGTTAACGTAAAGTTTTTCTGATGCAAGAGTTAAACAGGCATTTAATATATATATATATATATATATATATATATATATATATATATATATATGTGTGTGTGTGTGTGTGTGTGTGTGTGTGTTTGTGTGTGTGTGTGTGTGTGTGTGTGTGTGTGTGTGTGTGTTAAAAGGCTGCATCCACGTGTTCTAATACAAACAATTCGCAGGTTTGGAGGGGTGGAAAAAATGAGTCATTCTTGTAGCATCAAAGAATTAATAACCGTTATTTTCAAATTAATATAACGAAAGCTGTTGGTGCACACATGTATCAATGTCTTACAAGAAATATTCAAAGAAGATATTTTATACAACACTGTTGCCTGCACTCGTCGTCGTTTGAACATTAGACAACACAGTCTTTTAAATAGGGCGCAAAACAATTTTCTCATATTTTGAAAACCCAGAAAACACAATCTTTTGAGCAGAGCACACACTAAGTTTTACTTCTTTTGGAATCGATCAGATAACACAGTACTTTAAACAGCGCGCACTGTAATTCTGACTTCTGATTAAAATAACACATTTATAAATATGAGACAACACGGTCTGTTTGAGCAAGACACTTTAATCATAATGTTTACTAATTTTTGAAACCACCGAATAAAGTATTAACGACGGGATTGGTGAAGGGCGTTTGCCTCTGGCACAGTGTTAAAGTACATATCCCGGACACCATATGCATAACAATGCAATATTAGGAAGTGTAAATGCATAACCAAAATAGGTTAGTTAGACTCTAAATCGGTTGAACGAGAGCTTTTGAAATTCACCTTATACATTAGTTTCGTATTTTACCATCAGCTCATGTTAACGCCTTAACATATTGTTAGAGTATTCCAAAATTACAAAGCGCACTGTAAGTCTCACTTCTGTTTAGAATAACGCATTTATAAATATAACACTAAGCGGTCCTTTAGCGCATGGCACTTTAATGTTCTTAATTTTTGGAAACATTAAATAATAATAGTATATAATAATAATAATAATAATAATAATAATAATAATAATAATAATAATAATAATAATAAACTACTAACGGCGATGGAGAGGAGGACGGTGGTCCTTGGCATCATACCTCTTGGCACAATAAAAGTTGTTTGGGTACACCTCTGGATAACACATTATTTTAAACAGGACACGCTATAATTATCACTGGCTTTTAAAATATCAGACAAAGCCATGATGACACGGCACATATGAGTTTTCACTCATTAATATAAACATCAGATATCAGTCTTTTCAATACGAATTCCATGTGGGTACGGAAAACATGAACACAGATATGGCCTTTTATTTTGGAAAGATATGTGGTTGGGGGTATGCATACAGGGCTTCGTTGAGAGGGATTTTGAACCTAATACTAGTGCTTTCAATATTTGGGAAGCCGTAATCAGGATAGAGGGGGAAATTCTCCTAAAGAAACTTTGCGAATCAAATAGTTACCAGCCGCCAGTGCAGTTAAACAGGAACCAAATAATACGTTTCTATTTATTACTTCATATTGTGAAACGTAGAACATATCATTGAATAATTCTTTTCAAAACTTTGTGAACATGAAGCTAAGAGACGATTGGTTCATGTGCTTCTGTGCTTCATGAACAAAAAGTATACACTTGTTATTTTCTATAATTATTTGATTACAGTATGCACACTATTTTTATATTTTTGAACATGTCATGTCTTTGAAAATGTAGGTATCAAGATGTTCCTGACTTTCTATTCTTTCCGATCTAATTTGATAATTGTACCTAATTTTAAAATGTATTTTTGTCCCTCATGTAACATATCTTGTAGGATTGGGAAGAAAGTTGTGAGTATATTTGTTTCTATTAGTATGCACACACCTTCGCGTGTTACGTTCTTTTGTACAAGCAATTTAATTTCAATTTGTTATGTTTCACAGGATCTAGTGGTGAAATAAAAAGGTTGCATCTAAAAGATACTTCAAAGTGGCTAACTATTAGAGTGGATAATTGGACTCTTGTTTTTTGTTGTTTCCATGCTGTGACTATCGCAGTAAATTTTTCATTGATAAATCATTAACGGAATTTTTTTAGTTCGTTTGCGTTATATCCACGAAACTTGAAATTCGGTAGATCGGCTTCTGTTATATTGTATACAGTTAGAAAATCTCGTTTAGAGAATATTATGTTGTCATCGTTAGGATCAATTATTACTTTGAATTACTCGCTGGTTGATATATTCCATGTCGGATACAAGTTGATTTAATATTTCAATTCGTTTAATGATTTCACTCCAATTAGACTCATGAAAAGCCTGTTGTAGTCGTTGTAATGTTGACTGTGTTCCTGATTGATCTCTTTAAAATATTAAATAATATTGTCATGATCTATATTTATATATGTAATTGATTCTCAAGTCTGTTCAATCTTAAATCTCCAAAAGTTGGTCTCCACGTCAACAAAATTAAAATAACTATCCAGCGATGACAACGAATTTTTTATATCAAGGAGGTGTTCTTTATATGATGGAGTAATTTCATGGTATGATTGCTTATCCGTAACATAATTAGATTTTTCTGGTTCAAGTGGAGGTGTTTTTTCAGGCCATCCTAGTATTGTTCTTATATAACTTTGATAGATATCTACGACATAACTGGGTGAGTTTATCTCAATCGCGGATGATAACGTCGGCTCATGAACTGTTATAGCGATTTTCGATTCTGTTCCAGTAATTGATTTTATTCTGCGTTGTAATTAATTATTGATTTGTTCAATTTGGTATGACCCAGATGGTAGCGAAACAATATTCCAGTCTGGAGTCCCGTCTTCTTTATTCTTATTCGCAAATACAAAGGAATTATTCGGTTTTAGACCGCCAAATGCTACCGACCTAATGTTAGGCAAATTGAGATATACTCGTAACTTCGCTAACACTATCTCCCTCACGGGAATCGGAGTAGGGAAATTCACACTGAATTCAGGATTGGTTGAGGTTATTGAGATCATGCTGGTTTTCACCGGTGTGGTATTTTCCGCTATTTGTTGAAGTAGTTCTTGCGGTGTTGCCATTATTATTATTATCCTGCTCTAATTTCGACATCGCGGAATCATAAACACGCACCATCGCGTAAACCTCACTATCGGATATTACTGTGTCATCGAGTGACAACGATATCATCGATGATAATTGTGAGTATGCAGTGAACACAATATGGAATTTAACTACGTAATCTTGTAGTTTGCGTTGGCTGCATGATGATATTTTTTTGCTATTATTGAAATAATTTCCGCGATTGTTGTCACCGCTGATATACAAATTGGAACAGCTATCGGAGCAATCATTGTCACCGAGGAGAGTATTATACCAGCTCCGGTGATTACACCACTCACCGAGTACACGGTAACATCAACTGCGGTGATTCTTCGTCGGTATTTTTTTATTTTTACTTGATACTCCTCAGTGAGCGTTTTGAGTTTAGTTTGAAATTCTCTGACCTGATCATAGCGGTATTGAGATACCGAAGGTTTCGTCGGTAATGAAATCGTTAGTGATGACATTTTATTTTGAAATCGTGTATGATTTCAATTTAAATATTTCCTTAAATCAGCTACGAATTCCACATACCATGTTACTGAAACCCTAGCCAAATTATTACCCGTGGTTGTTATCGTAAATCTTTCAGTTGTGTCCTTATCGATGATTGTTGATATTATATTGTTGACCCCAGATGAACTCGTTGATGAAATATTAAATTGAATCGGTGTCACTAGTGTTAATAAATAAATACCCTTGACGGTTGCAGTGATACTTAATATATTGTTTGTTGGAATCCATGCAAATGATCTGTGTTGGATCGCGTACACGTTTTTTTTTTTGTTCGTGAGGAATTTTTGTTTTTTCAATGATTGCTATCATCCTCTGTAAATCATCTTTGATTGCCTCGATGAAGATTTTCATATCTTCGATGGATTTTTTAATATCAGGGAGTTTTATGTCAATTTTATCCAGTGTGGTTGCAAAAATGTATCAATGATATTTTTACGAAATGATTTAATTTTTTTAACGCTGGTGCTGCTGCTGCAATTAATGCTGGAATCGCAGCTAACAGTGGAAATATACCACCTAATTTTATTATGTTTTGATCGCAGCTGAAGAGATAGTCATCTGAACGCCATTTTTATCTTTGAAAACATTATTAAAGTGTTTTATCTGACGAGCTGTCAGCGACAATTTATTCTGACCACCAGACATCTGATTATGTTTTAGCGTTATCGTTGTTCCACATTTTTAGCCGATTCTGATTGCAATTTCTTGAGTTGACCAGGAGTAAACGGAACACTAATATGACTATATAACATTTTATTAACAATAGATCTAATTGTTACATATTTTCTACTGGTGCATCGATTACTCTCATTCGTCCACCAGCATCTTCAAGTAACATTGATTTGTCGCTGAGAATGACAGTAACCGCTTATTAATTAGCAATACCACCAGTAAGGGCTACACGAGCTCTAAAGTGTATATCAAACGACAGATTGTCTTGTTAAATCAACATGTTCCAGTGTAAAGTAATAAATCGGGTAGTGACTTTTAAAATCCAACTGTGATATTTGCAGACCAGTTTATCGACATTTTGATCGAGTCCCATATATGACAACAGACGATGATAAACGCGTGCAATATGGTTATTGGTGTAATCAAGTTGTATATCCTCAGATGGTTCCTGTTGTCCGTTTATTCTCAGCGAGACTTCATTAACGCCTATCTGATCAAATATCATATGACTTCGTTCATGATCACCAACTCGCGCGTTATTCTGTAACGCAACAAATATATGCCACGCCAGATTGTATCATTATCATTACCCTCCATAGATAACTTTTCTAACATTTCTACAGAATCCGAAAATATGATGCAGTGGAATTGCGCATGAAATTCATCGACGCTGTCCCTCTGTAGTTGCTACGCGTGTTGCAAATCCCATGTTGTTATTAATAATATTATTTATGACATCAAAATTAGCAGCTGGTCTTACATATCCTGGTCGTGCTGGATTAACTGCAGCAGCATTTGCTGCCTTTACTCTTGAATACTGGACGTGTTCAGCGTTATCAGTAGTATCCTTAGAAAACATCATAGATGGACCCGCCGATCTTGTATAATCATCAGAATATCTTGCTAATCCTATTATTGTTATGGCAACATCAGCATCACGCTCTATAGATTCAATTTCTCTTCCATCAATCATATATCTAGCACTCTCGAATAACGCCATGATACCATTATTAACAAAATCAACTCTGATAGTGTGGTTATTGTCATATGGTAGATTATCATGGTCAGGATCATTTGTTACAATTTATTCTTCTACTTTGATAAATTATTCACACGGTAGAAAGTATTTACTGGTATCCTGAACTTGATGTTCGATTCTTGATCGAATATCTGGTTGTACTGCGTGATAGGAATAATATTGATAATCGCGTACAGAATCATTCTTGCGCACTGGGGCTTCCATATCAAACGCATAGATTCCATATCGAAGCATAGATTCGTGTACAATAGTTTATTTCAATTGAACAAATGTCATTTATGTTTATACTTAAGTACCAAAATATATAATATGATAACTTTTATCTTTGTTGTTATTCTTTAAGACTTAGACTTCAAACACTGAGTGAGATCATTAATCTGCGGATTAGAAAGGTTTATCACTGTTTTATTGCAACGAAGGTAATATAGAGCGAAAGCGAAACTGTAGATCGAACACAGAATAATAACACCGAGTCTGAGGTAACATTTCTTCCGAAAAGACATATTACGTAAATTTTGGCAGCGAAACGTGTTAAACGAGGGAGATCTAAAATAATTAATGTTTAATCATTCAGTTCATAATCATCAATGGTTTGATTTAATTGACACTAAATGAAAGACTGTTCACATTTATTTGTAACAAGACCCGAAGCCAGCATAGATTAGACTTTAAAGTAAATAATTTTAATTGAATTTACATAATCAGGTTTCATCTATGCAAGTCTCATAATAGAGCAATATATTCAAAACTCTAGCTAACACGTGTACAAAGTCCCGATAATTAGATTTCGTGCAGCTGCACTTGCGAAGACATGTAAGCAATATAAATTAAATAGATTGGGGAAACCTATTAGCTATCTTGTACACACCCAGCGTCATAATCTTTTATAGAGAACCATTTTCCGATATGGGACTGTTAAATGCCTCAGGGAGAAGAGCGACTACTCTGTACGTTGATCAGCTTTTGAGAGAAACAATACGCCAGTCTGAATTCAAATACATTGATTTCTGTTATTACTAAAATAATATATTCACTTATACTAGGATGTCAGCTATGCAATAATGTATATAAAATGCCATGACAATGGAGAACAAGGGATATATTACTCCATATGAGGAAATAAAGATGTTATTTGTTGCGATCCTTACATGGGCTTTAAGTGGATCTAATTGGATCTCGACAGGTGAATATTTGTCAGTTATTGTCCCTGGGCAGGTTGATAAAATTGCAAATACATGTAGCTTCATAGAAACGCTAATCACACACTATCTAAATTAGTAATGCAATCAGACACGTAATTAATATTTATCAAGTATACCTGTCACCAATATTACTTGCAAATATCAAACCATTTTCTTTATATACTCATTATATATTTCAAAATTGTGAAGACCTATTAGCATCAGAAAGCTTAATATAATTCATTTCTTCTAATAACATTTTGTAGTTTGTATTGTGTCTCACGTTTTGCTAGGTGTTTGGACTTTTTAATGTTGGTTGCTACATCAGATAAACAAAACCAACTGCAGTCGTTGTTCAATGTTCAATTAACCTTTGTAAAAGAAGAATGTACGCATGGATTGTCTCTCACAAAATCGTTGTTACACTGGCAATTAAAAAACTGATAAAGAGCTTTACTGTTTGAAAATGTTGATTAATTCAACACCTTTTTATCAGGTATGAAGAATTTGTCTATTGAAAGGAAAGAGACTCTAGCAATGATGGACATATTGGCAAATCTAATATATTCTCAATCATGAAATGCTTTTTAATTTGTTTAGAGAATATATTGCCAATCTTTGTCTTAAATATGATTAAATTAGCAATTTCATTAAGTATATTTAATTTTTTGGAGACATATGCATGTTTATGTAAGGCTTGTGTAATCTACAAAATAAATCACCAACTCGATCGCAATCTTTTTTCCTACGTTTAAAGCGGGACCGATTTAAAACAGATATGTTTGCGGCAGGTTCTTACAATTGTACCATTCCGAATTCCAGATACTCTTAAATTGTCAAATCAACAAGAATATATGCCATTCGAAATAAATGAGACCCTGTATTGGGCGAACATTTTAATGGAATTTCCATCGTCTTGCTTTAGAGGTACGCCTGTTCATCAAATACAACATAAATTTTATCTGGCCTTTGATCTAGTTGCAAGAAGGAAAATGTGCACACGGAAACCGTCAGAAACCTAAAAACTGCATATAAAATTAATGGCATTAATATTAATGCCATTATTGTACTCTAACCAACGAACAAATATGTTGCGAGAAGACGTCGAAAGACATGCAATTGAAAACAAGATATATATTAAATCTTTATTGCATACAGATTTGAGGCAATTTTCGTGTACTTATGTTGACAGATCTTATTTCAAGTGTATATAGAATTTGACTTTAATAAACATATTAAACATGCATGTATTCCTCTAACACACAATGACATTTAGCAGCAGAAGGGGCGAATCAGACAACATTTTTAGACAAGTTTTCACTAAAATCACGCTTAAAAACAATGAAACCAGTGACATCAGGGCCCAAATGTGTGTGTGAATCTGATATCGTTTCATGGATTAGGTCCAAAAAAAAAATATGAAAAAATCTATGAAATTAATGAAATCCTCCATCGATTTTTTGGGAAAAGGGACTACAACGTCGTTGTCACTCACTAGAACTTTCAGTTGGGGTTAACCGAATATTTGATCCAGTCCGATACGATATCGTGTTCGAGGGTCATGTAAATTTATTGTTACAAATCCGTGTGGGGCAGACTGAGCATGACTAAAGAAATTTCTAAATTGATTGAAGTCCATATCAGAACACCATGTCTGCCAAATATTTCGTAGCGTATGTGTATCAACGCCGTTGAATACAGCAAGCATATTACAGTTATCTCTAATCACTTTTGGAATCTGAGTGTAGCGTTGAGTGACATAGATCACGTCCGTGTTTTTATGCCTGCCTCGGGAAAATATTCTAGCAGGATTTTTTTGATTATCTAACATGACATCGTCGTATACAACTAAATTGTTGATACTTCCATCGAGGTCATTCACGGATGGTGCTTCGTCAATATCGGTTATAAATTCAATAACATCCTCGCCAGCAATCTCTGAAGCATTTTCATTAAAATCTTTTAGTACTTCATAGCATCGTTGGTCGTCTACTCTAGGGGCAATTAAATACAACTTATCCCACTTCATCCATCTCATTATTAAATTGAGCAACAATTGCGTTTTAATGGATCCAGATGGTCCGATTATAATTGCGCGGATAGAGTTTGGTAGCGCTGCATGATGCTTCACTGGTTCTCTTGTTTTAGTCGCTGAAAAATCAATTATATTCATATCTCTATACATAAATTATGGATCTATATTGCGTGAAGTGTAAGGCGCGTACTGGCACAGATGACTTGACGACGATTACAACTAAAAATAACCGATCAGCGCTTTCTGGTAAATGCGTACAGTGTAGTACAAAGAAATTTAGATTTGTTTCTAAACCCAAGGAACCCAAGGAACCTTTAAAAAAAAACGAGGAGGTGATATCGCTGCCAAATTAGCAAAACTCCCTGGAACCCCATGGGCAAAATATCCCGGAGAAAAACACCTTCCAGGGTATAGTTATTGTGGACCGGGAACAAGACTTGATATCAGACTCAATGATCAAAATCAGCCCCGACCCGGTGAGGAACCAATAAACGCTATTGATAAGGCCTGTCACCTTCATGATGTTGCTTACAAAAGCAGCAATTTGCAACACAGGCATCTAGCAGATGTGAAATTAATTCATGCGTTGAATGCTATTCCTGATAAATCCTTTAAAGAAAAATTGGCTTCATTTTTGATAAAATCGGCAATGAAAAGCAAATTGATGTTAGGTGCTGGTAATTAATAACAACATGGAATCTATTTATTATTCCCCAAGAGGATACTGGAAGGGTAACGCTGTAATCAGTAAACTCGCTAGCGCCGCAAAAGTGAAAAAAACCACTGCGGCTCATTGGTTATCCAAACAGGCACTATGGCAAATTTATCTACCACCGCCTAAACAAATTCAATTCTCGCATTTTGATGTGACCTTTCCTAATGAAGTTCATCAGGCTGATCTATTATTTCTGCCACATGATCGTGGTTACAAATATGCGTTAACTGTAGTTGATATTGCAAGTCGATACAAAGAAGCAGAACCGTTAAAAACAAAATCAGCCACTGAAGTGGCTTCTGCATTTGAAAGGATTTATCGAAGGAGCCCTCTGCACTGGCCCAATCTGTTACAAGTTGACCCGGGCAAGGAATTTCAGGGTGCAGTGTTATCTACAATGAAATATCACAATGTCGCTATCAGACGAGGGCATACTGCACTGCATCGTGATCAGGCCATTGTAGAACGATTTAATCGGATTCTTGCTGAGCGGTTATTTGGATATCAATATGCAAAAGAATTCATCCAAGAAAAAAGATCCCGTGAATGGGTTAAGATATTACCAGGTGTAGTTACCGCACTGAATAACGAGATTACTAGAACCATCAACATGAAACCTATCAACGCGATTAAAAAGAAGTCGATACCTGAAAAACCACATAAAGATTTCAAAGAACCAATTCTTGGTAGTAATGTCATTGTGAGGTATTTATATGAACCAGGAGAGCTTGAGGGTGGCACAAAAAGGGCTACTGATCCTATTTGGAGCGTCACTACGCATAAGATATCTAGTATAACACGATCTACGGGTAGACCAGCAATCTATAAACTGGATTCAACTGCCCCTCAACGGGGTTTTACTAGACAACAATTACAAGTGATACCCGAGGATACTCAATTACCACCGCATGGTCTTAACTAGCACCCTTGCGTCTATTGCACTCAAGACAAGTCAACATCACATTATTTCTGACATGACCGAGATTGTTATTTTTTCTGTCAACGGTGAATTGGCGAGGATCCTTATCCCAATACTGCCAACGCATTATACAATTGCAACTCGCGCAGTGATTATTCTGTTGTTGCTTCAAAGTGATTATTAATTCAGCATCAATATCAAATTCTCGTTGTTTTTTTTGTGTCCTGTTGTTTGTAACCGGAGAGTTTTTTATCAATAATATCATCTATTGTGGTGTCATTATCATCGCTAATGATTTCATCATCGCCTGACTCTGTCAGGACAATTCTTCGAAGTTGATTTATTTTTCGTACTCTGGATACTGAAAGATAGACTAAATTTGACCATTCTATGCGATTATCTACCATCCAAACAATTGTATCCGATATAGTCAATCCCTGTGAAGAGTGTATTGTTGCTGCGTATCCTAGCGTCCATGGGGATTTATTAGCACGCAATGCATCTTCAACGACATTGATATCAACCAGCACAATATCATTTAATACGAGAATTTGTTTTTCACGCCCTGACTCTGTCAGGCCTGGAATATCAACTTCGATGTTCTGTTTTCGCGTATCCGATGGCCTATAACATAACGGTACTGGAAGTGTTGCAAATTTTTGTTTATGCAATTCAAATAACTTCATCTGAAGTGTGACCCTGACTTTTTTCTACTTGCAATGATTAAATCATTTGGTCTCCACATTTCCCAGAAATCATTCATGGGAGTTTCCGAAATTATTTCACGGGTTATTTCACACTGGATTCTATCCGGTTGTAATCTAATTAGTTTCTTCAATTCTTTTAATTTTTCATCAAGTGATCTATGATCGGTATCAATTTCTTTATAATAGTCTAGAAAACCCTTTAGCCATTCATGGGGGGATGCACCGACAAATGGTGGTGGTTGCCCGTGATCACCGCACATGACGACTTTTGTATTCTTCAATAACAACCACTCAAGAAATATTTTTAAGACATCTTCTGACACTGTGTCTATTTCATCCCAAATCATGATTTCAGGAATAAATTTCTCTCCCATGCGCTCAGGAGTCCATTTATCTCCCTTCCATCGGAAAAAGCTGTGATAAGTGCAGGCATTTACCCCTCTCTGTATCATTTCTCTTGCAAGTCTATGAGTTGGTGTTAGCACAATCATGTTTGGATTGGAAACACGAAATAACTCAATTGCCCGGGTTGTTTTTCCTGACCCACCACAGCCGTTTAAATAAACTGTTTTATAAAGGCATATTGGATCAGAAATCGGTGGTGCACTAGAAAATTCTGAACACTGATTGCTTTCTAAGTAATTATTTTCAATGGTAACATCTGCTGATTGAATATAATCATGAATCATTTCTTTCTTAATTCTCCATGATCCCCATTTCTCGTTGCCAGTAGCCTTAAAATCAGCCATTTTGCTATTTATGTAAAATGAATCAGTAGCAACTCTAACTGCGGTGGTAGGAAATCTATTGATCATTGAAAACAGATTGATAGAAGCATAACCGAGCATAGAAGCTCTTAAGTGTGTGTACTGCGGATGGTATCCATCATTGTAGGTAACAATTGTACCCAATTTGGTTCCATCGGACATAAATGCGTCCTTACGATTGACATATAGGCCCTTATTCGTTAAATCCGTGATTACAAAATCGTATTCAGCATTGTCTATAATCAATCGTGAAGAATATTTCGTATTATCATCTTTGCCACCTTGGGTAAATTTACCGATTATTCTTCGTCCAAGATTTTTTGCTTCATTGTTTCTGATTTCAAATAACTGTTGGGACCAATCCATGATTTGTTGTTCATTAAAATCAGGAAACAGTTTTCGCTTTTCGCTAATTATTTTTTCTAGATCAGGTTGTGGTAACCAGACTGATTTCTGTGCTCGATAGGATATAATTGCTTCACTGACAATTAATGATTTTAACATCTTACAATCAAGCATATACCGTAATAACACTATTGGCATCCAGTGTTTTTCAGACATGTGTTTACCAATCCAAAGATAACTACACGGATGAAGCCCTTCAGCCATTTCAAATGATACCACACAAGCGAATCCGGTTAAATCAAAATCAGGAAGTGGTCCATTAATAGCAACACGGGTCATTTCGTGTGTAGGGTGTCCAAATCGTTTGAAATATTTCTCACACTCTCCATACCCAAGAAAACTTCCTGGATAACACGCAATCATATCAACTGAAATAACGGTATCAGCGGTGTATTTTGTGTTCCATAATCCGCCGTGGCTGTATTCAAGACAGGACAATTTGACATCTGATAAGAACTCACGTCGGGTTGGTTTCCACGCGTTTTTCTTTCTAGCAAAATGTGCTGCAATGGATGGTACTGTAAAACAGTTTGCTAATAATTGATCGTCTTCTTCTCCGTCCCCAGAAAACTCACTAGCTAGTTGTTTCATTTGATTCTGCAGCTCTTCAGTACGGTATAATTCTCCGTTAGGCCTTACAAACTGATCAAATTTGCATTCTTCGTCTGAATTACTATGAAATAGCCACACTGACACAGGATCGTTTTTACTCAAATGGTAAATAGCATCAAATAATTTCTGCTCTGAAAAAAACTCTCCGGTTTGGGATAGATATCTTACGGTTCTATCCCGTGGGAATATTGTTACTGCAGATGACCACGCGTGTGTGTTATGATCAATAATTTCAATGGGGGTTCCCTGTGATTTATATTTCGATTCGTATAATACTTCTCCGGTGATTGTCCTTACCGATATTGGAAATCTTAATGATTTTTCTAATTTAGTTATATCCTGAATTGTTGCCCCATGCTCTTTTACCGTGAACTCCCACTCGGTTATTTTTTTTCGTCTTAGATCAGTTAGTTTATTTCCCCGGGACGCATTTGTGAAGTGTTCTATTATTCGTTCTGCTACACAATTTAGCCCTGTCGAATATTTCATGGGTGCTAGTTTTGAAATATCAGGTTTTTCATTGAGCGGATAGATCCCGTAAACAACTGCTGTGACAGGATAAGATCTTTCGTAGTAGGGTTTATCAATTCCAGTCAAAATTCCTGGTTTGGAATCCTGATTCACGGTGACAGTTTTTTTGCCCCTGAGAATGGGTTCAAATTTATTCCTAATAATCCATTTGCCATCCTCACGGATAATGAATTTGATTCGGAAAAAATTACTTTTTTCCCCAACATTTGAGATTATCACTGCTGCTTTTTCATCATTCATGGTAGCGTCAACAACACCATCAATTCGAAATGTTGACCAACAATAAGATGCTCCATCACGCTTGAATTCATTAAAACAGTCTCTGATGGGTTTATCAAGAATTTTATTCTTGGGTGTATTAGAAACTATATCAAGATTGAATTGAGCATCCTTCCATGGTGATCTCATGTTTCCGTCTCTTGGACGTTTGTTACGTTTTTTTGGTCTATCGCGATTAAATCTAGGATTGATTTTCAATAATCTCTTAAACTCCTTCATGTTTCCGTCTCTTGGACGTTTGTTACGTTTTTTGGGTTTATCGATATTAAATCTAGGATTGATTTTCAATAATCTCTTAAACTCCTTCATGTTTCCGTCTCTTGGACGTTTGTTACGTTTGTTTCCGTCTCTTGGACGTTTTTTTGGGTCTATCGAGATTAAATCTAGGATTGATTTTTAATAATCTCTTAAACTCCTTCATGTTTCCGTCTCTTGGACTTTTTTTGGGTCTATCGAGATTAAATTCTAGGATTGATTTTCAATAATCTCTTGAACTCTCTATCGGTATTGATTTTAGCATTTTTCGAAGTCAATCTCTTGAACTCCTTCATGCTATATAAAAAACAAGCATTTAAATGAAAGATTTATGTATAATGAATCACTGCAAATGGCTCATGATGGGAAATGTAACCCCGTGTAACAAATCATGCAGAAAAAATGAATACTGTAGGTATCATATGCAAAGTTTTCGACGTGGAAGTCTTGGTCCGTTACCTTGTTTTCGATGTGGGGTTGGGGTCAAGGGAAGATCACAATTGTGTATTGATTGTGGTGGTAAGCGATATAGGGAATCGAAGCGTTATTATGATAAAAAAATAAAAAATGGACAATCCATCAGAAATTATGACCCTGAAAAAGTCTTTGACCCTGATAACGTCACTGACAAAATCATAAGAACTCCGCAAGACTACATCGAAAGATTTTACAGTGATGTAATTATTGAACCAAACACTGAATTAGACAAACAATAGAATAGTATATATGAACCAAGAATTCAGACAGCATCCAGTGATTACAAATTATGAAGCATCCAGTGATGGTACTGTCAGAAACCGTAGACTAAAGAAACCAGTTGGTGTTGTGAATAATCAAGGGTACTTGATATTTACTGTTAGGGAGGGAAAAGAAACGAAAACTTATCTCAATCATCGTTTCGCATTTGAGTGTTTTTATGGATTGATCGAGGATGGTTTTGTTATTGATCACAAGGATTCTAATCGAAAGAATAATTCTGTATCAAATTTACGAGTTGTTACACAGAGTGAAAATAATTCATCTGGAAGGACTGGAAAATGCAAAACGGTTGGGAAGAGACTTGTGAAATCTTTGAATACGATAACTAACGAAGAAAAAATATTTCAATCAATGAATGAAGCCGGTAGGCACTTCGATATTTGTAGAGCCTCAGTACGAAGAGTTGCAGAGGGGATTTATCGATCGGCTATTTCAAAAAAGACGGGGCAAAAAGTTCAATTTAGTTATATCTGATGCGTCATATTTTTCAATTAGAGATATGTCATTCTTATAGAATAATGAATTCTGAAAACATGAATAGCATCATAGTTGAAATAGCAAAATTGAAAAATCAGGATATCAAACTATCAGATGGGTTAAATCCTGATCAAATTGTGTCTGATTTTCAGGATATAGAATACGGGGTTAGCACTAACAAGTATATGCTACCCAAGAAATATGCACTCATCAAAAGAATTCAGAATTCTATTAAAGACTCTCTTTCATTTTCCAGTGACATCAGTGTGTTCGTCCCGTTGTATACTATCGTAGAAGGAATACGAAAAGAATTGGGGTACGAATACGAATTGAAAAAATAAGTCAACTCTAAAATTAGAAACCTACGAGCATTAATTCAAGAAAATTGATTGCCCGACCATTGATTGCCCGACCATTGATTGCCCGACCATTATCATTCCGACCCTCAAGAGATTTTCATTTTTTTAGTATTTTTTGATTGAAAATGTCAAAATCAGTGAATAAAAAATCTATGGACCTTTAATGGATGGTCAATGGAAAAGTGAGGAAAGTCACATAATTGTATATAAAATAAATAATACTGTGACTTTCCTCATCACTGATAGAAGGTGTCTCACGATGAAATAACACTTCCATGACCATATCAAAAATCATCCGACATGTCAAAAAAGTGGAGCAACTCACAGTATTATTTATTTTATATACAATTATGTGACTTGCTCCATCAATGATAGAAGGTGTCTCACGATGAAATAACACTTCTATGACCGTATCAAAAATCATCCGACATGTCAAGTGTTTTACAATTGAAAAATGGCTTCTGATTTCAAATAATGGTAAATGAAGCATTAACAACCCGATTGGCTCGTGAACGACTGGATGCAATTAAGAAATTTATACCAATTCGTGACTCTGTAAGAAATAAACTGCAACAACGACAGAGTTTACAAACTGATTTTGCTCTGGGGTCTGAAGAGTTGTTTAAACCAGTAACCACAGCAACGAGAGGGGTAGAGCGTGCTATACTGGGAGATGGTCCCGAGACGGGAAAATCTGTTATTGGTGAACTTGAAAAAATAGCAGCGAAAACTGAACAAACAAAACAAATAGAATCAAAGAGAACAGTAGATGATTTACGCATGAGATTTAACGAAGAAGGGTTAGCAGCAATTGATGAGACTGATCCAACAGAAATTCCTACGCTTGTTGTTACTTCTTATGAAAACAGAAAAAAAATGTTGAAACCAGAACATCATAAATATGTTAAGAATTTTACTCACTGGGCTGATATATTCTACAAAATCAAAACTGGAAAAAGTCAAAAAAAGACAGATAGTGCATCATACATCGAATATATCAGGATGGTGGATCACGTGTATAATCAATATGAAGAACTAAAACAACAACAAAAACCGCCAAAATTGCAAAGAAAGCGAGAGCAACCTGCAAAGAAAATATCTTTCTCTCCTAAAAAACAACAACTACCACCTGATGATGATGATGATGATGATGATGATTATTTACAAGAAACGGGTTTAGAAAAACTAGATGAAGCAGCAGGTTATAGCGGAAGTGGACTGCAAGATTCCAGTGGACCCCAACGTGGGGTATGTCCTGATAGTGTTATCAATGATATATCACGATTAGATGTTCTTGTAGGAAGATTCCGAGCTGGAAATAACTCTCCAGAAATAATTAATGAAGCAGCTGATATCTGTAGACGGTTATTTGCCGGCGGTATCATGGATATCAAAACCTATCGAGATTTCATTGACGAGTTAGCAAATGGGTATCATAGTGATTAAATAACAATTGAAAACACTATTGTTTTTAAAATAATGATCATCCATTACAATCATGATAAACCAACCCCCGTCTATGTAGTTAATTCACGGTTTCCAGTTTATAGAGCAAACTATGGAGATGGCCTCGGAAATACCATTTTAGGATTCTTTTCAAGAATGGCCCCAAAAGTGATGCCGTTAGCTAAACAGTTATCAATGAAAGCCATTGATGTTATTCGTGATTAGGGTATTAGTACTGTTGGAGATCTTGCCGGGAAAGCGTTTTCAACTGCGAAGGATAAAATAACATCATTAGTGAGGCGAAAAAAGAAACCGTTACCGTCTACAGAAGAAATGCCTGCAAGTGTTAGTAAAATTATAAATAACGCAGTAGATGAAAAACTAGCGTCGATGGTAAATCAAGGGGACCAAAGCAATATTGCAAACATGATAGCAGGAAGTGGCTTTAAAAAACTACGACGATGAAAATGGAAAAATCGTTTACGATTTCACTATTCAGACTCTGATAAATAGAATAAAATGTTCAAAAAATCATCTGATCCAGCATTTGATATAGATGCCCCAGTCCCCAAGAATGATTCTGTACGCGATTATCAATATTACGCCTATCATGCCATAAACTCAAATAGTCGAGCAAGAATTGATCTTCAAGTCCATGATACCAGTAAATACTTTTTACCCTGTGAAGCATTTATTGAAGTAGAAGGAGAAATTGTAACAGCTGCTGATACTACTGCTGTACCAGCACCGTATCCAGCTGGTACTCAAGTCGGTTTTGTCAATAATGGTATTATGGCGCTATTTGAGAGTGCTAGATATCTCATTGATGGAAAAGAAATTGAGTCCATAGATCGTGATGTTGATGTGGCCACAACAATAATCGGGTTAGCGAGATATTCTGATGATTATACAAGATCAGCAGGACATTCTATGATGTTTGCAAAAGATGGTAAGAATACCGCTGGAGGAAATCCATTTGTTGAAAGACGACCAAAAAAACGTGATAATAGTGATTCTGATGTCGAGAATATGATTATAAACAACGATGCTAATTTCAATCTAGGAGCTGCAACACGAAACGCAATGTTGCAAGGAGAGCGTAAATCATTTTCATGCGCGATTCCACTGCATCACATATTTGGATTCTGTAGAAACGTCAGAAAAGTTATCTACGGGTGAAGCATCCAGTATCGCTTGTACGAAAAAGTGATGATAATGATTCAATTTGGAGGATTCCAGTAGATGCTGCAGCCCCCAATGCTGATGCCGGTAGAGTCGATTTAACAAAAATATCATTGTGGATGCCAGTGTTGACTCAAGCAATCACCGCAGAAGGACGATTACTATCATTTATGGACCAAGGAGGAAAGTCGTTGTTGAGTTGGCTAACCGTGAGTACAGATGTGAAACAATCAAATATCAACGGGTTATTCACTTGGAACCTAGCATCAAAACAAGGCGTTTCTGCGCCACGTCATATATTTATTGCGTTACAGGATAACGCACGAGTTGGCAATCAACTCTCCAGTCATATGATATTTGATCAATTAGGTGTGAAAGACGTCTCACTGAGAATAAACGGCCAGCAGGAACCATCCGAGGATATACAACTTAATTACACAGAAAATCATATTGCACGAGTTTATCATCGTCTGTTGTCATTTATGGCACGCGATCAAAATGTGGATACTGGTTTGCAAATATCACAATATGATTTTAAAAATCTGTATCCGATCTATTACTTCTCACTGGAACATCTCGATTTGACAAGACAGTCAGTTGTTGATATACACTTTAGAGCTAATGTGACTCGTCCTGCTACTATTGCTGATTATAGAGCTGTTGCTGTCATTCTCAGTGATAAATCAATGCTACTCGAAGGTGTTGGTGGAAGAATGAGAGTGGTAGATGCCCCAGTAGAAAATCTTTGAACGATTTTTCTCGATTTTTCATTGAATTAGAATCAATCAATTATATATAATGTCATATAGTGTTATTAGTGTTACGTTAACTCCTGGTCAAATCAAAAATTTGCAATCAGAATCGGCTAAAAAATGAGGAACCACAATCACGTTGAAACCTAATCAAATGACTGGTGGTGAAAATAAATTATCGCTGACAACTCGTCAGGTGAAACATTTCAATGATGCTTTCAAGGATAAAAAAGGGGTTCAGATTACTCTCTCTGCGGCTGCTATCAAAAATATGATTAAAACAGGCGGTATATTTCCATTGTTAGCTGCAATACCAGCATTGATTGCAGCAGCAGCCCCAGCGGTGGCTAAAGCAGCAGCGTTAGGAGCCGTTGGTACTGCAGCAGGAATGACGTTGAAAAAGGCAGCTGGACAACGATATAAAAAAAAGAGACGATCCGTTCAAGGATTGGGTCTAAGACTACCAGGAACCCCGTATTCGTGGTACAGCGGAAAAGGTCTAAGACTACCAGGGACCCCGTATTCATGGTACAGCGGGAGATCCGTTCACGGATCAGGCCTGAGACTACCAGGAACGATTTATTAAATTAGGAATCTATGGTTCCCATGTCCAATTTTGATTTAATGGATGCGGCTAAAAAACTAGTGATTAAAAATTTCAGAGGTGTTTTTATGAAAGATCAATTACCACATCAACCAAACAAAACTGAAACAGGTATTATTAATCTCGATAACAGCACCGGACCTGGAACTCACTGGGTTGCATACGCTATTGATCCACGTGGAATTGTCTATTTTGATTCATATGAATTAGCCCCACCAAAAGAATTTATGCGTTACGTAAAACAATTTCCAATGAAGACTTGGTATTCTACGCTACCAACACAACAAATCAATGACCCACCAATATGCGGCAGTGAAGTATTAAATGTCCTTGACGTTATTTCAGCATCTAGAAAACCACCTCATATTGTCGTAAATGACTACACCAGCAATCGCTTTTTAGAGAGACAAAGAGTTTTACAATAACATGATTGATATTTGGGGGAGATCTTTGAAACCCAAACCCGATGGCACTGCACCACCTGATTCTATCAAGGATGTAAAAAAAATAATTGAAGATGAAATAGCTGAGACGTTAAATTTAACAAGTGTTGACCCCGGGGAAATAGTTGTATTTCAAGACAAACAGGGTAAATTGAAAAGCAGTAATATCTCTCTGGATGATATTTAAGTTAAACAACGAAACGCAATCGAGAACACCGTTGCGTTATTTTCCGATCAGGGTAAATTGAAATCTAGTAATATTTCTCTGGATGATATTTTAGTTAAACAACAAAACGTAATCGAGAACACCGTTGCGCTATTTTCCGATCAGGGTAAATTGAAAACCAGTAATATTTCTCTGGATGATATTTTAGTTAAACAACAAAACGCAATCGAGAACACCGTTGCGTTATTTTCCGATCAGGGTAAACTCAAACCGGGTGTACTCGTTTCGACGATTACAGATCGAATAAAAATTCTCAACGATGAGTTAAACAATTCTGTGGTTGTACTAACAACACTTGAATCTAGAATTGAAGAACACATAAAACAGTTTACCGCATTTCGTAGAAATATCATTGATAAATTTATTGGAACTACATTCGATAAAATTGAACTAAAACTCCCTGATATTAAAAAATCCATCGATGAGACGAAAACTTTCATCGAAGCCGTCAAAGGTGACTTTTCGAGGATGATAACAGTCATTGAAAAAACAAAAATTCCTCATGAGAAAACCAACAACATAGTATATACAATCCAACACGGATCATTTGTGTGGATACCTACAAACAACAAATTAGATATCTCTGCAACCGTCAAGGGTATTTATCGATTAACACTGGTGACAACGGTTTAATTTAATATATCATCGTCGAGTTCATCCGGGGTCAATAATACGATTTCAACGATCATCGACAAGGGTACAATTGAAAAGTTCACTATAACAGCTACTGATAAACATTTGGCTAGAGCTCTGGTATCATCGTATGTGGAATTCGTAGTGGATTTAAGTTGAAAATTGAAAGGATTTCACAATTGAAAACGCTAGCGTTGTTAAAATAAAAAATGATTTCATCATCGCAATATCGCTATGATCAGGTCAGAGAATATCAAACTAGACTCAAAACCCTGTCTGAGGAGTATGCAATGAAAATTAAAAAATATCGCAGGAGAATTACCGCAATTGATGTTACTGTGTATTCAGTGAGTGGTGTAATCACCGGAGCCGGTATTATACTGTCTTCAGTGACAATGATGGCCCCGATAGCTGTTCCAATTTGCATTTCCGCGGCAACAACAATCGCTGGAATTATTTCAATAATCACAAAAAAAATATCCTCATGCAGCCAACGGAAACTACAAGACTACATAATTCAATTTCATGTTGTGTCTACTGCATACTCGCAATTATCCTCATTGATATCGTCATCGCTCGATGATACAATTATATCAGAGAGTGAGTTTTCAGCGATGGTAGATATATATGATTCTGCGATGTCAAAATTAGAAATACAAAAACATGAGTATAATAACAATGACAACACCGATGGAATTACTTCAACAAATAGTGGAGAACACAAACCCAGTACAAACAAGCATGATCTCAATAACCTCAACGAATCCAGAATTCAGTGTGAATTTCCCCTCTCCGGTCCCAGTGAAGGAGATAGCGCTAGCAAAATTACGAGTATACCACAGTTGGCCAAATATTAGGTCAAAATCATTTGGTGGTCAACAACCCAATAATTCACTGGTATTCGCAAATAAGAATAAACCAGACGGTACTCCAGACTGGAATGTTGTTTCCATACCAACCGGATCATACCAAATCGAACAAATCAATAATGAATTCGCCCGTAGAATAAAATCGATTACTGGAGTAGAGTCAAAAATAGCTATAACAGTTCATGAGCCAACACTATCATCTGCCATTGAAATAAGCACAGAAGGATTCGTCGTAGATATTTATCAGAGTTCTATTAGAACCGTACTAGGATGGCCTGAATTACCACCCGGGGGAAAAACCGTTGATTTACCAGAACCACAAAAAACCGATTATATCACCGACAGAATAAAACCTGATAATCCAGTAAAGAGTTATAAAGATCACACGAATAATTGAGATTTTTTTACTCCCTTTGACGATATAAAAAGAAAAAGGAAATTTCTTATTACTAACGAACTTAAAATCGCTGAAAATTTCACAGCAATGAATAATGATTTTTCACTGTTGTTAATATCTCTTAAATCCGGCTCTCTCACCCGAGATGAATTTATCAGCGTCGTAGAAACATGCAATAAAATTATCGACGATATGGAAACATTTCATTCAAAAATTATTCAAGAGGTATTGGATGACAGTTATCCTGAAACAAGAACATTTTTTGCAGAAGGCAAGAGCATCCCCGTCAAAGATATTCCCACAGTCAAACTACCAGGATATAACGTACCAGAACTAAAAAAACTTCTCAATGATGCCATCGATGTTGGTTTCAAAATAATTCATGATACGTGGAAAAAAGCAGCATCAGGGGAAATAAAAATCCTCAAACACAATAATGACCCAGACGGTGGTGGCAGGCATATTGCTCCGTTCAACGTGAATATTTCAACGGTGATTGCGCTCAATTTAGTATGTGATGTGATCGAAGGAAGCTATCAAATAAATTTAGAACGATCAAATCAAGCTCAGCAGGGATATATTTTGTATTCATTTGCACCAACAGCTCCTCCAGGGTTTTTAATAATTGAGACACCGGTGAATCCAGTCTATATGCGATGTCATAATAATTCATTAACCAGAATTAATTTCAAACTCACTGACCAGTCTAATAATCTGATTGATTTACAAGAGGAGGTTTTACAAGTTAGTCTATTTGTGAAATCGTAGTGATTTTCGTCCCCCAGACAAAGTCTGGAACACGATATCGTATCGGACTGGATCAAATATTCGGTTAACCCCAACTGAAAGTTCTAGTGAGTGACAACGACGTTGTAGTCCCTTTTCCCAAAAAATCGATGGAGGATTTCATTAATTTCATTGATTTTTTCATATTTTTTTTTTGGACCTAATCCATAAAACGATATCAGATTCACACACACATTTGGGCCCTGATGTCACTGGTTTCATTGTTTTTAAGCGTGATTTTAGTGAAAACTTGTCTAAAAATGTTGTCTGATTCGCCCCTTCTGCTGCTCATTTCCTGATTTAGAGTGCTATATATGGATTGGTTTGTTATCTATCATCAGTCTAAACTTTGGCTTATGGGAGATAACAGATGCCGACAATGAATTATATCAGATACCACAGTAACCGTCTTCAAAGCCATTATTCAAACCTGTGGGATACCTATTCCAGAACTGTAAGAATGTATCAAAGTTTTCGAGATCACACTTATATTATCACCAACTTGAAAAACTGTAATTACCTTTATATCCAACATCTTAATAGGTTTTATTGCTGGTTGCCAGAATGTGACTATCTTGAATATTTGGTCAAAGACCCATTGTGAATATCAAATTGAATATGCTGCTTTAAATGTATGAACGCCGTGTTATAACATTGTTACCAGCATCCAGACACTTCATTTACAGACGTGCAATCCGTGCTGGCTTGTCCTCATAGAGGCTAGTTTCTATAGCATGAATTTTGGCAAATTTATTTAATTACATTGAAAGCTGGCATTGGCCATCAACATAAAGAGGACGTGTAACAAGTTAAACTTTACAGCTATTTAGTTTGCAGCCCGGACTACCTCTTCATACTAGGCAATTGATGCATGCGCTGGCACTTTCAATTATGTTTATGTAAATAATACTTTTGTTCAAAATACATTCATGTCATCAGTACGGGAATGGTCTCGTCAGAATAGTGCATTTGAAATGAAGATGGATGTTTAATTGTTGGGTATGCATCCCGAGTTACCAGTTTCAAAACAAACTCAAAATATATTAATTACATTGCAATATCAAGTTTATGTTTGAATTATTTTTCAAATTCTTTCACCGTTTAAACGAACGTCAATCATCCATCTATAAATAAAAGACCAACAATTCAAAAGGAAAGAAATAGCTTTCGACATGTGTCAAAATAATTAGCTGAAATGATGCTTTAATTTGTCAACAAAACTACGTTTCTTAATTCTTGGAAGCATATTCCTATGGATATTAAACTTTTCCATAACCCGTCTTATTGTGTATATTTCAAGGTTGAAAGGAAATATTGCTTGTATGTTATCCAATATGCCACAGTGGTAGCAATCTTGAAAATGTGTATCATAAATCAACCAAATGAGAAGCCACAATGATATGGCATTTCAGAAAGAATATTTGTTTAATGTCTTGTTAGTTCAAACATATCTTCATGTTTTGGAACAGGGGATGTTACCCTAGTATTCTTATTAAGGATGTACACTCTTAAAAATAGCTTAGAAAAGTCTTGCCATTAACAATAGTACGATTCAATTTTATACAATCAGCATACTTTTCTATCATGGAAATCCATCAGTCTGATTGCATATGCAATGTTGTACAACAATTTGAGTTGTCTAGTATAAAGCAGATGGCGTGCACTCTCTTTAATAACATTAACCATTGATCTCATTATCATATTGTCGAAGACTAAGGTCACTGATAATAAGAAGGGGAAATTATATTTAAACAATAATTCCTGTGTTCGATAACGTGTATATATCAAACGATTTTCAAAGTTTTGGTTAAGGAAGACAAACTCAGAGAAATATGACAATGAGACTCATCGAAATATATTCTAAGGTAGTAACTATGGTTGTGTACCATTTGCAAAAGCCAAGCTTTACAGATGGAGTGAATTTAAGGTGAATGTGAAATAATTAAAATCTAGTTAGGACATGATGTCAGTTGTACATAAGATTCCTCATACGTTGGCTAAGGGAAATGTCTAGTGTTTTTAATGGTATACTATTGCCATTGAATGTCACATACTATATAAGAAAAATGACTGATGTTAAATAACATTCATTCCATAAAATAGACCTGGAATAAAGCTCAAGGCTTGCAGAAAGGGTAAGAAAGAAACTAACTGACTTTTATAATAGAAATAAAAATTCAGACCACATTCAAACACGACAATATTTAATATCCAGATCCTTCAAGTGCATATTAATAGGTCTGTAATACATATTGTCCAGAATATAGAGCGAAAATAGCAATATCATGTTCAATAATGTGTGCTTGCAAGTTAATTGCGATTGGAGTTAGATCATGCCAATTGAATATCTGTATATTTCTTTAATTACAAAATGATGATTTGTTATCCATTTTGCTGTGTCACTCTCTCTCTCACTCTCCCTTCCTCCCTCCCTCACCCTCTCTCTCTCTCTCTCCCTACCTCCCTCTCTCTCTCTCTCTCTCTCTCTCTCTCTCTCTCTCTCTCTCCCTAATATTTTGCTTCCTGTGGCGGAGGACTGGCCTGATCGACAGTTTCCTTAGACACTTTATCATGCTGGCCATATATAAGGTGGAGACATAAATTCGTATTGCCCAATAGGAGGTGGGGAACCAGCACATGGCTAACCATATCCGACTGCTCCTTGCTGGACAGCAGGAGGGATTGACTGTCCCGGTAATGTCGTGGAATTTACTGAAATGATTAAAATGGATATGTCATCATAATGTTACAATTTCAGAATTAGATATTTAGCAACTTGCATTATGTCGAAACATATGCTGTAAGTTCCAGCGTTCTACTCCCGAGCTCACGCATGCAATTCCATGGTCTGTATTCAAATCTTGCTGACATTCTAAGAAACCAAAATACATTCAACACTATGAATGCGTTGTATAGAGGAGTTGCTTAAAGCTCTACATTAACCGTTGCAGCCATGTTTTAGAAATAAGTTGCCCTAAATAATTAAAATCAATAAAGTCTCCTTCGATACTTTCTATTTTAATACAAATTACTTGCTGTTCCTAAAAACAAAATAAAGTTTACTGAAAATAGTATTGTATACATTTTCACTCGCAACCGAAGACACGATGAATTATTAAAATTCAGAACGTTTTAAAGAAGTAGATTACATCTCCCTTTCCCCGCATTCATGCAGATGATAACACATTGCTATTCAACGGTGATAACAAATATTTTAGGAGGAAATGGCTCAGCAAAACACAAGTAGATACCTGTTAAATATTTTCAATTATGTCGTAAAAAATTAATTGTATTAGTACTGCAGTGGACTATCATGTCCATGCGAGTGTGGTTCTACGTCCAAGTCATTCAGTCATTCAAAAGAGAATAAATACAAATGCCTATAAACGTTATAATATAATTTAAAATGCTTTAGTTAATACAAATTTAGATTTTCTGCACAAGATTTTTTTTACCAAAAAACGTCATTTTTTCAAACAGACAAATCGTTTTGTTGCCCATGTCCACGCCGTTTCCAAGCACTAATTAATAATTATAACTAATTATGGCTTCTAATCCAGATCTACTTCAGAGGAGTATACGGAGGTTTTAATGCAGTAATGTGTGTACTTTGGAGACATTACGAAAATTTCTACATGCAACAATACATTACTAACAAGTAGCCCAAACACACAACAATTATTTAAATAACTCATCAAATCGTTGCGTACAATGAACCTTTAATGTCTAAAATTGTCTTGGTCTCAATGAAATTATTTCGAATGATAATTGGCATCTGATATGTCTCTACCTCCTATATCGATACATAATTATATGATAGAAATATTGAATTATTGCTAGGACGCAGTAAGCGATGATAGGCAAACAAATACCTTTCATACTGAAGATTCAACAGAATGATCAATATATAAACTTTGCTTTTTTTATTTCATAAGCAAATTATATGTTTTGCATTATATGTAATCGACCCCAGCTAACACTATCGATTCATATTAAGAAACATCTATATAAAACTAATGATTCTTGCTCGTCCTTATTTTCTGTTCTAATCAAAACTTTAATGAGTTTCCTTTCTGCAATATCATTACTTTTCCATTCAACTCTATATCCGGAATATGGTTGTTAGCAGTTACTTGTAGGAAGCTTTCTTAAAAGTCTTTTTGTGTAAATATTATAAGCGTACAACGGAATTGATACATGTAACAAAACTTGAGTTGGTTCAAAAGCAAATTATAGGTTTTAAACATTTTGCTTTGGACAGAAATCCCTCTACAACATTATTCCGATTTGTTTTGCTCTGCGACGTATACAATATTAATTTTGATTCTAGTACATTTATTTGTATGACAGAGACGTCTAAATATGACACTGGGACGAGCAGTACTTTGTATTTTAAATATGTTTCTTAGATGTACAAATTTTTAGTCATCGTAATTTCTCTATGTAACCCTAATGATGTTTTGGATGGAATGATACTTTTAAAGACAAAATCAGATGAAGACCTTCACTCTAAATATAAAACAATCACAAATATCTACATTGCTTTATCATGTCATGAAGATTTAATTCGTTTGTCCAATCATTAAATGCATTCAACAATGGTTATGATATAGTGATACTTATATATATATATATATATATATATATATAGGGATATGTTCAACACCTATATGACCAATAACGCAACTTTACTGCTGTAGACGCCGTTCAACATTTCACTTGATTTAATAATCATTAATACTGAACATGACCCGTTAAATATATTGTATATCCATATTTTTTAGAACTTTTGATGCATGCCTGTATATCGTTTCCTCATCCATACGACCAAGAAATTGTAAAGAAAATTTGTCCGCTCCAAACTAGATTATGGATGCGTTGTTTATAGTTCTGCTAGGAAGTCATATTTGAAAATGCTTGACCAAATTTATCACTAGGGAATAAGACTCGCTCGGAGAGAATTAAAAGAAATCCATGTAACAGCCTTCTCGCGGAAGCGAATGAAACACCTGAATTACATCGCAGAGAAACGCTTTATGTACAGTACGCTCTCAAATTAAGATCAAACCCTGCATTTTCGGCTGTTTTATTTACACCAAATGCAAACCTTATCAGAGAACAAACCAAATGTCATACCTTCATTTTTGGCATCAGAATATTATCTAGCCTTGGCAGTAACATGTATTTGTCTAAAATTCAGAAAATGTTTGTCTCTGAAACACCACCCTGACACCTTTAACAACTCACAGTGCTTTTTATGTTGCTTAATGGAGATATATTGAAAACTTGATATAAGTCTGAAACATACTGAATAGTCATTTCCAGTCAGTCTTTACACAAGAGAATAAGAGTGAGCTACGAAGCGTACATGCAAATCGTTAGACACAAATGCTTGACATCGAAGTTAATGCAGACGGTGTTTACAGCTTGTTGCGGAAAATTAACCCATAAAAAGATACAGGCGCAGACATGATTCCAGCACGGATAATGAAATATCTAGCAGAAGAGTGTGCACCATACTTGAGTTATATTTGCCAGAAATGCCTCTCAGCAGGTTATGTACCTGGTGTCTGGAACACAGCAAACATTACAGCTATCTTTACAAATGGAGAAAGATTCATGGCAATCAAATATATACCATTCTCCTTTACATGTATCTGCTTAAAAATGCTTAAACACATCATAGCAACATGATGAAACATCTAGATCGCTACAACATTGTAGCAGACTGCCAGCTTTCTTTCCGTGCCAGAAGATGCTGTGAAACACAGTTCATAACCCTAGTGGATGAGCTCGCCAAATCGTTAAACAGAGGGACCACAATCTGACCTTGCACGTTACCATCAAATATTGCAGAAGGTCCTGACTTGGCATCTCGCAAGCAGGAGCTTTGCAAAATCACATTCAAATGAACTAGTCAGCTATAGGTAAGACCTAGTGATTCTCATGGCTATGCCGGATTAGGTTTCCATATCTCACTGCCGATACGGTAGACGGATTGGTTTGAGTATGAAGGGACGAAAACGTACACTGACAATCCTTTACTTATTTCTGCCTTTCCTATTAATACTCTTCTGACTGTCCTATCACTTCCTTTTTAACCTTATATGTGACCACGCACCACGCGTTGCTTAATATTCAAGTTTGACTGCGTCAACGTACTTATAAATAGATAGATAGGTACTTTACACGATGAGGAAACCCATCTGAGACAAAACCATCTATCTTCCAAAACTCGTATCATGAACTCCTCACCAAATTTAAAAAATACACTAGAATTTATACGTAAAGATCAAAAGACGAGGACAAAGCCGCCTTCGATAGTAGCAAACACATAACAAAACTCCATTAATGCCGCCGAAATCAGGACAATAGACCTTGCGCTCACATTTATTGACAGTAAAATTATTATAAACAACATTATTTTATGTGACTTAATATAAGTTCTTCAGTCACTACACACTAAAAAAACTGGAGAACCTATTATTAGGCGAACTCCCCGTCAAACATACGGAGCTTTGTACATCCTACAATAGAGTATAATGTTGTTTACCTAACCATATTGATATTAAAGGTAATGAAGAAGCAGATGGCGTTGCTAAAATGGATTCTATTCCAAGAACCATCTAATTTTAAAACACCGTTTAATGAGTTTAAACTCCGAATCGTATCAAAAAGTACCTACGCCAGATGTGTCAGGGACTGTGGAATGATGCAATGAATAACACACTTCACGCCATCAAACCAACACCATGAGAATGGATTCTTTCCTACATAGCCATATATAAGGAGGAGGTTATCATTACAAGAATCAGAATTGTTGATACATACACAACTCACTCGCACATACTAAAAGTTGAAGATCTACGAGAGTGTGTTACTTGCAATGAACCATTCATTATTGCGCACTTCATGATATAGTGTTTCGAACTGCAGCCTTCGCGTGCTAAGTATTGTAATGTTCATGAAATGAAGGAACCTTTTGATAATATACATATCACTTGTACTTTAGATTTCCTGAACGAAGTAAACCTTTATTTGAAACGACAACTTGTATGCCATCACAGAAAGCATTTGTACCTAATGTAAATACCGCCATTTGCGTTCATTATCTTTACATCTGTCCTCATTAGCATACACCATTGACATGTCCAATTGATTGGTAAGCTTCATATATTACCGTTACCAACATAGTATCATGTTACTTTGAACTATGTGTGTTATTATATCCCTGGTCGATATTAAACATTGTATTATTTTTAAACATGTAAACATACAACATATTGTATGGCGCTAAATAGTCAGGAAGTGCTGGTGAGCCGTTAAATAACAAAAAAAAAACCATAAGGTAGGAGGTAATATTTTCATTATTGTAACTGAATAAATGAAAAGGTTACTGTTAATAAATAGTAATATCTTATATTCAATATCATATCCGTTCCATATATTAAATGTGATTCTAACTCATAACTATACGACGTTTTATGTCATTAATTTTCTTTGATCAGGCCCTCATTAACACATTTGTGATCATGTTCCGCATGTAAACATTGTCATGTGAACATACGTTAAGATTTATTTTTACTTTAAATGAAACTATTGGGTGAGAATACTAATCCACGTAGCAGTCTGAACCGCAACAAGGACATCACATTCCCGGGGGTTACATTATATGTCTTCGCACTCGTGCTAGCCTCGTATGGAGATAATTAATGTTAACCCTTGGACTAGAATTTAGTTATCTCGGTCCAAACCCAGACATATACTCTGTGTATGTGTAAATCTTGGCACGTCGATTGCATTGGAACAATAAAATTGGTTCTTCAAAGTTTATAATAATGATCATTTTTGAAATTTTGGACTTTTGTACTAATCACTAGATAAAGTAAGACGATGTATGTACGTATGTCTACACGTACTGTCAAATATTAGATTGAGTAGTAAAATCACTTATTTATATTTCATGGGTATGTATATAATTCAGCAGATAATTCAGTATTTTATACTTACATTTAAGAATTTGTTGTGTTAAAAATAAAACTAGCATAAGGTATTGGGTTTTTCTCCGCAACTGCGGTAAAAACTATTTTATCTTGTGTATTCTATTGCTTTTAGTTTACTTTTTTCTTCAATTTACTACTTGATGCATATGGGGAAAATATGCCGCTGCTCAGATATCAGAACGTATTTGTTTCATGACAAAACAATTGGTAGCAATAATTGCAGTTGCAAATCAAGCAACACTTCCTTTGCGTTGGAATATTGCTTGTTTGCTCAAATCACAAAAAACAATTTAGCAGCAGAAGGGGCGAATCAGACAACATTTTTAGACAAGTTTTCACTAAAATCACGCTTAAAAACAATGAAACCAGTGACATCAGCCCCCCAATGTGTGTGTGAATCATGGATTAGGTCCAAAAAAAAAATATGAAAAAATCAATGAAATTAATGAAATCCTCCATCGATTTTTTGGGAAAGGGGACTACAACATCGTTGTCACTCACTAGAACTTTCAGTTGGGGTTAACCGAATATTTGATCCAGTCCGATACGATATCGTGTTCGAGGGTCATGTAAATTTATTGTTACGAATCCGTGTGGGGCAGACTGAGCATGACTAAAGAAATTTCTAAATTGATTGAAGTCCATATCGGAGCACCATGTCTGCCAAATATTTCGTAGCGTATGTGTATCAACGCCATTGAATACAGCAAGCATATTACATTTATCTCTAATCACTTTTGGAATCTGAGAGTAGCGTTGAGTGACATAGATCACGTCCGTGTTTTTATGCCTGCCTCGGGAAAATATTCTAGCAGGATTTTTTTGATTATCTAACATGACATCGTCGTATACAACTAAATTGTTGATACTTCCATCGAGGTCATTCACGGATGGCGCCTCGTCAATATCGGTTATAAATTCAATAACATCCTCGCCGGCAATCTCTGAAGCGTTTTCATTAAAATCTTTTAGCACTTCATAGCATCGTTGATCATCTACGCTAGGGGCAATTAAATGCAACTTATCCCACTTCATCCATCTCATTATTAAATTGAGCAACAATTGCGTTTTACCGGATCCAGATGGCCCGATTATAATTGTGCGGATAGAGTTTGGTAGCGCTGCATGATGCTTCACTGGTTCTCTTGTTTTAGTCGCTGAAAAATCAATTATATTCATATCTCTATACATAAATTATGGATCTATATTGCATGAAGTGTAAGGCGCGTACTGGCACAGATGACTTGACGACGATTACAACTAAAAATAACCGATCAGCGCTTTCTGGTAAATGCGTACAGTGTAGTACAAAGAAATTTAGATTTGTTTCTAAACCCAAGGAACCCAAGGAACCTTTAAAAAAAAACAAGGAGGTGATATCGCTGCCAAATTAGCAAAACTCCCTGGAACCCCATGGGCAAAATACCCCGGAGAAAAACACCTTCCAGGGTATAGTTATTGTGGACCGGGAACAAGACTTGATATCAGACTCAATGATCAAAATCAGCCCCGACCCGGTGAGGAACCAATAAACGCTATTGATAAGGCCTGTCACCTTCATGATGTTGCTTATAAAAGCAGCAATTTGCAACACAGGCATCTAGCAGATGTGAAATTAATTCATGCGTTGAATTCTATCACTGATAAATCCTTCAAAGAAAAATTGGCTTCATTTTTGATAAAATCGGCTATGAAAAGTAAATTGATGTTAGGTGCTGGTAATTAATAACAACATGGAATCTATTTATTATTCCCCAAGAGGATACTGGAAGGGTAACGCTGCAATCAGTAAACTCGATAGCGCCGCAAAAGTGAAAAAAAAAACACTGCGGCTCATTGGTTATCCAAACAGGCACTATGGCAAATTTATCTACCACCGCCTAAACAAATTCAATTCTCGCATTTTGATGTGACCTTTCCTAATGAAGTTCATCAGGCTGATCTATTATTTCTGCCACATGATCGTGGTTACAAATATGCGTTAACTGTAGTTGATATTGCAAGTCGATACAAAGAAGCAGAACCGTTAAAAACAAAATCAGCCACTGAAGTGGCTTCTGCATTTGAAAGGATTTATCGAAGGAGCCCTCTGCACTGGCCAAATCTGTTACAAGTTGACCCGGGCAAGGAATTTCAGGGTGCAGTGTTATATACAATGAAATATCACAATGTCGCTATCAGACGAGGGCATACTGCACTGCATCGTGATCAGGCAATTGTAGAATGATTTAATCGGATTCTTGCTGAGCGGTTATTTGGATATCAATATGCAAAAGAATTCATCCAAGAAAAATGATCCCGTGAATGGGTTAAGAGATTACCAGGTGTAGTTACCGCACTGAATAACGAGATTACTAGAACCATCAACATGAAACCTATCAACGCGATTAAAAAGAAGTCGATACCTGAAAAACCACAAAAAGATTTCAAAGAACCAATTCTTGGTAGTAATGTCATTGTGAGGTATTTATATGAACCAGGAGAGCTTGAGGGTGGTACAAAAAGGGCTACTGATCCTATTTGGAGCGTCACTACGCATAAGATATCTAGTATAACACGATCTACGGGTAGACCTCCAATCTATAAACTGGATTCAACTGCCCCTCAGCGTGGGTTTACTAGACAACAACTACAAGTAATTCCTGACGATACTCAATTACCACCGCATGGTCTTAACTAGCACCCTTGCGTCTATTGCACTCAAGACAAGTCAACATCACATTATTTCTGACATGACCGAGATTGTTATTTTTTCTGTCTACGGTGAATTGGCGAGGATCCTTATCCGAATACTGCCAACGCATTATACAATTGCAACTCGCGCAGTGATTATTATGTTGTCGCTTCAAAGTGATTATTAATTCAGCATCAATATCAAATTCTCGTTGGTTTTTTTTGTCCTGTTGTTTGTAACCGGAGAGTTTTTTATCAGTAATATCATTATCGTCACCAATGATTTCATCATCGCCACCAATGATTTCATCATCGCCTGACTCTGTCAGGACAATTCTTCGAAGTTGTTTTTTTTTTCGTACTCTAGACACTGCGAGATAGACTAAATTTGACCATTCTATGCGATTGTCTACCATCCAAACAATTGTATCCGATATAGTCAATCCCTGTGAAGAATGTATCGTCGCTGCGTATCCTAGCGTCCATGGGGATTTATTAGCACGCAATGCATCTTCAACGACATTGATATCAACCAGCACAATATCATTTAATACGAGAATATGCTTTTCACTCTGTCCTGGAATATCAACTTCAATATTCTGTTTTCGCGTATCCGATGGCCTATAACATAACGGTACTGGAAGTGTTGCAAATTTTTGTTTATGCAATTCAAATAACTTCATCTGAAGTGTGTCCCTGACTATTTTTCTACTTGCAATGATTAAATCGTTTGGTCTCCACGCTTCCCAAAACTCATTCATGGGAGTTTCCGAAATTATTTCACGGATTATTTCACACTGGATTCTATCCGGTTGTAATCTAATTAGTTTCTTCAATTCTTTTAATTTTTCATCAAGTGATCTATGATCGGTATCAATTTCTTCATAATAGTCTACAAAACCCTTTAGCCATTCATGTGGAGATGCACCGACAAATGGTGGTGGTTGGCTGTGATCACCGCACATGACGACTTTTGTATTCTTCAATAACAACCACTCAAGAAATATTTTTAAGACATCTTCTGACACTCTGTCTATTTCATCCCAAATGATAATTTCAGGAATAAATTTCTCTCCCATGCGCTCAGGAGTCCATTTATCTCCCTTCCATCGGAAAAAGCTGTGATAAGTGCAGGCATTTACCCCTCTCTGTATCATTTCTCTTGCAAGTCTATGAGTTGGTGTTAGCACAATCATGTTTGGATTGGAAACACGAAATAACTCAATTGCCCGGGTTGTTTTTCCTGAACCACCACAGCCGTTTAAATAAACTGTTTTATACAGGCATATTGGATCAGAAATCGGTGGTGCACTAGAAAATTCTGAACACTGATTGCTTTCTAAGTAATTATTTTCAATGGTAACATCTGCTGATTGAATATAATCATGAATCATTTCTTTCTTAATTCTCCATGTCCCCCATTTCTCGTTGCCAGTAGCCTTAAAACCAGCCATTTTGCTATTTATGTAAAATGAGTCAGTAACAAGTCTAACTGCGGTGGTAGGAAATCTATTGATCATTGAAAACAGATTGATAGAAGCATAACCGAGCATAGAAGCTCTCAAATGTGTTTACTGCGGATGGTATCCATCATTGTAGGTAACAATTGTACCCAATTTGGTTCCATCGGACAGAAATGCGTCCTTACGATTGACATATAGGCCCTTATTCGTTAGATCCGCGATTACAAAATCGCATTCAGCGTTGTCTATAATCAATCGTGAAGAATATTTCGTATTATCATCTTTGCCAACTTGAGTAAATTTACCGATTATTCTTCGTTCAAGATTTTTTGCTTCATTGTTTCTGATTTCAAATAACTGTCTGGACCAATCCATGATTTGTTGTTCATTAAAATCAGGAAGCAGTTTTCGCTCTTCGCTAATTATTTTTTCTAGATCAGGTTGTGGTAACCAGACTGATTTCTGTGCTCGATAGGATATAATTGCTTCACTGACAATTAATGATTTTAACATCTTACAATCAAGCATATACCGTAATAACACTATTGGCATCCAGTGTTTTTCAGACATGTGTTTACCAATCCAAAGATAACTACACGGATGAAGCCCTTCAGCCATTTCAAATGATACTACACAAGCGAATCCGGTTAAATCAAAATCAGGAAGTGGTCCATTAATAGCAACACGGGTCATTTCGTGTGTAGGGTGTCCAAATCGTTTGAAATATTTCTCACACTCTCCATACCCAAGAAAACTTCCTGGATAACACGCAATCATATCAACGGAAATAACGGTATCAGCGGTGTATTTTGTGTTCCATAATCCGCCGTGGCTGTATTCAAGACAGGACAATTTGACATCTGATAAAAACTCACTTCGTGTTGGTTTCCACGCGTTTTTCTTTCTAGCAAAATGTGCTGCAAAGGATGGTACTGTGAAACAGTTTGCTAATAATTGATCTTCGATTTCCCCCTCAGAAAACTCACTAGCTAGTTGTTTCATTTGATTCTGCAGTTCTTCAGTACGGTATAATTCTCCGTTAGGCCTTACAAACTGATCAAATCTACATTCCTCATCTGAATTACTATGAAATAGCCACGCTGACACAGGATCGTTTTTACTCAAATGGTAAATAGCATCAAATAATTTCTGCTCTGAAAAAAACTCTTCGGTTTGGGATAGATATTTTACGGTTCTATCCCGTGGGAATATTGTTACTGCAGATGACCACGCGTACGCGTTATGATCAATAATTTCAATGGGAGCCCCTGTGATTTATATTTCGATTCGTATAATACTTCTCCGGTGATTGTCCTTACCGATATTGGAAATCTTAATGATTTTTCTAATTTAGTTATATCCTGAATTGTTGCCCCATGCTCTTTTACCGTGAACTCCCACTCGGTTATTTTTTTTCGTCTTAGATCAGTGAGTTTATTTCCCCGGGACGCATTTGTGAAGTGTTCTATTATTCGTTCTGCTACACAATTGAGCCCTGTCGAATATTTCATGGGTGCTAGTTTTGAAATATCAGGTTTTTCATTGAGCGGATAGATCCCGTAAACAACTGCTGTGACAGGATAAGATCTTTCGTAGTAGGGTTTATCAATTCCAGTCAAAATTCCCGGTTTTGAATCCTGATTCACGGTGACAGTTTTTTTGCCCCTGAGAATGGGTTCAAATTTATCCCTAATAATCCATTTGTCATCTTCCCGGATAACGAATTTGATTCGAAAAATATTTCCTTCTTTCCCAAGACGTGAAATGATCACTGCTGTTTTTTCATCATTCATGGTAGCGTCAACAACACCATCAATTCGAAATGTTGACCAACAATAAGATGCCCCATCACGCTTGAATTCATTAAAACAGTCTCTGATGGGTTTATCAAGAATTTTATTCTTGGGTGTATTAGAAACTATATCAAGATTGAATTGAGCATCCTTCCATGGTGATCTCATGTTTCCGTCTCTTGGACGTTTGTTACGTTTTTTGGGTCTATCGATATTAAATCTAGGATTGATTTTCAATAGTCTCTTAAACTCTTTCATGTTTCCGTCTCTTGGACGTTTGTTACGTTTTTTGGGTCTATCGAGATTAAATTTAGGGTTAAGTTTTAATAATCTCTTAAACTCCTTCATGTTTCCGTCTCTTGGACGTTTGTTACGTTTGTTTCCGTCTATTGGACGTTTTTTGGGTCTATCGCGATTAAATCTAGGATTGATTTTCAATAATCTCTTAAACTCTTTCATGTTTCCGTCTCTTGGACGTTTTTTTGGTCTATCGAGATTAAATCTAGGATTGATTTTCAATAATCTCTTGAACTCTCTATCAGCATTGAATTTAGCATTTTTCGAAGTCAATCTCTTGAACTCCTTCATGCTATACATAAAACAAACATTTAAATGAAAGTTTTATATATAATGAGTCACTGCAAATGGCTCATGATGGGAAATGTAACCCCGTGTAACAAATCATGCAGAAAAAATGAGTACTGTAGGTATCATATGCAAAGTTTTCGACGTGGAAGTCTTGGTCCGTTACCCTGTATTCGATGTGGGGTTGGGGTCAAGGGAAGATCACAATTGTGTATTGATTGTGGTGGTAAGCGATATAGGGAATTGAAGCGTTATTATGATAAAAGAATAAAAAATGGACAATCCATCAGAAATTATGACCCTGATAACGTCACTGACAAAATCATAAGAACTCCGCAAGACTATATCGAAAGATTTTCCAGTGATGTAATTATTGAACCAAACACTGAATTAGACAAACAATAGAATAGTATATATGAACCAAGAATTCAGACCACATCCAGTGATTACAAAATATGAAGCATCCAGTGATGGTACTGTCAGAAACCGTAGACTGAAAAAATCAGTTGGTTTTGTGAATAATCACGGGTACTTGATGTTTACTGTTGGCGGAGGAAAAGAAAAGAAAACTTATCTCAATCATCGTTTCGCATTTGAATGTTTTAATGGATTGATCAAAGATGGTTTTGTTATCGATCACAAGGATTATAATCCGAAAAACAATTCTTTATCCAATCTGCAAGCTATCACACAGAGTGAGAATTTGAAAAGAGGGGAGACTGGCACTTGCAAAACGGTTGGGAAGAGACCTGTGACATCTTTGAATACAACAACTAATGAAGAAATGATTTTTCAATCAATGAATGAAAACGGTAAGTATTTCAATATTTGTCGATCTTCAGTACGAAGAGTTGCAGAGGGGATTTATCGATCGGCTATTTCAAAAAAGACGGGGCAAAAAGTTCAATTTAGTTATGTCTAATGCGTCATAATTTCCAATTAGAGATATGTCATTCTTATAGAATAATGAATTCTGAAAACATGAATAGCATCATAGTTGAAATAGCAAAAATGAAAAATCAGGATATCAAACTATCAGATGGGTTAAATCCTGATCAAATTGTGTCTGATTTTCAGGATATAGAATACGGTATATGCTAACAAGTATATGCTACCCAAGAAGTATGCACTCATCAAAAGAATTCAGAATTCTATTAAAGACTCTCTTTCATTTTCCAGTGACATCAGTGTGTTCGTTCCGTTTTATACTATCGTAGAAGGAATACGAAAGGAATTGGGGTACGAGTACGAATTGAAAAAAGAAGTCAACTCTAAAATTAGAAACCTACGAGCATTAATTCAAGAAAATTGATTGCCCGACCATTGATTGCCCGACCATTGATTGCCCGACCATTTTATCATTCCGACCCTCATTTTTTTTAGCCGACCCTCAAGGGGATGTCAAAAATCGATGGACGATATGTCAGATTGATCAATGAAAAAGTGTGGAAACTGTCAGTATTATTTATTTTATATACAATTATGACACTTTCCACAAACCTGATAGAAGCTGTTATAGGATGAAATAACACTTCCATGACCATATCAAAAATCATCCGACATGTCAAAAAAGTGGAGAAACTATCAGTATTATTTTATTTATATACAATTTTGATACTTTCTCCATCAATGACAGAAGGTGTCTCACGATAAAATAACACTTCCATGACTGTGTTAAAAATCATCCGACATGTCAAGTGTGTAGCAATTGAAAAATGGTTTGCGATTTCAAATAATGGTCAATGAAGCATTAACAACCCGATTGGCTCGTGAACGACTGGATGCAATTAAGAGATTTATACCAATTCGTGACTCTGTACGGAATAAACTGCAACAACGACAGAGTCTTCAGACTGATTTTGCTCTGGGGTCTGAAGAGTTGTTTAAACCAGTAACCACAGCAACGAAGGGGGTAGAGCGTGCTTTACTGGGAGATGTTCCCGAGACGGGGAAATCTGTTATTGGTGAACTTGAAAAAATAGCAGCAAAAACTGAACAAACAAAACAAATAGAATCAAAGAGAACAGTAGAGGATTTACGCATGAGATTTAACGAAGAAGGGTTAGCAGCAATTGATGAGACTGATCCAACAGAAATTCCTACGCTTGTTGTTACTTCTTATGAAAACAGAAAAAAAATGTTGAAACCAGAACATCATAAATATGTTAAGAATTTCACTCACTGGGCTGATATATTCTACAAAATCAAAACTGGAAAAAGTCAAAAAAAGACAGATAGTGCATCATACATTGAATATATCAGGATGGTGGATCACGTGTATAATCAATATGAAGAACTAAAACAACAACAAAAACCGCCAAAATTGCAAAGAAAGCGACAGCAACCTGCAAAGAAAATATCTTTCTCTCCTAAAAAACAACAACTACCACCTGATGATGATGATGATGATGATTATTTACAAGAAACGGATGTAGAAAAACTAGATGAAGCAACTGGTTATAGCGGAAGTGGACTGCAAAATCCAAGAAATGGAAACACTTGTCCTGATAGTGTTATCAATGATATATCACGATTAGATGTTCTTGTAGGAGGATTCCGAGCTGGAAATAACTCTCCAGAAATAATTAATGAAGCAGCTGATATCTGTAGACGGTTATTTGCCGGCGGTATCATGGATATCAAAACCTATCGAGATTTCATTGACGAGTTAGCAAATGGGTATCATAGTGATTAAATAACAACTGAAAACACTATTGTTTTTATAATAATGATCATCCATTACAATCATGATAAACCAACCCTCGTCTATGTAGTTAATTCACGGTTTCCAGTTTATAAAGCATACTATGGCGATGGCCTCGGCAATACCATTTTAGGATTCTTTTCAAGAATGGCCCCAAAAGTGATGCCGTTAGCTAAACAATTATCAATGAAAGCCATTGATGTTATTCGTGATAAGGGTATTAGTACTGTTGGAGATCTTGCCGGGAAAGCGTTTTCAACTGCGAAGGATAAAATAACATCATTAGTGAGGCGAAAAAAGAAACCGTTACCGTCTACAGAAGAAATGCCTGCAAGTGTTAGTAAAATAATAAATAACGCAGTAGATGAAAAATTAGCGTCGATGGTAAATCAAGGAGACCAAAGCAATATTGCAAATATGATAGCGGGAAGTGGCTTTAGAAAACTACGTCGATGAAATCCTACGGATTTTCACGCTAGCGTTTTTCACGATGAAAATCACGATTTAGACTCTGATAAATAGAACAAAATGTTCAAAAGGTCACCTGATCCAGCATTTGATATGGATGCCCCAGTTGGCAAGAATGATTCTGTACGCGATTTTCAATTTTATTCTTATCACGCAGTACAACCAGATCTCCGATCGCGAATTGAACTTCAAGTTCATGATACCAGTAAATACTTTTTGCCTTGTGAAGCGTTTATTGAAGTAGAAGGAGAACTTGTAACAAATGATGCTGCACATAATGATCCACCATATGACATTAACTCAAATGTCCGAGTTGGTTTTGTTAATAACGGCATCATGGCGTTATTTGAAAGTGCTAGATATCTCATTGATGGAAAAGAAATTGAATCCATTGACCGTGAAGTTGATATGGCCACAACAATCATAGGGTTAGCGAGATATTCTGATAATTATACAAGATCAGCGGGTCCATCTATGATGTTTGCAAAGGATACCTCTGATAACGCTGATCACCTTCAATTCATTAAAGTGTTAACACCGCAAGTCACTTCAGTTGCTAATCAAGGGGAAGCAGCTAATCCAGAACGTCGAACTAGACCCGGAGCTGAGTTTGATATTCTCGGAGGCGTTAATGGTAATCTCAATTTAGGATTTGCAACACGCGTAGCAATGTTGCATGGGCAGCGTCGACGATTTTCATGTGCGATTCCACTGCATCATATATTTGGATTCTGTAGAAACGTCCGAAAAGTTATTTATGGAGCCAGACACACAATAGCGCTTGTACGAAAGGGTACTGATGATGATGCAATCTGGCGTAATGCTGGGGTTGCTCCCGGTAAAGTCATTTTAACAAAACTATCATTATGGATGCCAGTGTTAACTCCATCAATCACAGAAGAACAGCGACTACTATCATTTATGGACCAAGGAGGAAAGTCGTTGTTGAGTTGGTTATCAGTGACTACGGATATTAAACTGGGTAATGTTGATGGTACATTCACATGGCACCTGGCATCAAAACAAGGAGTTTCAGCTCCACGTCATATATTTATTGCGTTACAGAATGCTGCGCGAGTTGGTAATCAATAACGAAGTCATATGATATTTGATCAGTTAGGTGTGAATGAAGTCTCGCTGAGAATAAACGGACAGCAGGAACCATCCGAGGATATACAACTTGATTACGGTCAGAATCATATTGCACGTGTCTATCATAACCTGTTGTCATTTATGGCACGTGATCAAAATGTGGATACCGGTTTGCAAATATCACAATTGGATTTTAAAAGCCTCTATCCGATTTATTACTTTTCATTTGGAACATCTTGATTTGATGAGACAATCTGTCGTTGATATACACTTTAGAGCCCGTGTAACCCGTCCGATTGGTCCAGCAGCAGTTGCTGGGGTACATCCTATCCTTATCCCGAATTATAGAGCGGTTGCTGTCATTCTCAGTGATAAATCAATGCTACTCGAAGGTGTTGGTGGAAGAATGAGAGTGGTAGATGCTCCAGTAGAAAACATGTAATTGAAAATCCGAAGGACATTTCCATTGAATCGTTTTACGATTTAGAATCAATCTATTATGTATAATGTCATATAGTGTTATTAGTGTTGCGTTAACTCCTGGTCAAATCAAAAAATTGCAATCAGAATCGGCTAAAAAATGTGGAACCACAATCACGTTGAAACCCAACCAAATGACTGGTGGTGCAAATAAATTATCGCTGACAACTCGTCAGGTGAAACATTTCAATGATGCTTTCAAGGATAAAAAAGGGGTTCAGATTACTCTTTCTGCGGCTGCTATCAAAAATATGATTAAAACAGGCGGTATATTTCCATTGTGTGCTGCAATGCCAGCATTGATTGCGGCAGCAGCCCCAGCGGTGGCTAAAGCGGCTGCGTTAGGAGCCGTTGGTACTGCAGCAGGAATGGCGTTGAAAAAGGCAGCTGGACAAGGATATAAAAAAAAGGGACGATCCGTTCACGGATTGGGTCTAAGACTACCAGGAACCCCGTATTCGTGGTACAGCGGAAAGGGTCTAAGACTACCAGGGACCCCGTATTCATGGTACAGCGGGAGATCCGTTCACGGATCAGGCCTGAGACTACCAGGAACGATTTATTAATTGAGGAACCTATGGTTCCCAAATCTTCGATGATTCCAATGTCCAATTTTGATTTAATGGATGCGGATAAAAAACTAGTGATTAAAAATTTCAGAGGTGTTTTTATGAAAGATCAATTACCACATCAACCAAACAAAACTGAAACAGGTATTATTAATCTCGATAACAGCACCGGACCTGGAACTCACTGGGTTGCATACGCTATTGATCCACGTGGGATTGTCTATTTTGATTCATATGGATTAGCCCCACTAAAAGAATTTATGCGTTACATAAAACAATTTCCAATGAAGACTTGGTATTCTACGCTACCAACACAACAAATCAATGACCCACCAATATGCGGCAGTGAAGTATTAAATGTCCTTGACGCTATTTCTAACTCCTTGGGTAACCCAAGGGGAAAACCACCTCTTATTGTCGTAAATGACTACACCAGCAATCGCTTTTTAGAGAGAGAAAGAGTTTTACAATAACATGATTGATATTTGGGGAAGACCTCTGAAACCCAAACCCGATGGCACTGCAACCCCTGATTCTATCAAGGATATAACAAAAAAAATTAAAAATGAAATAGCTGAGACGTTGAATTTAGAAAGTGTTGAACCCAATGAAATAGTTGTATTTCAAGATCGCCAGGGTAAATTGAAATCTAGTAATATTTCTCTGGATGATATTTTAGTTAAACAACAAAACGCAATCGAGAACACCGTTGCGTTATTTTCAGATCAGGGTAAATTGAAAACCAGTAATATTTCTCTGGATGATATTTTAGTTAAAAAACAAAACGCAATCGAGAACACCGTTGCGTTATTTTCAGATCAGGGTAAACTCAAACCGGGTGTACTCGTTTCGACGATTACAGATCGATTAAAAATTCTCAACGATGAGTTAAACAATTATGTGGTTTTACTAACAACACTTGAATCTAGAATTGAAGAACACATAAAACAGTTTACCGCATTTCGTAGAAATATCATTGATAAATTTATTGGAACTACATTCGATAAAATTGAACTAAAACTCCCTGATATTAAAAAATCCATCGATGAGACGAAAAACTTCATCGAAGCCGTCAAAGGTGATTTTTCGAGGATGATAACAGTTATTGAAAAAACAAAAATTCCTTAAGGGTATTTATCGATTAACACTAGTAACACCATTGTCTCAATTTAATATTTCATCGTCCAGTTCATCTGGGGTCAATAATACGATTTCAACGATCATCGACAAGGGTACAATTGAAAAGTTCACTATAACAACTACTGATATAAATTTGATTAGGGTTTCAGCAACCTGGTATGTGGAATTCGTAGCGGATTTAAGTAAATAAATTGAAAGAATTTCACAATTGAAAACGCTAGCGTTGTTAAAATAAAAAAATGATTTCATCATCGCAATATCGCTATGATCAGGTCAGAGAATATCAAACTAGACTCAAAACCCTGTCTGAGGAGTATGCAATGAAAATTAAAAAATATCGCAGGAGAATTACCGCAATTGATGTTACTATGTATTCAGTGAGTGGTGTAATCACCGGAGCCGGTATTATACTGTCTTCAGTTACAATGATGGCTCCGATAGCTGTTCCAATTTGCATTTCTGCGGCAACAACAATCGCTGGAATTATTTCAATAATCACAAAAAAAATATCCTCATGCAGCCAACGGAAACTACAAGACTACATAATTCAATTTCATGTTGTGTCTACTGCATACTCGCAATTATCCTCATTGATATCGTCATCGCTCGATGATACAATTATATCAGAGAGTGAGTTTTCAGCGATGGTAGATATATATGATTCTGCGATGTCAAAATTAGAAATACAAAAACATGAGTATAATAACAATGACAACACCGATGGAATTACTTCAACAAATAGTGGAGAACACAAACCCAGTACAAACAAGCATGATCTCAATAACCTCAACGAATCCAGAATTCAGTGTGAATTTCCCCTCTCCGGTCCCAGTGAAGGAGATAGCGCTAGCAAAATTACGAGTATACCACAGTTGGCCAAATATTAGGTCAAAATCATTTGGTGGTCAACAACCCAATAATTCACTGGTATTTGCAAATAAGAATAAACCCGACGGTACCCCAGACTGGAATGTTGTTTCCATACCAACCGGATCATACCAAATCGAACAAATCAATAATGAATTCGCGCGTAGAATAAAATCGATTACTGGAGTAGAGTCAAAAATAGCTATAACAGTTCATGAACCAACACTATCATCTGCCATTGAAATAAGCACAGAAGGATATGTCGTAGATATCTATCAGAGTTCTATTAGAACCGTACTAGGATGGCCTGAATTACCACCCGGGGGAAAAACCGTTGATTTACCAGAACCAAAAAAAAACGATTATATCACAAACAGGATAAAATCTGATAATCCAATAAAAAGCTATAGATATTATGATAAGTCGTATTTTTTCATTAGAGTAGAATATGATGAAAAAATAAGACTTATTCATCATCTTGCCAACCGGGATAAAATCACTGAAAATTTCACAGCTTTCAATAACGATATTTCGTTGTTGTTTATATCCCTTAGACCCGGCACTCTCACCCGAGATGAATTTATCAGTGTCGTAGAAACATGTAACAAAATCATCAATGACATGGAAACATTTCATTCACAAATTATTCAAGAGGTATTAGGTGACAGTAGTCCTAAAACAAGAAATTTATTTGCAATAGACTATAAGATCCGCATAAGAGATATTCCAACATTCAAACTACCAGGATATAATCTCTTAGAACTACAAAAATCTCTCGATGATGCCATCGATGAAGGTTTCAAAAAAATCCATGATACGTGGAAAAAAACACCATCACAACCACAAACAACTATCCTGACCCATAATAATGACCCAGACGGTGGTGGCAGGCATATTGCTCCGTTCAATGTGAATATTTCAACGGTGATTGCGCTCAATTTAGTATGCGATGTGATCGAAGGAAGCTATCAAATAAATTTAGAACGATCAAATCAAGCTCAGCAGGGATATATTTTGTATTCATTTGCACCAATAGCTCCTCCAGGGTTTTTAATTATTGAGTCCCCGGTGAATCCAGTCTATATGCGATGTCATAATAATTCATTAACCAGAATTAATTTCAAACTCACTGACCAGTCTAATAATCTGATTGATTTACAAGAGGAGGTTTTACAAATTAGTCTATTTGTAAAGTCGTAGTGATTTTCGTCGTAGTGATTTACATGACCCTCGAACACGATATCGTATCGGACTGGATCAAATATTCGGTTAACCCCAACTGAAAGTTCTAGTGAGTGACAACGATGTTGTAGTCCCCTTTCCCAAAAAATCGATGGAGGATTTCATTAATTTCATTGATTTTTTCATATTTTTTTTTTGGACCTAATCCATGATTCACACACTCATTGGGGGGCTGATGTCACTGGTTTCATTGTTTTTAAGCGTGATTTTAGTGAAAACTTGTCTAAAAATGTTGTCTGATTCGCCCCTTCTGCTGCTAATTTAGATACAAGTTATTGACCGTGCCGTTTAATTATAAAAATCTTAGATTTACAACTATTGTAGAATCTGATTTTTGTTTATATTGAAGTAACTTTTAAGTAGCCGTTGGATAATTTCATCACATATAAATTGCTAGCTAGCAGACTGCTCAAAAATAATTTATACGTTAAGGCAGGCTATAAAACTGAAATAAAATAGTATTTCTGTATAAAATAAATAGCTGAAAAACTCAATACATTTATAAAATAATTGCCAACTTAAGAGGTTAACGTTTTGTTTGAAATTAGCGTAGCTATTACGTTGTGGTTGTAAAACCCTAGTTCTACAAATAGGACCGTGTCAGACGCCTTAAGCATTATTATGCTTAAGTTGGCTTTAAAACTGATAAGAAATGATTGTATTACAAATAACAATACCAAATCAAGAATTATATAGACAATTGGAAATATATGTATTTAAAATTATTTCTGTCTGATTGTGTCGTGGTATAATCTGTCAATGCTAACTCACGCGGCTTTCATAACGTTCTTTTTAGCGTTATTCACAGTGCGATTCTGCAATTGTACAGCTCATACCCTGATAAACGCCGAAAAGGCCGTTAAACTGAATTTAATTCCACACAGCACGGCGCCGTTTTACTGTTATTTTATTTCAGTACAGCATGCTAATGTTTGTACGGGTATTTTAATAGCATAGCGTGCAGTCTTAGACTTTCATTCTATCTGAATTCAGTACAACGGTTGTATTAATATACGCTGTACGTGGATAACTTGTATTTGCCTCATTATTCAATTACTTACCGACAAAGGTTGGTGTATTAGTGTTTGCCGGTTGTATAACGGTCCCTATCTGTCTGCTAGAATTCTTCGTGGCAGCACATAAGCATCTGATGATTACAATCATGACAGATAGACCAACTAGACTTCCAAACACAGATCCAACAATGGTTTCGACTGGAACCTTTGAACTGGAACTGCTTGAACTGCCGGAACTGCTTGAACTGCCGGATCTGCTTGAACTGCCGGAACTGCTTGAACTGCCGGAACCGCTTGAACTGCCGAACTGCCGGAACTGCTGGATCTGCCGGAACCGCTTGAACTGCCTGAACTGCCGGAACTGCTGGAACTGCCTGAACTGCTTGAACCGCTTGAACCGCTGGAACTGCTGAAACTGTAAATGTCGAACGAAAAGACTTACTTATTAGTTAAACGGTTCCAACGAGTTAGATATATTAGTATGCCAACGTCTACAAGGTTTAGTTCTACCGGTCCCTCTTGTTGCATAAGCAATTACTCTCAAATATGCTGGTTCAACCTTTGGTGATGGTTTCAGAATGATAAATGGACGACGAAACACTTGTTATGCTGATCACAGTTATTAGCGTTGTCTTCTTGGTGGTCATGGTTACCTAGAAAAGTGGTTTTGATATTTGTAATGATTCGAGTCTTATTAACAAGATATAAACACATAATTAGTTTTAGTTGTTAAATTTGCTATCATTAAAGTTATACGACACGAAATTATGTATTGTGATACATTGCGCAACTATTTTCTCACGTCAGTGTAACACGGAACTTAGAAAATGAGAATCAGCCACGTAAACCGATGACAAAGCTCAAAGTTAATATGTATGTGTCTGTGTGAGTGTGAGTAAGGGTGTGTGTGTGGGTGCAGTAGTAGTACTAGTAGTAATAGTAGTAGTAGTAGTAGTAGCAGTAGTAGTAGTAGTAGTGGTAGTAGTAGTGGTAGTAGTAGTAGTAGTAGTAGTAGCAGTAGTAGTAGCAGAGATTTACGGCATTATTAAGCACACGATATGCTATACATGGAAGCCAGTATTATTGGTTGAGGAAAACTGGGAAAACTCCCGGAAAGAACAAACGACCCACGAGGAACTCCTAGCAAGCCTTCTCACACACCCACATTCGCCGAATATGAGAATCGAACCCACGCAGACAGACGTGAGATGGCAGTAATCCGTAACGAAGAACACTATAGACTCGAGGTCCCGTATGTATGTATGTATGTATGTATGTATGTATGTATGTATGTATGTATGTATGCGTGTATGAACGTATGCGTGTATGTATGTATGTATGTATGCGTGTTTGTGTGCTTGTATATGTGTATTTACGTTCCTTTGTTTAATTATAATTTTAGCGTAGCTTTAACACGTTTTCAGTCATATCGCTACAATGTCTGTAGTGGGGCAGTTTATAGTGATATCTAGCACTCGGGCGTCATGTCGCATACATGTAGCATGATGTCCCAGCCAGTCACATTATCATGATACCAGGCCGACCGGTCCTATCCCTAACGTCAACTGTTAGTAACATGTTTGTAAGTCTTTTTCATGACTTGGCCGGTGATCGAACCAAAGACCTACTACTTCCACGGCAGACGCTCTAACCATTAGGCAACCTGAGCGATGTATGTATGTATGTATGTATGTATGTATGTATGTATGTATGTATGTATGTATGTATGTATGTATGTATGTATGTCAGTGTGTGTGTGTGTGTGTGTGTGTCTGTCTGTGTGTGTGTGTGTGTATGCATGTATGTATGTATAACAGCTTCCGATTTCACTGAAGCATTTCTATTTACTCAAATCAGGCCTCTGAGTTAGGCTAAAATCTCTTAACCCAAAGTAGAAAAGGCAAATAATGAGACTCTTGGAACAGATTTAGATCAATATATGGTCTATCACTCTTCAAAAGCTTCGCTGTATGTTTTATGAGTTAGGCTGGGTTTAAATAAGCCAACACTTGGCTAATTCCTACAAAGGTATTCTTCACACCATTTTGGTAGGAACCAAATTTTGGATAAATGTATTATTAGCTCAATTTTGGCTAGTGTCTTTTAGTATAACCCCCATGTATGGCTGCAAATAAACAAATTCTAGGTAACTTTGATTAGCCAAAATTTGGCTAACTGCAATAATGTCCCTTTACATAATGTACTGTATGACCTTTAGGCAGAAACCAAATTTTGGATAAATGCATTCTTAGCCAACATTTGGCTAAGGATTCCTGTTGCCATGTTCAGTGAGGCTGGTGCACAACTAATGTCCTTGAAGCATAATTTGGCTGGTGTCAGTAACAGCTTTTCAAAACAGCTGTATGTATGGCTGTTTGAATTTAAAAGCTCACAATTAGCCATATTTGGCAATCCTCCTCAGTGTTTCATTCTATTCTGTTGTGTAAATGTAAGCTTATAACATTGTTGGCCATTGCCTGCAATGTTTCTTTTGTATAACCTACAGCAATAACTCTTATAAATCCAAATTCGGCTAAATGTATGGCTAAATCACTCATAGGGAGTAAATGTGGTTTCGGCTAAATATGTGCTTGAACAACGTTCGGTAAATGCATATAGGTTCAAAGGTCATGATCACCATGGATGGCTTCCAAAAAGAAATCTAGTATGCTGTATTTTGATGATCACAATAGTTTTTAAATGTGGGGAAATGCAAAAAATATTTTTGCCATAGGCGTCACAACTAAAACAGGACCAAGTAAATGAAAGTGACACATTTCAAGCCAATGTTTTGTATTACTACTAAATTGTTCTCTTTTAATGAAGACTGTTGCTAAATATTTGATAAATTCTTTGGAGGCAATATTTCCCTTCATATAGCTCTTCCTATAGTCTGACGATACATCCACATTTGTTTGAACCATCATTCCGATTTTGTTTTAAAACAACCTTAAATTAAATTTTAAGAAATTAGAACGTGGCCACTTAATTTATTGATTTATAATTTCAAACCGTATTATGATCGCGGGGATTGCATGTTTCATCTCAAGAAGAAATGTACAGGGTAAAAGATTACCTTGCTTGCTTGGTTACTTCCAGTTCCTAACCACTTCGGTGGTTAAAGCGTCCGCAGCGGAAGCGGGAGGTCTTGTGTTCGATCCCCAGCTGAGTTATACCAAAAGGCTTACCAACATGAAACTAACAGCTGCCTAACTGGAAGCTCGGCATTAAGAGGTTAGTGGTAGAACTGGTGGTGTCAGGATAATGGTATTGGGTGGGACATTATGCCCCAGTGCTAGTAATCACTGTTAACTGCCCCACTGCAGACATCGTTGCGATATGGCTGCAAAAACTTAACGCTACGTTAAAAATCCTAATCAAACGAGCAAACAAACAAACTTCCAGTTCCGGAACAAGTCTATTTTCAGCAAAGGGATGAATGCACAACTACATTTATATGTACCTAGAATGTACACAGGATGTACATACAATGTCAATCTACTTCTGACATTTACAATGTCAAGACATGGAAAAGAACCACAACTGAACCACAACTACAAATTTGCATTTCACATGAATTTAACTAGTGGGTTACTTTCTATGTACATGTGTGCAAAGTTCTACAACTCTCAACCTTAAATTAATATGTGGAATAATCTGGCAGTTACCAAACACGATGAACTATGTCCCTTAGCTGTCAGAGAAAAATAGACTCACCCATAGCATACATAACATGCTACAGTGTTAGCAATGAAAGCATATTAAGCACAAAAAGACACAGATCATGACAGTTCTAGTGCATTATTGGTCAGAGTTTGGCTAGAAATTATAAATCAGTGAATGAAACGACTATTTATGTGCATTTTTATCACACCGGTGGACGGTGGAGGGAACTGGTCAGATGTTCAGCAGCACAATGTCTCAACGACCATATTAGGTCAACAGACTCATGATGATGATGATGATGATGATGATTATCACACCAACTGTTTTCATTATTGAAATCGGTAGGGGCTATAATTATACTAGACGTTTTGCACAAACTGTAAGATCTAATTTTTATACCAAGTATGCCAAGATCAATAAGAAGATGGATGCATATAAAATCAATAGAACAGCAAAAATAACCAAATATTTATCAAATTTATCATATGACTGTAATGGTATAAATTGTACATAAAAATTTTGATAATATTATATGCATATGAAAACCACCAGAACAATTTGTAGCGCCCGATGCGTGATTAATTTCAATGTAAAATTGAAATATCTTTTCTGATTTATTTGTAGGAACAATGCCTGTGGAATGTTTCTTTGTTTATAAAACAATTTTTACTTTAGCATAAAAGACTTTTTATAATAGATCTTGTTATGGCTAATGGCAATATTCTTGAAGAGGGAGCTTCAAAGTCATAAGGTATAATAGTATTGATTGATGGCCTTGGGTGTTTAAACGATGTAACTGACACCTTAAATTACTTTGCATGGTATATTCCAAGTGTAACATCAGTGGTCGCAACTTCCTAGACCTGATTGATTTGAATCATTGTTTCATCTATCAGATATAGAGCATATTTCACACGTTTATATCTTCGTATGTCTGCATGGTCAGTTTGATGTATGCCAGATGCTTGTTGGGTTGTGTATACATGAACAATTTTGGTCAGTAGTTTTGAATGAAATTTATTTATTATAAACTAAATTAAGCAAGTTTTCTGAATGATTATTTTACTGTCACAATATAAGAAATTAATATTACAAATAATAATGTTCAAATTACATTTCAATGTAGTTGGAAACTTAACAATCAAGATTCTTTTCTTAACTTGAACTACCATGTTGTATCACTTTTACAAGCGTTTGCTAGACCACTCTGGTGGCCTAGTGGTTAGAACATTCGCCTCGGATGTGGAAGGTCGTGGGTTGGATCCCCCGCAGATTCATTAAGAGGTTAGTGTTAGGATATGTCGGCTTGTTATCAGAATAATTTTACTAGATGAAGCATCATGCTACATGATTGCGACATGAATTCCCAGTGTTAGGGATATAAACTGCCAAACATAAGAGTTGCAATTTCAATATGATTCGATATTTCCCATAAAACTTATGTCCTATATCTTGACTTGATAACCTTATTTATCACGTTTGATAAAGTCATAAAACAATCACAATCTGGGAGATGCAATATCACCTAATTTATAACAAAAGGTCATAGAACGTCTTGATGATTTAAACCTATTTACTAAATTAGATCCAAATTTGATTAGAAATACTATAGTGAACGTTATAAGAAGCTTAGCCAATCTGATGCCAGATCACTTCATTAATATATCATTTGACCTTGATCTTAATAAAATTTGCTTGACATTGTCATGTTGTCAGCCCATTTGTCAATATTGATTAAAATCAGATCATAAATAAAGTGATTAGAAACTCATGCAACTGATTGCCACTTCAGTTGCAATCTTGTAATATAATGTATTATATTCCAAGTTTAATAACATTTAAAAACATGTACAGTTATGACGTTTGTAGTGATAAATGGTTAAGTCAGATGCAATATCAATTAATTACTATGAATTGATCTCAATCTTACTAAACTCTTGATGTCTCAATTATATAAACCTGTATTTCAAGTTATATAAAACTAATAAATATTGCTTTAATATTGGTACAAACCTCAGCTAATCGGAAGCAAGATCAGATTATCAATATGCTTTGATTTTAGTCATTGTTGAATTAGTCTGAAATCTTGAAATAAGCTCATATTCCATGCTTTAATTAAACTTAAATCAAATATATGGACGATAGCGTGATAAACATTGTATTATTTAAGCATGGAAATATCAAGGCTTATACAGGACAAAACGTAAAGTCGCTTAACCTTATGGCCTGAGGAATTACAATTAAGTTAAATAGGTAAAATGGACATTTTTACAGTAGCTTTAGCCACTTGAACACAGAAGTTAGGAAAATTATCATCCATGTATGTAAGACCCTTAATTACCCTTTGTGAATTTTCCCGGTAATACTCTCATAATTATATCAATGAATGCATACCTGCAGAAACATTGAACTTACACTATACAGAAATGACATTATAGTATTCATAATTTCATGTGAGATTCAAGAGAAAGCTTTGCATTAGATCTTCATTAAATATTGTAACGTCAACTTTCTAATAGGTGACTGATCAGTGTTTTAAAAAGGTAAACTTTTCATTTTAAAATTAAAAATAATTTCAGCAGCAATACAAACTATGTTCTTTTCAATATTTATTTCGCGAATAAATATATTTGATTTTTACATATAAGTTAAAATTGTTCTCGCTTTGATGTACGAATACACAAATATTTCTTTAGATGAGTTCACAATTTCCTTAACAATGAAAGAAGGCCCAATTTAATAATGATTCATTAACAATGCATGTTTTACATGATCGCCCTGATAATAAGCATAAAATCACACATGTATTCATGAAAGAAATTACTTTTTTTAATTGATCTGTAATCAAAAGGTATCAACACATTACATTGAAGACAGTAGTGCAGTTCAACCAATCATATAAACACTTAGTAGTATATATTTCTCTAACATATGATAACATACAAATTGAGTACACTCTTCGTGTAATTTTCAAACCAATTGATTTCTTGCTACACACGCTTCTACTGGTAATTTCATAATTCCTAATTACCATACAGGATGCTTTCAGTTTTTATAATGAAAACATTAGATCTTTTATATGATGCATTTGATAAGTAGACTATTAACATATAGATCATACCATTATCAGAACCATTTTTAATGTGCATTTGTTCAAGATTTACATGTCAAAATTATTCAAGTATACTTTAACAATTGTTTCAAATATTGTTCAATCACGATTCTGTTAGTTTGCTTAATTACTCATTCGGCTGACATAACGTAATATTTATAGTGAAAGTGAATTTCATGTGTATACATAACTGTGTCACAAAAATATGTACAATTAATTTTCCCTTGTGCTCACATTTGATGACTATATACAGCTTATATCGGTGTACCGCTTTGTCTTCTCATAAGGATATATGACAATCATATTACAATAATCCGAGTTTGTTGTGAGATGCATATAAAGTTACATTAAACAAATCTAGAAATGTTAAGTTCAGCCAGATCCAAGTAATAAAATCATTCATTAATCAAAAGATCGGTAAGTGACTGTTAGCATCAAGCAATATCAAGATTAGCCTTCACATTGTGAGTAGATTATTGAAATGTGTAATTAAACATGCTCTTCTAAATTTTGGTGGCTGTGAAATTTGAATAAGAGATGGTGCTAGTAAGTTACATGTCAAACTGTTAGTAGCATTGGGCTACATGAAAGGACAAACATGATAATCAAAATGAAACTTAAACTAACAGTAAAATATTACACTCCACAATCCAGTTTCAAAGTATGTTACATCTATAGCTTCTGTCAATTTCTTGTGTTCTAAGTACCCATAGAGTCTCTTTCAAAACAGTTATTTAAGAACAACTGTGGGTTTAATACTCAGGTAATAAATGGTGGTGTATTGTGCTGTCATAATATACATCATAACATTTATTTATTATTTAAACAATAGGTAAATTGATAGATAGATAGGTAGGTAGGTGGGTAGAACAAAAATCAAGATAATACATTTAACGTCTCAGATACAACTACATGCTGAATTAAACTAATCTAACAAGTAAACGTTTGGACATTTAAGAACAATTAATGATGTTGTGAGAGTCTGAATTATGTCAATAATTTGTGGGAAATAACATACTAAAATGACTCAACATGTGAATCTTTGTTATTGGTTCATTATGCCCTCATTATTTTTGACCAGTAACGTCTCGTCTTGTGAAAATTGGTGTAATCTTTCATCTCAGTTAGAATCCAAGCAAGTCAGCAATTTAAACAGTAGCATTAGATCAGCGTGACTTCATTTTCATGCTCTATTTGCATTACTTGCTTCAGCTGGGGAATTAGTACACCTTTACTATGTTGAACTATATTTCACGCACACTCGCGAAATTTGGCATGTGAGTTGTTTATTAATTAGTACTACAATGAAAATAGATATGTCTTGTCCAAAGTAAATCAGTGTGACCCAAGTTTAATACTTCAGAGATACGGATGTTCAGCTATATGTACATTACACCCTATTGCACCTGCACACGCACATTGGTATGAGCATCAGTAATACAGAGCATATGATAACTCCACCATGCCAAACATATGTCATTGTTGACTTGTTTGCATGCTTTGGAAATGTTTGTCTTTTAGCTGTCTGGTAATTACTTTAGACCCTATTGTATCTATTCTCGTTAACATTGGCATGTAATATAAAACAATGGCTAGGTCTCTGTAACGTTCAAACATTAGGGTATTTTGAACTATATTTGTTACACGCTTGATATACTTATTGACTGTAACTAGCATTTATAAAATTTTAAGTATGTAAAGTTCAAGTCTGAATGATGTTTCTATGTTCAGACATTTGGTGCCATGTTTGTCTTTTCAACCCGTTGTTGCTAAATGCCTTGTGGCTACATCATTACAAATGAATTTATCCTACACAGTGTATACCATGATGAGACCATGCTATATGAATGCATCTAAATCTATAGTATAGAGCAGTATAAACCTATCCTTTATGGCTTTAATGGGTGCAGCAAAGAGTGTATAACAAACATTTTGCCATTATGATACTGATGTCACTCGGCACTCTCTCCTATGTAATCTAAATTGATACATTTACCGTAAATATTCCCACAAGCATTTAGGTTCAGAATGCATCCATGTGAAGACAATATTTAGCAAACCGAATGCCATACGGTTTCATCGTTGTTTTATTGTTTATTTTTTCTTGTGTAATTTTGTAAATTTTTTTTATTTTTACCCCAAGATTATACATTTGTTATGTAAAAAGGTTTCTGTTATGTGTTTGTGATTAGCTTTACATAACCTTCTTCTCATTTCTTGCTATGAGAAGGAATTACTCGTAAGTTGGGGAACGTCTATATCCATGGTAAGAGAGAGAGAAAGAAGAAAGAAGTCAGGCTCTCTTAAAGAGAGCGCCACGATGATAAAACAACTACACTACATCTGAAATGAAAAGTAAAACATCCATTCTCTGCTGACATGGAGAACTTTATTTAAATAATCAACACACATATATATTACTACATTCTAGAAACACTTCTAAAAGCTTTCTAATAAAAGTTCATGAAATACATATTACATTTTCCTTATTAAGCTTTCCAACTTCATTTATTCGTATAACTTCTGCACCTTAGAATATTATACAATAGTTAATTCTCAATCAATTTCAAGATAGCCGAAGTATGAAATATAATAACTGTAATTAATGCAACACTATTAATTTAAAGAATACATTTTACTTATCTTAAAGTAGAATATTGATTTAGAATCTCAAGCATTAAAAATACTTATTTCTTAAAATAGGTATAAAACATATACAGTGTCCTTACCTGAAATTAAGAGTCAAACATTCATTTTCTACTGACATGGAGAACTAATCTGACCTGATCGCGCATCTGTATTTATAGTGTTAGGGTCAGAGAAGGTCATACCCTCCATGCATCAGTCAGAAAAGATGCTTACTTACTTTCAGGCATAAACCAGTTTCGACCGGCAGAAACCAACTTAACTTACGTCATAAGACCTACTCTATAGTTTATTTATATTCATTTCATGTCGTCACACCATATATGGTTAGCTGTGAGTTGGAAGCCATCTTGTTTCTGTATCGTTTAGAGAAATCTTACTTCACCTTCATTAACTGAATTGAACTCATGCCAACACTAGGTCAGAAACATATTCTTACTAATGTAGCTTAGAACTATAGCTGAGCAGGCAAAATTCATGTATAATGTTTTTCGTATACAATCTCACACAACATTGTATATTGGCAATGTTCTTAGCTACTTTTACTTGAGTTATAGTGTGGTTATATACATTGCCCTTTTCTACCTGCTCAGCAACCATTTAGTTGTATTACAAAAACTAATGAAATTACCTTTAATATCTTTTATAATATAAACAAATAAAACATTACTTTAATTCAATTCAAAAGAAAATATCAATCTTATTAATTTTTCTACAAATTCAATCCTAACAATACCCTCTAGTCTATTTGAGCCGAGTCCTCGGGGCTCGAAAAGAAAAATCAATTTTATTCATCAAACCAAGATAAAAGATGAAAGGTCAAAAATACAATGGTAAAAAAAAACATTGCGAGACATTTTCGCAAAGTTTAAAGATACAATGTAAAACACTGCAAAATACATTGCAAAATACCAAGTCAAATACAATAAAAAAAAAATTACAATAAGAAGTACATTGCAAATACTCAATCAATTTCAAAAAGTACAATGAGTACAAGTAATGTTTTATGCAAAATATTTGATAAAATTCCCAAAACACAATGGGAAGTGTATTGCACAAATCTCAGTCAAATTCTCAAAAAATACAATAAAGAGTACAATGCAAAATTCGTGAAAAGGATTCCCCCAAAAAATACAATGGGAATAAAACTTCTCAGCATTGAATACTTTGATAAGATATATATATTTATTAAACACATAATTCTACAAAACCTACCTCTAGACTAGGCTTATCAGACGATTGTAAAACAAAATAATAGCATACAGTTCTTGTTATCTTTATTTTTCTTTTTCTATTTTAGTGTAATCTTCCTTTGTGTCCTTTTTCTGCATTTCTTTTTCTCTTTTATATGTTATTCGTATAACATTAGCAGAACATATTTATGGGTGAATACTTATTATATCGAGAGTTTGGAACTGACAATTTAATGTTGCACTAGCCTTAATAACAATGACGTATGTTCACTTGCAATCAACTTTGACCTGTGCGTGTATGAATATGTAACGCCTTTGAATTAACCTAAGAACAATGAGTAAGTCTAGTGCAGCTTGAAATGTACGTGTTTTATCAACGTTATCTTTGACGCGTGAAAGAGAATGTACTGCCATTATCTTTTCAAATGAATTTTTCTCAGAAGCTGGCCGTATATAGACCAATAGCTGCTCATGTCTTGAGAGCTATGCATTACGTGATCTCTGTGTCGAGTAATTATAATCGCTCGGACATTTTGACGAGTTTATCATTTATGGCGAATGCGCCAAGACACCGTACCATAAGGTACATACTTTCATACAAATGGTATGAAATCGTGAGGGATAAACCTCTAAACATTGTCAAACCATGCATTAATGAGATTGCTGTATAATACCGCGTATTCGTTTTAAGACGTATTATAACAGTGAAATAATATCATTATATAGCTTCATTTGACATCCTTGTAACAATATTCGATACGTTCAATTCAACAAGTCCGTGTAAGCCTGATTTAAACTGTGAATCCACTTATAAGCTGAACTATACAAAAGTGGGGGATGCTGGAGATAACCCATGTTTCAAATTGTTTTGTTTTTATGTTGTTGTTTGTTCTGATACTATGTACTCTGCATTCAGAGTTCAAAAAGAAACATATGCCTACGAACCAATCCAAATTTCATCCATACCTTAAGAGAAAGAAAGAGAACTGAGAGATTTGGCGCCAGAAAGAAGAAAAGAGAAATAGAAGGTATGAGAAGAAAGAATGGAATGGACGATAGGACTATAGTTTTCTTTTCCAAATACGAAGGAATTTGTTCTTTTTTATGTTTTCAGAATTTCGTATTGAATTCAATTACGAAATATTCGACTTCGTCATTTGCGACGTGTGTTTGATTGTGTGCGTGTTCTGTGAAATGCTTCTTTTAATGCCTGAGAAACATTCTCCGTTGGCTGCCATGATGGTGTGGATCCATCTGACCACTTAACCAAATAATGCTTCTTTCCAGAAATCCATTTGGATTTCAACAGTTTATCAACTAAGTACCATTCGGTACCATTGTTGGCTGGTGATTGCTCATTGTTCGTTTGATCATTTGATGTTTGTGTTGACTGTGGAGGTGTACTACTTGTGTCCGGTGTCGGAGGTCTATAATCCCTAGGATCTTTATAGTGCTTAAGCCTGTTTGCGTGTACAAGTGATTTCATTTCTTTATTGTCTGAACAACGGCGTAATCTGTAGGTGCTATTCGGACCTACTTGAGTGATGTAATATGGACCTTCCCAACGATGATAAAGCTTTTTTGATAACCCTACAGGTATATGTGAGATTTTTAAATGTACATAATCTCCAACGCGAAAGGATGGTTCTTTTGTTTTCTGGTCAAACCTCTGTTTGCTTGTACTTTGTGCTTCACGTGTATTTGCTTTAGCTATTTCTTGAACTATTTTCAATCTTTGAATCAACTGATCTATGTACTGTTGTGTTTGTGTTTGTACATTTTCTTTAGGCGTAAGAGATACATCTAAGGGTAAAGTCATTTCTTTCCCAAAGACTATGTAATACGGTGAGTATCCAGTAGAATTAACTGCTGGACTCATCCGGAATGCCATCATTACGCTGGGTAATATGGACGGCCAATCATCTTGATGTTTACTACAGTAAGCCCTAAGTGCCTGACTAATGGTACTATTTTTTTTTCTCACATGCAAAGTTAGTTTGAGGGTGGTATGAACTAGTATGGTGACGTGTTACTTGAAATAGTTCGCAAAGTGCGAGTACAATTTGAGACATAAAATTTCGTCCACGATCACTGACAAGTGTTCGCGGTGCACCATAACGTGTAAATATCTCATTGTACAAAACACTGGCGATTTATGTTGCTGTTTGAGAACGTAAGGGCAAGGCTTCACACCAATGTGACAAACTATCTGTCACCAATAAGATGTATTGATAACCTTCCTTACTTTTTGGCATGCACAAAATGTCCATGTGCCACCTAGAGAATACGTCTTCTGTGGGCAATGGGTGCAGTGGAGCTTTTCGTGCATTTGTGTCACGTTTAATAAGCTGACATTTAGAGCATGATGTAATGTAATCATACACATTTTGATACATTTTAGGCCAATAATATTTCTGTTTGATAGCTTGATATGTTATTTGAACACCAAAATGACAACCTCCTGCTTTTGAATCGTGATAAGATAGAAGGACATCAAGTCTCAAATTTGTAGGTAAAGCAACTTGTTTTATGAGTTGATCTGAAGACGTTTTATGTTTTGTACGAGGCTGGAAAAAATGATGTAAGACACCATTGATTAGTTCATATTGATTTGCTTCATATGGAATAGCTGTTGCACGACGAGTGTTTTCTGGTAATATTCCTTGTTCTATGTAAACATACATGTCCTTAAAATCAGGGCACTCGCGCTGATATTGGGCTAGATCCGGTAGTTCTTCAGAACTACTGCTAGGTATGTTATCATTAGTCTGTAGTGGAAATAGGTTAGTAGTATTTTCCTTATCGTAAAATAATGTAACTTCTGTCATTTCTTCTTGAATGGAGTGTACTGATGATTCTAACTTAGTCTGAGTGTTAGTGCATACTGGAGATTTTTCTAACTGGCTGTCAGTCTTAGCTGTTTGGTCGTAGTTTCGACGTGAGAGTGCGTCTGCATTTGTGTTTTTATGGCCTGGAGTGTATACGATATCAAAATCGTATTCTTGTAAGCGAAGTGACCAACGAATTAGTCTATTCGAAGTGTGCTTAACTGTCTTTAGCCAAACTAATGCCTTGTAATCTGTAATGACAGTAAATTTCTGATGTGATAGGTAAACATGATATGTTCGGATACCTTCTAATACTGCTAGACACTCCTGTTCAGTTACTGACCATTGTCTTTCAGCATTTGTTAATGCTCGTCCACCATAAGCAATGACATGCTCTTTGTCGTCTGTCCCTATCTGAGACAAAATATAGCCTAGAGCTGCACCACTGGCATCACATGTGAGTCTAAATGGTTTATTAAAATCAGGATAAGCCAAGATATTAGCTGTGGTCAAGGCTGTCTTAAGAGTTTCAAATGCTTTTTGACACTTGTCTGTCCAAAGAAACGAACTGTCTTTTGTCAATAACTTATTTAAAGGTGTTGCTATTGTAGAATATCCTTGGACAAATTTTCTGTAATAATTGCACAACCCTAGAAAACTCCTAACATCTTTTTGTGTTTTTGGAACAGGAAACTGTGTAACTGTGTCAATTTTGGACTCATCTACTTTAATTCCTTTTGTTGAGAGTTTATGACCAAGATAAATAACTTCAGATGCTGCGAATACACATTTTGATGGTTTGAGTGTCAAGTTCGCTTGACGTAATCGATCAAAAATAAGTTCAAGGTGTGCTAAGTGTTCTTCAAATGAATTGGAAAAAATAATAATATCATCTATGTATGCAAGACATGTTGACCATGGTATACCTCTAAGTACATGACCTAAAAGAATGCAATATGTGGCGGGCGCGTTTCTGAGACCATACGGCATTACATTCCATTGGTAAAGACCACGTGATGTTATGAAAGAGCTCTTATGTTTTGTCTCTGGATCCATTTTAATTTGCCAAAATGCTGAATTTAAATCTAATGTACTGAAAAGACATGGTTTAGTTTGTCCAACTGCATCAATTACATCTTCTAATCTTGGAAGAGGGAATGTCATTGGTTGTGTCACGTGATTAAGTTTCCGATAGTCAATGGCAAAACGATATTCCCCATTTTTCTTTCTGACTAAAACAACTGGAGATGCATAACTTGAAGAACTGGGTTCTATTAGTTGGTGTTCTAATAATTCATCAACCTGTCTATCAATTTCTTTATTGATGTGCGGAGACGCACGATAAGGTTGACAACGAATTGGCATGGAATCACCTGTCTCTATTCGATGAGTAAATACTGTAGTACTTCCTAATTCTTCTAAGTTCAAGACAAACACATCCCTATGTGTATTCAAAAATAATTGAAGTTCTTGTTTTTGATTTTCTGACAAATCTGAAGAGTGTAAATCAAAATTAATTGGTTCTTGTGATTTACTAGTTTGTGTGTCCACGATGTCAGGTGTATCAGATGTGATACTCTTGTCATAAGTGTCCTCACTAACAGTAAATATGGTCTGTGGGTGTAGTACGTCTACATAAGCTAGTACGGTATTTGCCTGTATGTCTATAGCTTGTGAAGTAGGATTCAAGATCTGAACAAAGTTATTTTTCGAAACCGTTACAATTGTTCTAGCTGTCAAAAATGTGGAGTTTGACATATGATGAGATGGTTCTAGTAAAACAGGTGTCCCTTTTTTGATTTTACTGATATGAATAGGAATGGAACAACTTGAGTTTGGTGGAACCGTTGTACGTTTGTTTACACGTGCTAATCCTGACTCAGTACGTATCAGACTGATAATTACCGTATCGTCTAGCAAAGAGGGCGTTTGTGTATCTAGATTCACTACTGCTTTGTATTTAGTGAGAAAATCGAGACCCAGAATGACTGAATGTTGTAGGGCCGGAATGACGTGAAATGTATGAGAAAAAACTAACGCCTCCTATTTTCAAATTAAGTGGTATCATTCCAAAATTTCGTGACTTTCGCCCCCTGCTGCGATAATATTATTGAGATTTGAAGGTTGAATTTGACGTGAATTGAATCCTGCGCGAGAAAGAAATTTTAAATTGATGGCCGAAATGGACGCGCCTGTGTCCGCTAATGCATTCGTGATTTTGTTTTTAACATAAAGAGGAACAAGATTTTTGTGAATTGGTGTGACTAATGTGATTTGTGGTTCTCGAGTTTGTTTGTGGCAAGTTTGTGACCTTTGACTTGGCGCGAATTTATATTGTTGTTGTGGGGTAAAGCATACTCGTGCAAAATGACCTGTTTTGTGACACAAGTAACACTTTTTATCGAGTGCAGGACATAATCTTCCGTGTGATTGAAAACAAATACCACATCTGAGACAGAATGGCTTACGACTATATAGTTGTGGCTGGTAGCGCGCATCACAAGGAGATAACTGATATGTATTGTTAGCGCGAGATTTATGTACTGAACTAAGGGAATAGTTTGGAAATTTGGCTGTCTGATCAGACGATGTATAATGATGGGAATTAGAGCCTTGCAGCCGAAATGGTTTGCTTTTGGCACGTACGAAGGGTTGAGATATTACATGTACATTGTTTTCTGTGTTCTGTTCTGAGCTGACTGCCTTAATTTCATCTTTAAGATGTTTAAGTTCCTCTAAAATTGTGCTAAGTGTTAACCAATCATCATTCTCAGTTGCGACAAGAGATTTCTCTGCTAGATTTGCGGCTTGTCGTAAATCATCCATATTTGTTGGATTTTTATTCATTACGATTTGTTTAATAGCTGGTTTTAAACCTTGTAATGCAACTGCTAACAATATTTCATCTGAGATAGTTTGATTATTTGCAATTTGTAAGAGACGAGTTAAATAGTCCAAAACTGTTTCAGACGATTCTTGTCGAGTTTGTAAAATTGATAGATCTAAAATGATATCGTCAGTGTGAAACCTAGATGTAAAGGCAGTTACTCGACTTGACCAGTTATTCCTAACGTTATCAGGTAGCGATTCATACCATACTTTAGCATGTTGTTGGAGGTGAAAAGGAAAAGCATTCAAAATTTTAGATTCAGACAAATCATAAAAAATTAGCCCATTGTAAAAAATGATTTAGCCATTTAACAGGATTTTGTGATTGATCACCTTTAAAAATATCTAATGTGATAAGAGACATACCTGTACTTGAGAATCTGGTGTTTCCAGAGAAAAATTGCACTCCTATGAATAATGTCAATAGCAATGAGTCACATTAAATGAATTAAACGGCTTAACTCACAATGTTCTAGGCGTTGATAGTAAATGTATACATAGTTAATTTGCCGTGTAAAGGTACTTTTTGTTGTGGAATCTATGAGCTGTCGAAGGTCACTGAAGTGCTGCTGCTGACGTAGTTTTGTGGGATGAGTTGATAGTCGTCTGCGTAAGAACTTGATTTGGTTTCCAATCGTTGTCTACGTAGGATCAAGGAACCATAGTCGAATGGAGTGTGCGTCACTAGAACTGGATAGCGCGTAGATACTGGTATATACATTACTAGGAATCTGTGAAGCCATTCCAGCAAGTAGAATCACGAATCAGTCACGTGAACAGCTATCTGTATGATACAGGCAAGAAAATGCGAACATTGGCGCTATGAAGTCTGATGATCGTAAATATGTTAGTGCCAATCTCTCCCATGGATCGTAATTATAAACACTCCTTCAAAGAAATAATCTTTTGACTGGCTTTGCGAGAGGGTACAGAGATCTGTAACATTCTCCATCCACTTGTTATGTAAAAAGGTTTCTGTTATGTGTTTGTGATTAGCTTTACATAACCTTCTTCTCATTTCTTGCTATGAGAAGGAATTACTCGTAAGTTGGGGAACGTCTATATCCATGGTAAGAGGGAGAGAAAGATGAAAGAAGTCAGGCTCTCTTAAAGAGAGCGCCACGATGATAAAACAGCTACACTACATCTGAAATGAAAAGTAAAACATCCATTCTCTGCTGACATAGAGAACTTTATTTAAATAATCAACACACATATATATTACTACATTCTAGAAACACTTCTAAAAGCTTTCTAATAAAAGTTCATGAAATACATATTACATTTTCCTTATTAAGCTTTCCAACTTCATTTATTCGTATAACTTCTGCACCTTAGAATATTATACAATAGTTAATTCTCAATCAATTTCAAGATAGCCGAAGTATGAAATATAATAACTGTAATTAATGCAACAATATTAATTTAAAGAATACATTTTACTTATCTTAAAGTAGAATATTGATTTAGAATCTCAAGCATTAAAAATACTTATTTCTTAAAATAGGTATAAAACATATACAGTGTCCTTACCTGAAATTAAGAGTCAAACATTCATTTTCTACTGACATGGAGAACTAATCTGACCTGATCGCGCATCTGTATTTATAGTGTTAGGGTCAGAGAAGGTCATACCCTCCATGCATCAGTCAGAAAAGATGCTGACTTACTTTCAGGCATAAACCAGTTTCGACCGGCAGAAACCAACTTAACTTACGTCATAAGACCTACTCTATAGTTTATTTATATTCGTTTCATGTCGTCACACCATATATGGTTAGCTGTGAGTTGGAAGCCATCTTGTTTCTGTATCGTCTAGAGAAATCTTACTTCACCTTCATTAACTGAATTGAACTCATGCCAACACTAGGTCAGAAACATATTCTTACTAATGTAGCTTAGAACTATAGCTGAGCAGGCAAAATTCATGTATAATGTTTTTCGTATACAATCTCACACAACATTGCATATTGGCAATGTTCTTAGCTACTTTTACTTGAGTTATAGTGTGGTTATATACATTGCCCTTTTCTACCTGCTCAGCAACCATTTAGTTGTATTACAAAAACAAATGAAATTACCTTTAATATCTTTTATAATATAAACAAATAAAACATTACTTTAATTCAATTCAAAAGAAAATATCAATCTTATTAATTTTTCTACAAATTCAATCCTAACACATTGTATCCAACTGTGTTAAAATGTTTGTTTTATTCAAGAGTTTGATCATTATCAATACACACCAACTAAACTAAGGAATATTTTTATAAGTTCACTTTTGTTCATTTGATTTTTCATTCACATATTCTCATACCTTTGTTTGAAAATATCACATCTGTAGCTACATAATTAAATTATATCAACTGATAAGCACACATTACTGAATAATCGTTAACTATATAAATATATTTAATTAATTGATCAATAAATTAAGTTTAATTCACTCTGTCAATATGAATAAAAAAAATTCAATGTCATGAAGACATCAATGCAACGAAGGAATTTGACTATCAAAGATTTCATATAAATCCTTTCTCTTATTTTCAATCAAATTATTATTTAATTACTAATTATAACTCATTGTTTACTACGTCATTTAGCATAAACAATATATAATACAATTGGTACATCTTTCCACAATGTTTAGCTTGCAAAATCTTTCAGATAATCTGACATTTTGCCATCAAATCTATTATTATAGCAAATGTTCATATTTAACGTTTCTAAATTGTTTATAGGACATATATGGTATTAATCTTGCATTCTAGCTTGAACAAGGAAGATTACGCTTGTGAACTCTGTCAAGATGTCCCCAACAATAATAGCTTTAGCAATAATTACTTTTTATATTGAGCTGTAAATAATACTATCAATAATAATAATAACATTAATAATAATAATAATAATAATAATAATAATAATAATAATAATAATAATAATAATAATAAAAATCATGACTTTGTATGGCGCCTAATCTCTAGACGCTTGAAGTACTTTACAACATGAAAATATACCTATAACATAAAATTCTTATATAATGATATTATCACAAAAACCAAAAGGTGCATGTACTTACAAAAACATTAGAAAACCAGTGTGCATTTATAAATTAAAAACATTTAAAATCTTGCTGCATGATTAGAGAGCAGATGAAACCAAGTTGTATAATGTACAAGGGGTCTCTCACCCGTTATTAGATACTTTTGATGGAGTGGTGTATGTAAAGTGAAGTTGTTTGCATATAAAGCATGCACAGTGGAGAGAATGTTTGCATATCTCTATGCTACTTTGATGTAATTTGGCTGGTTTTTTTGCGGATAGTACTTTTAGAAATTGTAAATAATCTTAGCACACTACTAACTAAAAAGACTGCTCCCTTGTCCAAAACGCACAAATAGTTTGTCTAAATTAAATATCTTTAGCAGATAATAAAATGGGGGAAATGAATTTGCCAGACTAAACAATATCCCCTTCTGAACGTGCCACGAATGAATTGCCAATATATGAAATATATGTTATTTTATTTTTAAAATTTACCTCTAATGTTCAGCAATTGGACATGACCAAGTGCAACTAGCTTTTTAAGAGGTGCACATCTAAAGTAAGACAGATGCTGTATACTCTATAATCCATATTACACCCATCAATCATGCAACCAACTAAAGGGAATTTAAGGTTCTTGAAACAATGCCTACGATATACAAGGTCTTTTTTAAATAGCCACTATAACCAGTGTGATAACTTTGGGGAAATTCTTCTTCTTTAAATTTTGTAACTCTATGCAAAATATCAAACTGTAAGGGAGGTTGGAGAGAGGTATATGTTCCTAAGCCAAAAGCAACATAATGTTCTCTAATATCAAGTAAACGACATGAAGTGTACAATCAGACCATATCATTTTGAGTACATACGATATTTTAAGTAAGAAGGAATTCTACATAGCAAAGTTCTCAAATCGAAACGGCTAAGTTACCCATTTTTGTGGTAAAACAAATATCACGATAATTGCAAAAACACTCTTATTTAATTACAAGACATTAAAATACAGACAGCAGATGACTCATTGAGAATTGCCTCTATGAATTGCGAGGGGTTGTGGAACCCAGATAAAAGTAGCGATCTATGGAATTACCAAAAGAAAAGAAGGAACACTCAATTATTGGAAGATAATTTAAAGACAGGATACTTATATTAGATCATCTTGGGGTTACTAATGTTGCATTTCTTTTGCATTCAGATTCAGGGAGTGATTCTATTGTATTGAATAAAAACTTTAAGTTTCTATTTTCTATTCTTTTCTTAGAAACATGTATAACACTTAATTTGTATTTAATCATCTGTATTTGGTTCTCAGTCACATATGATAAAATTTGTTAACCCAGTCATCAACATAATCATTCAAAGGAATATTATGTTTTCCCAATTCTGGTTAAGATTAATGGGTTACTTATTATTCTAATTGGTAACATGTTGCACAGTTGATGTGTGGAAGGGAGAAATAATTTTTGATACCATATAGTTCTACATAAAGGGGCCATACTCAGTGTCACATAAGTTTCCATGGTAAGTGACAATGGCAGACACACCCACTAAATTGGATTTTTCATTACTGCAGTGTTTGCAGTGCGGCAGTTTATAGTGATGTCCAGCACTGATGTATCACCATGCAGACATGTATCATCATGTCTCACCCAGTCACATTATCATGATACCAGGCCGACCAGTTTTAGCATTATCCTCTTATAGTGAGTACAATGTAAAGCAGATGTTAGTATCAATTGTATAAGTCACTGATATAACGCATCCGGGGTTTAACACACATCTTGCCATATTACAGGTGAATTATCTAACCACTTAGGTCATCAGCATGGTCCCAATTTTAATGTAGTGTTAGTTTGCTAAAAAGAACTAGGATGATTCTTTATAAGTTGTGTCTTATATAATGCAAGTGGCTTGAAATGCTTTTAGTTTAATATTGTAACCTCTATTAATGTAAATGTTCATTTTTTTTAAAACAAACACTTGTGAGATTTTGTAAAGTGAACCGTAACCTGCCTTATATTTCAAATGTGGGCCTTAAGCAGATTAGGTAAGAGTCCAGTAAGGAAAAGAATCAAATTGATGTTGGGAGAAATAATCTGCTAGTTGATCACGTCATCCCACCCCAGCCCCAATTTATTGTATGACCTGTTGCATGTATGGTATTTCCTTACGTTTAATACCAAAGAGACAATTCCTAGCATAGATTTGTTGTTTGAACAGATTATACATTATAGGTGTACTTTATTTCTGTGCTGCAAAAAATAGAGCCTATTAACTTGCTCTTTACCAAGATTTATATACAGGAATTACACAGGTCAAGTGTATTCAATTGTAAAGTTGCAAACGTGACGCCATGACATCTTTTCTTGGCAGAACGTGAAAAAGCACTACCTGAAATAATACATATTCAGAACTTTCTACATTTACATTGATAATAAGGATATCTGAAGCCCATGTGATTGATTAATTGATTGAATGTTAATGCTGCACCAGCACTTTTATGCGTTTAGTGCTATAAAATCTGTAATATGAAAACAGCTAAAAAGAGTGAAAGCTTATATATCAACCAGCGATATACAAAATATCAAATAGTAAAACGGTACGATGGTAACAGTATAATATAGAGCTTCCTGATCAACGGGGAATGTAGATGATGTTACAATAAGGTATTTACATTGCTTAAACATGATCCAGGTATTATCATTCAAAATATGGATATTTAATAGCAATGTGGTATTATAAATTTGATTCTTCATTCATTTCCTCTGGATTGCTGCTCAGAAAATGTATATTCACTAAAGAGTATCCTGATTACACATTTATTAGCAGTAGGGTTGGCACACATTAGAATGGAATGGTGGTGGGTAGATAATTTACCAAATACATTTATATAAAAACTCTAACATTTTATAAATAATTTGAATGGTTTGGTATTCTCAACTATATATATTTTACAATTGCATACAACAATAGGAGTCCAACACAAGGATCGCATGTGCTCTTTATAGATGGCCTTATATATCGATAAGTGTAATGTCCAAACATTTAAGAGAAAAGCATGACACAACAAAATGAGAGAGAGATGGAATATGTGAGAGGAGGGCAGCAGATAGAGAAATAAATTGAATAAAGGTATGCAAAATACATATAAGTAGATGGATAAGTAGAAGAATTTATAACATAAGTTCAAAAAGCACATTTCAAAATTGCAATAAACTTAGCTGTATATGCAATACATCTAATTAAAGACAGTTGTTGAAATCAGGCAGTTGATATTGCACGTAAGTCTTATTAAGTGCGACTGATTAGTTCTGTGTTGTGGAAATACACTTGTTTAGATAATCAAGGGCACATTACACGATCATCCATGAGAGAATAACAATGGTCATTGATCAGGTGGTCAAAATCTGCAGGCAAACTTGATAGAAAATTGAAAATGAAAATGAAAAGGATGAGGTTTATAAGTAAGTGGCCATCAAACTAGGTTTTGACTACTTAATACCAACCTGCGCTTGCATTTAAAAGGGTGCCATACAGCATGAGTGTACTGTATAAAAACGTGTTCAGAAATACATACACATTGTTGGGTTTTATTTCAAGCTTTCGTCTCAATTCTCCCGATTGTTGGCTGATCATCCACTTATCCAAAATATATTGTATATTTTTGATCCACACCTTCAGCTTATGACAATAGCTTTTGCAGTTATTGAAAACATATGTGCCAAATATATATTTCTCCAAAAAGTTGGCTTTTTGCCTTGAGGATGTATGTGTATATTATTGTAAGACAGACTGAGGTGGATACCTAATTCTGATTGCTTATACAGATTTTCAGGTTTTTACTTCTAACATTCACACGTGCATCGTGTAGTAAACGTTACTGATGCAACTAACCAAACTTTGGCAAAGCATACATTGATTCGAGATTTGGTTTCTACCTAAGAGTGTGAAGACCAAATTTGTAGGATTTAGTTAATTTTGCGAAAAGTAAATTAGATGTGCACCAGCCTCATAGAGCACGGCAACAAGAATCCTGAGCAATATTTTACTAAAACATGCCTAGCCTCTCTAACAAACAGTCAAGCTATTGAATAGTGATAGGTCATATATTCATCAAACGCTCTTACAAACGTTTCACTACGTCATTGTTCTACTTTGGGTTAAGAGACTTTAGCCGACATTAGAGACCTGATTTGAATACACGTAAAAGTTGAAGTGAAATCGGAAGCTGTTATACCTGTGTATGTATGTATGTATGTATGTATGTATGTATGTATGTATGTATGTATGTATGTATGTATGTATGTATGTAGGTATGTATGTATATGCATGTATGTATGTATGCTACTTACGTGCAACAAACATCACTGTAATAGCTGTAGGCATCACCACAACACCCATACACACAGTATCTCGTTGGGTAATCGATAATGGAGTTGTACTCGCAGTATGTTCCAGCTCCCACTCGCACGGCTGAAATATACATAGTAACATCTTTGATCTTTCTGCTTTTCTTTCCATCACTTTCTCTCTCTCTATCTCTCTGTCTCTGTCTCTGTCTCTCTCTGTATATATATATATATACATATATATATATATATATATATATATATATATATATATATATATATATATGTAATAGAGAGAGAATAAATGACTTGAAAACAGAAAGATTCTGAAGACTGCATTTGTGGTACTACCTTAAACTTTAACTAACATTAGGAGGGATTTAAATGAAAAGTCATCTGAAAACCGGAGTTCACGAATGTTCGCAACTTGGACTCTATGTTTTGATTCGGTTTGAAACCTACTCATTTTGACATTCTTATCCAGGCGGTATGCCTGGGTTATTTACATCCGACCCAAATGCATAGTTCTGCTTCTAATTTGGGCATAGTTTGTGTCGACTGATTAAACTCCGATAAAGAAAGCACAGACAAACATACTCACACTTCAGAATCAGATTGACCCCATGTGCATTCTCATTTAACCTTGCCTTCGAACATGACTTGAACAAAATCGTGCATGGAGAATACTATAATAATTAGAAGAAGAAACTAATAGTCTGCGATACATGTGTTTAGACTATTACACATGAATAAATAACTTTGATAATGTACCTTTATGGGGATGATGTTTTAGATTCATGGTCATGATTCAATGATGGAACAAGATAAAGATTTAGTCTTTTATTTGTTCACCATGTCACTAAAAGGATATTGTTTTCGACCAATGAACACGCTATTAGATGTTGTCTTGAAGTAGTGAACATGGTCGACACACTGAAAATCATTCTCATTAAAGACATTGTGCAAAGTAATCATGCCAAATGTGTCACTGTCAAATGTTTTTCCAACATTGGCCTGCAGTTCAGTGCGATTGTCTTGTGTCTCCACTCTCATTTATTTGGTAAGTAGGGATAAGAACCGCAAGCAATATGTTTACACGTTTCTCATCGTGTCGTGTACTAGGCTGTGGTAGTTTAGGTATGAAGTAATAACGCAGTTGCTGAAAGCTTTATCCGAATAGTGTGTTGTATGCTGAGATAGGCCATTTGATGCCAGTTTCATTAGTTAGAGAACGACTGAAGATGTCTACCGGCCAGTCACAATTATTTTTAAAACAAAGCCACTGCTGAGATACAGTGTTATATGTAGCACTGATTCAGCACCTGAATCTAATACAGACACCATTTCATCCTGTCAATGTAAAGGTCGACGCGCGGTGAGGACATACATACCCAAGCAAATCTCACCATCAGGGGTAAACTTCTGGCAAACCTGAGTAATGAGGTTCTTTTATTTTGCAAATATACCAGTGTCTTTAATTATCATCAGTATCACTGATATACTTTGTATACAAGCCAAACCTATAGTTTGTCGTGTCCACGTTACTTGAAACAATGGAAATTTCCAGAACGGTGCTGGGGATAAAACCGCTTTCCTCACAGCTCACAGTTTGTTGATAACTGTATGAGCCATATCTATACATTTTGAAGATTATAGTGCGGGTTTTGTCGGTACTGTGTAACTCACAAGCCAAAAATGGGATAATTTCCTTCTGTAGTTATCCTGGAGTCACATCCTTGGGTATTTTATTTGCCTTAGACAGATAAACAATGAAAAAACATTTTTCGACCTAGGATCAATCGTCTTTCGTAAGCCTGTAGATATGTAAAACTTACACGTTCGAAATATGTAAATTATCATTTCCGTCGCCTTTCCGTCAATAATGGATAAAATAAATTATTAGCTACTATATGGAATAAAGTTTGCTATATTCACCAACCTAACGTCCATTACACGCTTATAGTTGGTGTCGTAGATGCTATTGGTACATATAAATAGCTGACGACGCCAACAATATCATTCCTTTTCTGGACATCCCGCTCCACGTCTCTGATATCTTCGCTGTTTTCTGTTGCAGTGTTTTGTGACGGCCACAACGAGATGTATGATAAAGGCAAACACAGTATCAACTTTGAATAGTATCTTCTTCCGCTCGTAATGTTTAGTTTTGGGGTTGAGCGTTGGGGTGACGCAATTATATATATATATATATATATATATATATATATATATATATATATATATATATATAAAGCGTCAGACAAGCAGAGACACAGACAGAATAGAGTTATATATATATATATATATATATATATATATATATATATATATATAAATATATATATATATATATATATATATATATATATATATATATATATATATATATATATATTTATATAGTATAGGGTATTTTGGGTATAATGTGTATCATTTAAAGTCATGAACCTCCAATAGTGGTGCCATGTACTCTCAATATTAATTTAGCTGCTAACATTTATTAGGAACACTGATGTTTATACCATTCAGATCTCAGACGTGACGTCACTAGCTTACATTCCCACAACATGTGATGTAATGTCAAATTCCTTTATACAATTCAGTGGCATTCGTGTTTTAATTTACGGAAGAGTCTTTAGGACGCGAGTTAAAGTTTTAGGTGATATTCCTATTGATTCCCCACGTTGCCTGACAATTCTTCTTGTATATAATTAAAATGCCACAGGATGCATTATAATCTTAAATTTCCAATTACCATGATATAATGTTTTGCGCAATTATATATTCCCATACACCCTATATTGTCGTACTAAACTGCTAACATGCCTAGATTACAAACAAGAAGGAAATCAGTGCTACTGAATCTATTTTGCACAATTAATTTAAGTTTATGGATTCTCGTCGACATTTTGGTTTAATACATTTATTAAATATGAAACACTTTTATCACATTGATATAATTTCAAAGGATCAGTATACTGATTGACTTCTTATTGTAAACTAAGCTACAGACTTAACTGAATAAATCCAATATCACTCCCGGAAAAAATATAACACTACCTTACCTTGCCATTTCTGAACATTTTTAAAATAGAAGTTTAATAAAAGAAACTCAGAGTTAATTTTCAAATATGCCAAACAATTGGTCACAAGTCATTGATCTCAATCCATCATTTAAAAACACTGTCCTCGTTCTAATGGCTAACGATAGAGAAAGCACTCACGATAACAGGTGCGCTCATGTTCTTCAAAAAATATGCAACGGTATGATACAGAGTAAGTCTATATGCGTACATTATAGAAAATATACTGCTTATATATATATATATATATATATATATATATATATATATATATATATATATATATATATATATATATTCATCGAAGGGAAAAATACTCCCAATTTCCCATCTTTTCACATGAGGAAGTGATAACATTGTTTATTGTGTTTTTCGCCTCATTTTTGTAACTGAAACCTTGTAAATGCATCATGACAAGTATTACGTATTGATCTAGGACAAACAAACAGAAACCGCTTTACATTTCAGATCAGGAAATTAAAATAAACTTTTGAACCATCGTCGTTTGTTGATTCTAACTAAAGTTAATTCCGCTTACGTCCATGTTAACAATGTGGGGAAAAATTTATTTTCAGATAAGATTTAAAAATGTCTAAACATAGATCCAAATACTTGCCTAAGTCTTTTATCTATCATCTTATCTATCTATCTATCTATCTATCTATCTATCTATCTATCTATCTATCTATCTATCTATCTGTCTGTCTGTCTGTCTCTCTGTCTCTCTCTCTCTCTATATATATATATCTATCTATCTATCTATCTATCTATCTATCTATCTATCTATCTATGCTAAATTTAAAAATTTAATGGAATTTACAAATAGCAGGTGATTGTGAGCGTACCGTGTAAATTATTGACCTAAGTCTTACATTTTCCAATTTCAAAGAAAGTTGGTATCAAATAAAAATAAAGTTTCTTTCATTATTAAACCATTGGTATATTCGATATTGATGAATCAAGTATGATGTGATTCACATGACAGCAGCGGAAATATCCATTAATAATTCAGGAAAATCACATATTTTTCTCTTTATACACTTGTTATCATGAATACATCACGCAACGTCTTTAAAATAAATGAAACAAACGCCGCGCGGGAACGGACAAGGGGACGCATAGACGGGGGATTTTAAATACTTCAAGGGTGGGTACAGAATACATAGTGACTATGCGATTATCGTATCATTATCGAAAACAAATCTGATATACATTATACCACTCAAAAACTATTTTGTATTGTGATAATAGATATAATGATGAAGGTGGAAGATGATAAAATAACGTCCTCAATGTCTACCCCAAATCTGTTTCGTCCATTGTCATTACATATATATATATATATATATATATATATATATATATATATATATATATATATATATATATATTCTTAACAACGATTACTTGAGTCCAAAGATAGATACAGAGGAGAGAGAAAACATTTTTATACTTTCTTACAATTCCTACCTGGTAGTAGGAGAACTATCTTCAAAAAAGTGCAAAATATCATTTTTCCTCTCTTGGATGTATTGAAGTTTGAAGTCGGATTCGTTCCGTCACCGAGTTTTACACTGGTTAAGAGGAAAAGAATACGAGCTATTTGAAGCACTCCCAATGGTTAAAAATACCATTTGAATGTAAGCGTTTGTTACGTAAGAAGTCTGTATTTTAGGTGGCGCTAAAATAGCTACCCTGTTCAAATAAATACCATATGAATAAGGTGATGTTCGTCGCACAGGCAACAATCACTATGGAGAGAATGGTTGAATACCTTTGTGCAATGTCTAAACAATGTACCCGAAACTGGTCCTTATTAAAATTATACATTGACTTAAAGATACGGTTCACAATAGGACTGTTTCGATTAACTCAAAATGTTAACTGAGGTAGTCAAAACTTCATTACCTGTCACATTTATTAAATTAGTGTGAGAGAATTTTGCCATAATAGAGATAATTTGTATAGTGGAATTATGTTGTTAAAATAATGATTTGGGACGTGTCGTGTTCGTTTCCTTTATTTCGTTACCTTTAATCTTGCTCAGCAAGTATTTCTAAAATTCCGTAAAGGCGATATTCGTATCCATCAAATAGTTACCTATTTCATCATCACAAAATATTAATTGCTCTGATTATGGCATTATTAATAATATTCTTTCTTGTATTTGTTCCACTATTCAATATAATATGTATGCTTGTAATTGAAATATCAACATAATCATGTTGATTCCTGCCTGTTATGGGTTTACCTACATAATAAATACAACTCTGAGGTCACACTATACTATAATTATATAGAGTACCTCTGGAACACATTCTAATTATAATTATGAACATATCTGACAGTAACAAAAACTATATATATATATATATATATATATATATATATATATATATATATATATATATATATATATATATATATATTATTATATTATATATTGTAAATGACAGTATGTGAGACATAAATCTGCAGATGCGTTTACAAAGAGAAGCGATATTTATGTAATTGACATTTTTTCTCAGGATAAACCTAAACTATCCAAGTATGATGATTGTATTGTGTTTCCATACTCATTGCATTGGTCCGCCAGGTTCAGACCAATAAAAACATTTGCTGTCTTACTATTGATGACTGCTGTTCTACTATCGACGATTCCTGTCCTACTATGCTGTCCTAATATTGACGATTGCTTTCCTACTATTGACGATTCCTGTCCTACTATGCTGTCCTACAATTGATGATTGTTGTCCTACTGTGTTGTCCTACTATTGGCGATTGTTGTCCTACCATTGACGATTGCTGTCCTACTGTCATTGACGATTGCTGTCCTACTATTGACCATTGCTGTCCTACCATTGACCATTGCTGTCCTACTATTGACGATTGATGTCCTACTATTCTGTCCCACTATTGACGATTGCTAAATGTCGTAAAATGTGTATATACGTGGTTGTCTGATTATTATATAAACTGACATATTTATTGATATATCAAAGTATTTCAAATAATCAAAACCCTTATGATTAATCAGTTTTGATATTTAAAAGTCTTATTATAACATGGTTACGTAATCCATATACGTCAATAAATAAAATATGGAATTGAATGCAATGTGTCAATGTAAATAACTGAATGAAATGACATTAGTGTTAATTTGTAATATGATCTGATTAAACAACTTTAATAAATCATAAACTTAGAGTCATGTTCAATATGGCTAGGTGGCAAATATGTCTGTATTTAACATATATATGGCATGCTCCCTTTGAATGTCTTTAATTAAATACGTTTATAAAATTATGTTTGAAAGGAAGGTAATACATACTATTTCAAGAAGCAGAATTAAAGTTATACTTTAGATATAAAATATATTAGTAACACCGAGTGAGAAGTAAAATGTTTTTTTTCCCGAAAGGGCATAAGATGTACATTTCGGCAGGTAATGTGTTGAAAGAGTCAGAACTAAAATTATATTTGTCTTCATTAGGTTCATAATGATCCATTTTTTCATTTCGCTGTCACTGGATGAAAGACAGTTTACTTTTGTTTTCAAGACCCCAAGCCATCATAGGTTAGACATTCAGTTAGTTAATTGTAAATTGAACTGATATCATGAGAATTTAACGGTACAATTATCATATGAGAGTAATATATTCATAACTATTTAGCAGAAATTCCCTATACGTATATTACCTAAATACGTATTGCCATCAGACGCAAACTTCATGCTAAATAAGTACACGTTTCACCAATATTACTTGCAAATATTAAATAGTTTTCGAAAGATACTCATTCTATTTTTCAGAAAGGCGAAGACATATCAGGTTTTGTAACAGCATTCTATGGTTTGTATTTGTAATGTGCCACGCTTGTTATGGACTTTATAATATTGTTGTTAAATCAGCGAAACAAAACTGCAATCTTTGCTCAATTTAAATATATTTCTTAGTACACCATCGTAAAAACAAATTTACGCATGGATTATATATCTCTCACAAAGAAGAGAATACACGGTCAATTACAAAATTGAGAAAGAGCCTCACTGTTTGAAGATGTTTATTAAATCAGGGCTTGGTATCAGTTATGAAGATTTTGAAAGGAAAGAGACTCGTACCTAACAATACTGAACATATTAGCTCAGATAATATTTTTTTCAGTATTAAAATATGTATTAATTTGTTTAGAGAAAATAATGTCAATATATATATATTGAATATGATTACATTAGCAATTTAATTAAGTGCATACAAAATTTTAGAAATATATGCATGGTTACGTAAGGATTGTGTAATTTATCAAACAAATCACCAACTCAAACGCAATCAGTTTTCTTATGTTGAAAGCAGGGACCGATTAGAAACACAAAGCTTTGCGACAGTTACTTGTACCATTCCGAATATATATTCAAGATACTCAAAATTTGTCCAATCAACAAGAAGGTGCACCATGCAAACAAAAGGAGACCCACTATCAGCAAAACCTTTAATGGGAGTTTTACCGTCTTTCTTTAGAGGTACGACCTTCCATCACATACAACATAAATACTACTTGTCGTATATTCTAGTTGCAGAAATCAAACTGTGCACAAGGAAACCTTCGAAACCTGGTAAAGGCATATAAAAAATGGCATTGATATTAATGCCATTACAAATCAAAATTACGATCATAGCCATCACCATTAAAGGTTGTATTGCATTGTAATGCTGGTTGCCAGAATATGTTTGTCTTGAATATTTGTTCTAAGACCGGTGGTAGCAGCAGAGGGGGCGAATCAGACAAGAGATTTGGCGTCAACGAGGCTTTCTGCTCGTAAATATTTTATAGAAGCGTCTATTTGACAAACTGAGACTTTGAAAATGCTTGATTTAAGGGTCGATTTGACAAACGAGTTTGAAGTTGATTCTCGTTAGCAAATTATTATGACATCGCATATAGACTGGATTAGTTGGGTCCTCAATTATTAGAAATCCGGGTGGAGCTGTTGATGCAAAAGAGTATAAAATATATCCCTGCTGAGCTTGATTTGATCGCTCGAGATTTATTTGATAGCTTCCTTCGATAACATCACATACTAAATTCAATGAAATCACCGAGGATATATTAACATTTTGAGGAGCAATATGTCTGCCGGCTCCGTCTGGGTCGTTATTATGTTTGAGTATTGTTGTTTTTTGTGATTGTGGCGATTTCTTCCATGCGTCATGAATATTTTTGAAACCTTCATCGATGGCGTGTCTAAGAGATTCATTTATCACTGGGACATTGTGTCCTGGAATCTTGAAATAAGGAATATATCTTATGTCTATACTATACTTCATTGCAAATTCTGTTCTTGTTTTAGGATTACTGTCACCTAATAGCTCTTAAACAAATTTTAGATTATGTGTTTCCATGTCATCGATGATTTTATTGCATGTTTCTACAACACTGATAAATTCATCTCGGTTGAGAGTACCGGACTCGAGAGATACTAACAGTAACGCAAAATCATTAGTCATCGCTGTGAAATTTTTAACGATTTCATCTTGTCGAGTTTGATATTATCTATCAATGCGATCGTCTATTTCAGTGAAAATTTTGACTTATTGTAACCGCTATAGCTTTTTATTGGATTATCAGATTTTATTCTGTCGGTGATATAATCAGATTTGTGTGTTTCGGGTATTTGATAAGCTGTCTGAGGTGGGATTTCAGGCCATCCTAGTAAGGTTCTTATAGAACTCTGATAGATATCAACAACATAACTAGGTGAGTTTATCTCGATCGCAGATGATAATGTCGGCTCATGAACCGTTATAGCGATTTTCGATTCTTCTGTTCCAGTAATTGATTTTATTCTACGCTGAAATTCAGCATTGATTTGCTCGATTTGGTACGACCCAGATGGTATCGAAACAACGTTCCAGTCTGGAGTTCAGTCTTCGCGATTCTTATACGTAAATACTAAGCTGTTATTCGGTTGTTGACCGCCAAATGCTACCGACCTAATATTAGGCCAACTGTGATACACTCGAAGTTTTGCTAGCGCGATTTCCTCCACGGGGACTGGGATAGGGAAATTCACACTGAATTCAGGATTCATTGATGTTATTGAGATCATGCTGGTTTGTACTGGGTTTGTGTTCTCCACTATTTGTTAAAGTAATTCCTGCGGTGTTGTCATTGTTATTATATTCATATTGTATTTCTAATTTTGACATCGGGGAATCATAAATACTTACCATCGCTGAGAATTCACTATATGATATAAATGTATCATCGAGCGACGACGATATCAACGAGGACAATTGCGAATACGCGGTTGATACAACATGAAATTTTATTATGTAGTCTTGCAGTTTGCGTTGGCTGCATGATGATATTTTTTTTGTTATTATCGAAATTATTCCAGCGATTGTTGTTGCAGCGGATATACGAATAGGAACAGCTATCGGAGTAATAATTATCACCGAGGAGAGTATTATACCAGCTCCGGCAATTACACCACTCACCGAGTACACGGTAACATCAACTGCGGTGATTCTTCGTTGGTATTTTTTTATTTTTGTTTGATACTCCTCAGTGAGATTTTTGAGTTTAGTCTGAAACTCTCTGGCCTGATCATAGCAATATTGAGATACTGAAGGTACCGTTGATGACGACATTTTATTTCCAAATCAGTTTACTATTTCAATTTAGTTGTTTACTCAAATCCGCTGCGAATTCCACATACCATGTTACTGAAACCCTAATAAAATTTTTATCAGTGGATGCTATCATGAATTTTTCGGATGTATCCTTATCGATGATTGCTGATATCGTATTGATGACCCAAGATGAACTCGACGATGATATATTAAATTGAGTTGGTGTTACTAGTGTTAATCGATAAATGCCATTGACGGTTGCAGTGATACTTAGTATATTGTCTGTAGGAGTCCACGCAAATGATCCCTGTTGGATCGTGTATACTACGTTGTTGGTTTTCTCATGAGGAATTTTTGTTTTTTCAATGATTGTTATCATCCTTGAAAAATCATTTTTGATTGCCTCGATGAAGTTTTTCGTTTCATCGATGGATTTTTTTTTATATCCGGGAGTTTTATTTCAATTTTATCCAACGTAGTTCCAATAAATTTCTCAATGATATTTTTACGGAAAACTGAAAACTGTTTTCCGTTATCTTCAATTTTAGATTGCAGTGATGCTAATTCCAACATATAATTTTTATTTCTGCGAGCTTCGGTGATGTTACCGCTGGTTCGCCGAAGAAAGCTATAATCGATTTCAATTCATCGTTGACAGTTTTGATATTGTCCATAGAGATTTTTATTAATGGTAAATTCGGTGATGTTGTCTCTGGATCACCAAAAAAACTTAGTATGAATTTTAACTCATCGTTGAGAGTTTTTAATCTGTCTGTAATCCTCGAAACGAGTACACCCGGTTTGAGTTTACCCTGATCGGAAAATAACGCAACGGTGTTCTCAGTTGCGTCTCGTTGTTTAACTAAAATATCATCCAGGGAAAAATTACTAGTTTTCAATTTACCCTGACGATCTTGAAATACAACTATTTAATTGGGATCAACACTTGCTAAGTTCAACGTCTCAGCTATTTCATCTTTGATTATTATTTTTATATCACCGGTTGCAACGCCATCAGGTCCGGGTTTCTTCAGCGTTGATAATTGTCTCCCCCAAATATCAATCATGTTATTCTATATAATCTCTCTCTAAAAAGTGATTACTAGTGTATTCATTTACGACAACATGCGATGGTTTTCCAGATGATGAAATATCATCAAGTACATTTAATACTTCGCTGCCGCATATTGGTGGGTCCTTCATTTGTTGTGTTGGTAGCGTAGAATACCAGCGAGGAGTTTTTAAGCGGTTTATATAACGCATTAATTTCTTCGGCGGTGTTAATCCATATGAATCGAAATAAACGATTGCACGTGGATCAATTGCGTATGCAACCCGGTGAGTACCAGGTCCGGTGCTGTTATCGAGATTAATAATACCGGTTTCAACGTTGTTTGGTTGTGCCGGTAACTGATCTTTCATAAAGACACCTCTGAAGTTTTGTATGGCCAATTTTTTAGCAGCATCCAGTAAATCAAAATTGGACATGGGAACCATAGGTTCCTCAATCGAAGATTCCCGAGTTAGTAAACTGTTCCTGGGATTCTCAGGCCTTTTCCGTTGTACCATGTTTACGGGGTTCCTGGTAGTCTTAGACCCTTCCTTTCTTTTTTTATACCCGCTCCCAGTTGCTTTCTTTAATGCCATTCCTGCCGCGGTACCAACGGCTCCTAGCGCCGCCGCTTTATCTACCGCTGGGGCCGCTGCCGCAATCAACGCTGGTAACTCAGCTAACAACGGGAATATACCACCTGATTTTTTCGTGTCGCTGATCGCGGCTGCAGAGAGAGTGATCTGAACGACTTTTTTATCCTTGAACGGATCATTGAAGTGTTTTAATTGACGATTTGACAGCGACAATTTATTCGCCCGGCCAGTCAACTGGTTGGGATTCAGTGTTATTGTGGTTCCGCATTTTTGAGTTGATTCCGATTGCAATTTCTTGAGTTGACCGGGAGTTAACGCAACACTAATATAACTGTATTTCATTATAAAATAACAGATTGATCTAATTGTTACATGTTTTGGAAAACACTACATGTTTTCTACTGGTGCATCAATTACTCTCATTCTTGCTCCAACACCTTCAAGTATCATTGATTTATTGCTGAGAATGACAGCAACCGCTCTATAACCAACACCGCCAGGGTCTATACGAGCTCTAAAGTATATATCAACGACGGACTGTCTTGTTAAATCAAGATGTTCCAGCGAAAAGTAATAGATCGGATACAGATTCCTAAAATCCAACTGTGATATTTGCAGACCAGTATCAGCATTTTGATCGCGTGCCATATATGTCAACAACCGATGATACACGCGTGCAATATGATTTTTGTCGTAATTAAGTTGTATATCCTCGGATGGTTCCTGTTGTCCGTTTATTCTCAGCGAGACGTCAGTAACACCTAATTTTTCAAATATTATATGGCTGTGTTCTTGAGAGTTTAATCGATTTCTATTCTGTAGTGCAACAAATATACGACGCGGAGCTGAAACGACCTGTTTTGATGATAGGTTCCACGTAAATGTATTATCAACATCAGAACCCTTGGTATCTGTACTCATTGTTAGCCAACTCAGCAACGACATTTCTCCTTGGTCCATAAATGATAGTAATCGCTCCTCTGTTGTGATTGATGGAGTCAACACTGGCATCCACAGTGATAGTTTTGTTAAAACGACTTTACCAGCAGGAACACCAGCACCATGCCAGATTGCATCATTATCAGTACCATTTCGCACGATTACTACCGTATATTTCGCTCCATAGATAACTTTTCGAACGTGTCTACAGAATCCAAATATATGATGTAGTGGAATCGCGCATGAAAACTGTCGACGAGGCCTCTTCTATGTTGAAACGCGTGTTGCAAATCCTAGATTGAAATTATCATTAATGCTTCCGAGAATATCAAAGGCGGCAGCTGGTCTTGCTTGGTGTTCATGAGAAGCAGCATGTGGTTGTGGATCCGTTGCGGTATCTTGTGGTGTCCGTATTTTAATATGCGGGAGGTGATCAGCGTGATCAGTGATATCCTTAGAAAACTTCATAGATAGACCCGCTGATGTAGCATAATCATCAGAGTATCTCGCTAACCCGATTATTGTTGTGGTAACATCAAATTCACGCTCTATAGATTCAAATTCTCATCCATCAATGAGATATCTAGCGCTTTCTAATAACGCCATGCTGCCATTATTAACAAAACCAACTTGGATAGTTGGGTTATTGTCTTATGGTGGATCATTTGTTACAAGTTCTCCTTCCACTTCAATAAATGCTTCACAAGGCAAAAAGTATTTACTGGTATCATGAACTTGAAGTTCAATTCTTGACCGGAGATCTGATTGTACTGCGTGATAAGAATAAAATTGATAATCGCGTACAAAATCATCCTTAAGCACTGGGGCGTGCATATCAAACGCTGTATCAAGTGACCGTTTGAACATTTTATTCTATATTCATTGATCTAAATCATCGTCGACGTCGTCGGGGCTTTTTAAGCCACTTCCCTCTATCATATTTGCTGTTATGTTATCCTGGTCACTTGCTGTCAACGACGGAGTTATCAGCGACGCTAGTTTTTAATCTACTGCGTTTTTTTATAATTTTACTAACACTCGCAGGCATCTCTGCTTTAGATGGCAGTGATCCTGGTTTCCTTCGCCGCCGAACTAGCGCTGTTAGTTTATCCTTTACCGCGGAAAACGCTTTCCCGGCAAGATCTCTAACAGCACTAATACCCTTATCACGAATAACATCAATGGCTTTCATTGATAATTGTTTTGCTAGCGGCGCCACTTTTGGAGCCATTCTTGCAAATAACCCTGCAATTGTATCACCGAGACCATCACCATAGTACGCGTTATAAACTGGAAACCGTGAATTAACTACATAGATGCTGGTTGGTTTATCATGATTGTAGTGTATGATCATCTTATTTAAATGATATTTATCTAATGCGATGACTTCATCACCGATGTCTTAGTCACTGTGATAATCCGTAGAATTTTCCACTAACTCACCAATGAAATATCGATATGTTTTTATATCCACGATGCCACCTTGAAATAACCGCCTGCAGATATCAGCTGCTTCATTAATTATTTCTGGAGAGTTATTTCCAGCTCGTTTTCCTCCGATGAGAACTTCTGATCGTGCTATATCACCAAGAACATTACCAGGACAACTGTCTAGACCACTACCTGAAATTCCACTCCCAGAAAATCCCTCCCCGCTACTATAACCAGTTGCTGCATCCATTTTTCTAAATCCGTTTCTTGTAAATAACTAAGATCATCTTCATCATCTTCATCTCGATAAGATGGTATATTCAATGGTCCAAGCGAAGCTTGTGGTGGTAGTTGTTGTTGAGGTTCTTCTTGTTTTTTAGGCGAGAAAGATATTTTCTTTGAAGGTTGATGTCGCTTTCTTTGTAATTTTTGCGGTTTTTGTTGTTGTTTTAGTTCTTCATATTGTTATAAACTGTAACCACCGCCTTGATATATCCTATGTATGATGCATTATCATTATCAATTTGACTTCTTTTAGTATTAATTTTATATAATACATCAGCCCAATGTTTCATACTTTAAATATACTTATGATGTTCTGGTTTCAACATTTTTTTCTGTTTTCATAAGTCGTAAAAACAAACGCAGGAATTTCTGTTGGATAAGTCTTATCAATTGCTGCTAACCCTTCCTCGTTAAATCTCGCGCGTAAATCATCTACTGTTCTTTTTGATTTAGGTGGTTCATTAACATCAATATCACCGTGGAGTCTTTGTACAGCTTGTTTTGTTTGTTCAGTTTCCGCTGCTATTTTTTTAAGTTCACCAATAAGAGGTTTCTCTTTTCTTTTTTCCCCCGTCTCGGGAACATCCCCCCATATAGCACGCTCTGTAGCTGATATTACCCCCTTCGTTGCTATGGTTATTGGTTTAAACAACTCTTCAGATCCCGCAACAAAATCGGTCTGAACACTCTGTCTGGCTTGTAATTTATTCCTAACAGAGTCACGGATTGGTATAATAAGTACATGTTAACATCAAGCTTATCTTTGCATCATTTTTCAGTTTCTTTCGCTGACTTAAGAAGGTCAATCATTTAACCATAAATAAAAGACCAACAATTCAATGTTTAGGAAATGGAATTTTGGAATAGCTTTTCAAAAAAAGTCTAAATGATTCGCTGAAATGATTCTATAGTTTGTCAACATAACTACGTTTCTTAAGTACTGAACTTGGAAACATATTCATATTGATATTATAATTTTCCATCACACTTCTTACTGTATATGTTTGCTATTGAAAACAAATAATGCTGGTATGTTATTCAATATGCCATATTAGTAGCCATCGTGAAAATGTGTTATCAGCCAAATGAGAAGTCACAATGATATGGCAGTTTCAACTAGAATATTTGTTTAATCAGTTCAATTATGTTTAGCCTTAATGATTTTTTAAAACGTTTATTGGATCAATGAAAATGTTGGTAAACAAATGTTTAAAATTTGGTATATTGCTCCCAGTGTAGGAACAATTACTTAAGTCAAATTCATACTTTCATTATGTGACTGATAGCTTACATAAATCATTGCAAAAACGATTCCATGAAAACAAACGTTAGAGTATCGTCCGGGATTCTGTTTATATTTCAGCGTATAGCTTTTATTTTATCGAAGTGTGTAAGTCGGGCTGAAACAGTTGACACATTATGTTGTTATTATGTTGGGACCAGCTCGGATTGAAATTTTATTATCTATCAAATTAGGAATTTTAGGTGGTTCTTTTCTATAAAAAAAAAAACACAAGTGCTCAACCACAATTCGAACATATTATATTTATTGGAACCTATACTGAATTCCAAACTGGAACAACACACATTGTAAGTGACTGAAAGAAAAATATTTGCTTTACACATTTCTCCGTTTATATCTTCTAAGTCATAGTTTCTTTCCACAACAAACCAAATGTGTCATGTCGGTTGAGATGATGCATACGATATTCAAAGCAATATTTTGGGATAGGCACACTATGCCCGCTACACTTGCGTTGTAATTATTCTGGAAGGATTAACAAAGTATTTCGGAAACATGTAAAGACCCGTTTCATGTGCCTTTCAAGCGTGATACAAATATGAATCAGTTACTGTGAGAGAAAACAACAACACACACTCACTTCAACAATTCGCAAATGGTCGCTATAAACATTGACAACTTCGAATGTATTTTGCAGATAATGTATGTGAGTTTTGTTCAATAATATAATGTATGTCGTACAAAAGATACAGGGATTCACCTTTTATAAAATCAGTATGAAGATGGTTATAACGGATTATGTTTAGAACTGGTGTTACATAATTTATGAATGAGGTAACTGTGAAAGTAATTAAATAAACCCACAATTCTGTGAAATAAACATTAATAATATCTTAATAAAATGGTCTTTTAATGAGATTGTTTTACTTAGTTTTAATTATTGTAATTAATACTTAGATCTTATCCTGACACCATTTAGATGTTACAGATAGATATATCGGATGTGGTTAATCTTGGGAATTATCATTTTCGTTTTCTAGAAAATACAAAGGGTCTACATATCAAACCACGCTGAATATTAAGAGCAAAGAAAAATAAAATTCTGATTGGTCATCTCCATCAAATACTTTAAAGAAGACAATGCCCGATCCACCGCGTACATGCACTATATGTCCTACTGTTTGAAGCATCAAGTATAAACCAGCACACGAAGACAATCCCTGCTGTTTGGGGTGGGGGGGGGGGCTTCCTCGACTGTGTGATATTGTATATTTGTAAATTGTATGAATATATTTTCAAATCTTTCAATCATATGTATATGTCTGTAATACGTGGTGTCCAGAGTATAAGGTGAAGTTGGCAGTATTATGTTCAGTAGTGTATGTTGAGATGTTAATTGCATTAGGAGTTCGATAACAAGAATTGAATATAAATATATATATATATTTAACTATATACATATGTCCAAACATATGATGTTTTCTCCACCTCTCTCTCTCTCTCTCTCTCTCTCTCTCTCTCTCTCTCTCTCTCTCTCTCTCTCTCGCTGAAAATGTTATCCAACTGTAACATTTTCGATATCCGGCTATCTTAACATAATTCAAATAAAGAATGTAGCTGTTAATATTTCGCTTCTTGTGGTGGAGGATAGGCCACAACGGCAGTTTTCTGAGACACATTATCATTATGGCGATAAGGAGGTGGGGAACCAGGATAAACGTATGCGACTGCTCCTTGCTGGACTGGGATGACTGGCTGTGCCTGGGGTACTGCCGTGGTATTCACTGAAATTATTAAAATTAAAATGTTTGGCTGTTTTACAATATCATCACAATGTTGGGATAGAATTTCAAAATTAGACATTTAACAACTTTAATTTCGTCGGAACTTGAACAATAAGTTTCAGCGGTTCATACCCAAGCGCACGCATGCAAACTCGAAGTACATTCAGTCTTTAGTCAAATCGTGCTAACATTTTTAAAAACCAAATTACCCTCTACACGATGCATGCGTTACATATATGAGTTGCCATAAAATTGACACTAACCTTTGCAGCCATTTTGTTTAGAGACAAGTGGCTTTGCCTGACCTCCTTCAGAGGAATGTACAGAGGTTTTAATGAAGCAAGATGTATAGTTTGGAGATATTACGAAAACATTTACCATGCAGAAAAAGATTACTAACTAATAGCCCAAGCACACAACAATCATTTAATTAACGCATCACATCGTTGCGTAAAATGACCTTTGAAGGCATAACATTGTCCTGGTCTGAATGAAATTGTTTCGAATGATAAATCAAGTCGAATATATCTCTCCCTCGTAAATAGATACATACTTATATGATTAAAATACTGGAGTATTGCTAGGACGCAGAAGTTAATACTGTGCTAATAGATAGATTTAATATTGAAGAGACGACAAAATTATCAAATTATAAACTTTCTTTTTTTTTCTTTAGTTTATTAGCAAATTATAATGTTTGTATATGATGTTATCGACCCCAACTAATAATAACTATTCATTTTAGCAAGCATCTATATTAAATAATGAGTGCTGCTATTTTATAAAACAAATCTTTAAAGAGTTTCTTTTCTGCAATATCATTACTTATCCATTAAACTGTAAATCGAGATAATGATTGGTAGCATTTACATGCTGGCAGCTTTCATGGAAGTCGCGTAGTGTAAATATTATAAACGTAAAACGTAAGCGATATATGTAACTAAACTTGAGCTGGTCAAAAGCAAATTATAAGCTTTCACGTTTTAAACATTTTCATATATGTCCATAAGTTTTTCAACAACATTATTCAGCTACATGTTGCTCTGAGACATGTAATACATATGATATAACACGCCTTTCACATATAACAGCTTTCCATTTTATTATGCTGTGCGATTTGGTATATGCCATGGTCTACGTTAACCTACAATACATTCCAGTTTATTACAGTACGCGAAATAGACTACAGTTCTCTAGAAATCATCTTGTCTTGTTGCGTTTCTTGTCTTGATGAATCGGCATTCAAACCTGTTTATATCTCACAATACATTCGATTACTTTGTATATGGTCGCATACATCTTTGGGGCCCCGAGTGGACGAGTGGTTTAAAGTGTTTTCCGTTGCAGATCACTGTCATCTCACCTCTGTCTGAGTGGGTTCGAGTCTAAGATTCGGCTAATGTAGTTATGTGAGAAAGCTTGTCAGTAGCTTTTCGTGGGTTGGTGGTTCTTTCCGGGGTTTTCCCAAGTTCTTTGTAATACTGGCCGCCATAAATAGCCTATATTTTGCTGAAAAATAAAACTAAACCATACAATAACAACAACAACAATAGACATCATGTGTGAAATTTAATTATGTGAAGCACTGAAATAATAAATAGTAGCAAGATCAATCATGAATAAAACACATTTGAAACTTGTATTACATAGTTGAAAGATTGAGCCAGGAAGACGAGTCTTATACACTATATTTTGCTTTTGCATATGGTAGTCAAAATAACCTATTCGAAAAAACATATTTATAAATATATATATATATATATATATATGTGTGTGTGTGTGTGTGTGTGTGTGTGTGTGTATGTGTGTGTGTGTGTTGCATGTGTGTGTGTACTTGTATATTATTAGGATTTGATGCGTAAAAAATAGGATCATATGCATAACATTTTTAATATTATTAGTGTATTAAAAAAATGATCAAAACAGGTCATTATTCAGCGGTATGATTTTTTTGCACTTTGGACGCGTATAACAAAGGTATAACAAAGAAAAAGAGAAAAGCGTAGTATACGCATCGTGTGAGAAAAAATGCAGTAAAATGAATGAGCATGACCTATTTCGATGTTTCGGTTAATGAAACCGCATTTTTAAATAAAACTCCATAAATAGCTGTTTAATAAAAAATGTGTTACGAAGTATGACATTTCAAACATTAACGATTTAAGAGGTCCTCGCTATTAGAACTACTTTAAACAAATAAGAAACACTTGTAGAATTATTGATGTGCTTGACGTAGCTGTTCTAAAATAAAACAACAACAAATATATAACAGAACAATGTAGCAAATTAAGGTCAAATCATTTTTGAGAATACGCCATAATACAAACGTTGAGAGAGAGAGAGAGAGAGACAGAGAGAGAGACAGAGAGAGAGAGAGAGAGAGAGAGAGAGAGAGAGAGAGAGAGAATATAGACAAAGGCACGCATGCATACATATAGAGTGTTTTGGTATTATGCTAGATCGTTCCACACACCAAGGAAGATTTTATCCTATATGCAGCCCTAGCTCAAATCCCTTGCAGGTCAGCGTCATTAACTGCAGCTAAAGCAAACCAGCTAGTTTTAATACTTTGTGTGAGATATATTTTATAATGTTAGCATCATTTAATGACTCTGACTTGAAAATTGACTGTGATAGAGAGGGGATAAAAACCTCAATGGTACATGAAATGAACTATGACTGAAAACACTGCTCCAAATGCAGAGACAATAGACCTATACATTTCATAGCCTCCCAACACTCTTAACAAATACATAGCACGTAGACAATATAAACAGCCAGAATTTGTTGATGTCCAGTATACTTTATTCTAATTTTTGTTAAGCATATCCACTGTGGCCAAGGTCAATACAAAATATCCCAGCATTTTTTTTCGACAACTAACACACTTACCAGCCTGAAGTAATATTTTATCCGTCAACACAATAATCCATAAGTAATATTCACTGCAGCACTTAAAATATTTCTAAGACAGAGAAGAAGAATAAAAACGATTCAAATCCGTAAACTTGAAAGTTTGGCAATTGCTTATCAGCTAGGGTCAATATTTGTAGAATCTTTTATTACGGAGGGAATAATGTTTTTTAAAATTGAAACTAATGAAATCAAAAAATGTCCTGTAATAAATATTTATCATTTATTTTCAATCTCACATAAATTCCATATATTAAACGTGGTAATAAATCATTACAATGCGACGTTTTATGTTGTTAATGTTCTTTGCTCACGCGCATAACCTGTGTACTTTAGATTTAACCATCACACCACAGCACTCATTACATATTTATATTCAAGTGTCTGATGTAAATATTAGGAGGTAGACATTAGTAAAGAGTTCTTTATACTTTAAAGGAAACAATTGGGTGAGACAAATAATCTACTCGGGTTTGAGGCGTGACAAGGAAATCGCAGTCACGGGTGTTACACGTGTAGTCCCCTTGACTGGGATTTCCTTATCTCGGTCCGAACCCAAACTTGAATTATATATGTAATGGTACAATCATTGAACGGAAATTGCATATAAATAATAAAATTGGTGCTTGCAAGTTTATAACAATGATCACTTTTTGTACCATTGATTAGTTAATGTCAGGAGGTGTATGTACGCTTGTCTGTACATACCATCAAATATTAGTTTAAGTAGTAAAATCAACTACGTATGTATATTGCAACATAGTCATGGAGATGTATAAAAGTGAGCAAATAGCCTATTGTATACTTACAATTAAGAATGTGTTGTGCTAGCATCAATCCGCACATATGCTTGTGTATAGATACATTAGTCATCGATATGTTTGAATTATTTCGGGTTTAATTCAACGAATAGTATAAGATTACAATTTTATTATTTTCAGTTTATTATTAAATTCAATCATCAAGGCATTATATCATCCATAAATTGTTTATGTTTTGAACACAGCAGTTTGTTTTGTTTTTGGTTCTTTTCATTATGTTTAATGTTATTTATGTAGCTATGTAACCATGACAAAATAAGTCAATAATTCGTTTTGTCTAATTGCATGAAACAAATGTTTAAAGGTAATGACTGTAACCTTAGATGGATCTTGGTTAAATTATTTATTTTCCTCATTCTACCTTCATTATCATTTTCTTTGTATGTTAAAAAGATGTTGGTCAGAATTAGATATTTGTTGTTTAATATCGTTTGTCATCGCAATATATAATACCGAAACCCGGCGGTTAAACTGGTCAATGATGAAAAATGGAACACCAGGGAAGAACCACTGACCCATAAAAAAATAATTGTTTCACGTATACGAATATCCGTATTTCAAGAACATCGGTTAATACAATTTATAAACACACTTAATCATCCTTTCATAATTAACTGAATGCCTTTTTAATTCATATTTGTACGTGATAGTTATCATAGCAGATAATTATAATGTCCTTGAATGCCACGAAATATGTATTTTCATATTTATATAAAATATATCATTTAAATATAATTGTGTATACGGGTATATATGCTTTAATTGAGAAGAATGATATTGTCTTAAACTATATTTATATGTTTAGATTCTTAAATCTGGAAAATGCGAACTAAATGCGTTTTTCTGTATTTTTAAATTCAGTCTAAAGTAATTTAAAAAAGAGCTTTCAAGTCGTTTTTCCCACCATTTTTTTTCTTTGATAATGATTCAGCTCTCGAACGTTCTGTGAGGTACAGACGAATTGAAATTATCTTCCATTTTTTAGGTTTTCCTCCGCTATTGCTGGAACAATTTATAATGTATATTATATTGTTTTTAGTTTACATTTTAGATATTGAAATTCATTTTTTTTTCATGAAGAATTGCAACAGTTTAAAAAATGAATATTTCCATTGGTTTCACCACAATCATATGATTAGAATAAATTGCCTAATTTCTGTATGAACTGTAAATACGATTACGTGCAGAACAACAAACGGTAACAAAAGATTAAAATGCATACACACTGCATGTCAATGAAAGAAACAGTGGGTTTATATTTGTTGCTAGAAAACTGAATACATTGAGTTGACAGATTCAGATAATACATCGTGGCTGTTTTGTATATCCGTATATATTTTTACCAGATTTGAACGAAGGAAAGTAGACAAATTCGTAATCTGCCTAAAAAAGTATAGCTGCAGCAATTTCACCTTATCTCGTTATAAATTAATTTAAACTATAGGTACATTTCTAACGGGATTAAGAGGAAGGGTTCAAAGACTAACATTATAAGAATTAGATTCACGGACTTACAATGTGAGACGCCGAGCTTGATATTTACGACGTGGGAGGAGAGAGAGATCCACTACAATCCCATCGTAGCCGTTAGTCGAATTGCATTATTTGACCTTAATTACTATAACCATTTGCGAATAGCTTTCATTTTATTAGCAAAAAGGTGTTAATCAGTACGAAGATGGATTCAAGTTTCGAAAAGTAGTTACTCATGTATCTTGGCAAAACCAATTTGACCAAGACAACAAACGCATCATAGCGTGAACTCCAAGCCTCATTAGTATATCAAATGAAGCAACACGTACTTTGCGTTGGAATATTGAACGTCTGCTCATATCACAAAAACACAATTTTGATAAAAGTTTCATACCGTGCCGTTTGATTATACAAATCTTAAATTTCCAGACGCCTCAATAATAATTTATACTCTAAACCTGGTTATAAAACTGATAGAAAATGTTATTTTTTGCAGCATTAAATAGCTGTAAAAAAAATCAATAAATTAATAAATAACTGCAATTTTAAGAATTTAACGTTCTGTTGGAAATTGACGTACTTATTACGTTTCGTTCTTATTACGTTGTAGTTGGTGAATTCCTAGTTCTACAAATAGGTACGTGTTAGACTTCTTATGAGTTATTACAAAACGACTTAGACCGTGTCGTTAAAGTATCAACTTCTTAGATTGCAACCACTGGAGCATTTTTCATATATTTACGTAACTGTTTAGTTGCCGTTGGAAAATTAATTCATATAGACAAAGCTAGGTAGCAGACGCCTAAATAGCAATTCAAATGCAAAAGCAGGTTATAAAACTGATATAATTATTATATTTAGAAAAAAAAATAGCTACACAAAATCAGTACAGTTATAAATAATTGCAGTTTTGAGAGTTTGACGCTTTGTTTAAAATTGACGTAGCTATTACGTTGTAGTTGGGGAATCCCTACTTTTACAAATATATACGTATGTGACGCCTTAAAAATTCATATGCTGAAGCCGGCTCTTAACCCGATAAGAAATAACGTTTTAAAAGTAACAATACAAAATCAATAATAATTTATATAATTCCAATGATATGAGTTTAACATTATTTCTTTTCCTGATAATTCCTTGGTTTAAACTGTCAAAGCCAACTCAGACGACTTGGATATGGCTCTTCTCTTTAGCGTTACTTTCTGTGCGATTGGGCGATTTTACACCTCATACCACGATAAACGCAGAGAATCAACAGTCAATTTAATTTCAAACATCACAGCGCTTTTGTACTGTTATTTGTTTTCTTCAGTACATCATATTATTGTTTTGCATGCTATATGAATTATGTATAGTCCAGTATAGATTTGCATTATAACTGATTTCACTACAACTAATGTTTCGTTGCTTTACTATACGTTTTTTCACGTATTACTTGTATTTGCCCCAATATTCAATTTCTTACCGACAAAAGTTTGCATAGCAGTGTTTGCCGGTTGTACAACGGTCCCAACCTGTCTGCTGAAACTGTTTATGGCAGCACAGCAGCATTTGATGATTACAATCAGGACAGCTAGCCCAGCCACACTCCCAAGCACAGCTCCAACAATGGCTCCGACTGGAGTTGCTGAACTGTAACTACTGTCAATGATGTCACTGTTGTAAGTGTAACTGTGGATAGAAATATTTACAGGGATTATATTCGCATTTAGTAAGGTTCCAACAACATAGATATATTAGTATGTCTTTGTCTACAAAGTTTAGCTAAGCCGGTACCACTTGTTGAATAAGCACTTACACTAAAGGATACTGACTCACCTTCAGGTCACGTTTTCAGGATGATGGGTGGCCGACCAAACAATTGTGTTACGCTGATTACAGTTCTTAGCGTTGTCTTCTTGGAGGTCATGGCACGATATGGAAAAGGTGTTGATATTTGTAATAGGTTCAGTCTATACCCGTCAATGTCTTATAAACTGATACAAACACTGAATCAGCTAGTTTTAGTTTCTGTATAATATACAACAGATAGTTGTTAATTTTGCTATCGTTCAAAATCTACGATACAAAGAAAGTGTTTTTTGATACTTTAACCATTGAGTACATATTTCTTCACGACAATTGGACTCGTAGCTTCTATTGACACAAAACAACCACCGAAACCAATGACAAATTGAAAGTATATATGTATGTATGTATGTATGTATGTATGTATGTATGTATGTATGTATGTATGTATGTATGTATGTATGTATGCATAGATTAATGCATGCATGACTTACGAGCAACAAACTTCACTGTAACTGCTGTCTTTATTGCCACAACATCCATAAGTACAGGATCTTGACTTGTAGTAATATGAAGTCGAGTAATCGTACTGACAGCTTTCCCCATTTACCACTTGCACGGCTGAAATATAAATATTAATATCGTGTCACTTTTTCTTCTTTCTGTTTCTCTCTCTCTCTCTCTCTCTCTCGCTCTCTCTCTTTCTCTCTCTGTCTGTCTCTCTCTCTTTTTCTCTCTCTCTCTCTCTCTCTCTCTCTCTCTCTCTCTCTCTCTCTCTATATATATATATATATATATATATATATATATATATCACAACATAGTTTGTGAAGATTCAATATATAAGACATAATTGCATTTGTGGACGTACCATAAATTACACTGAAAGACCATAACGCCTGGCTTCCCTAAAGTGTAAATATAGGTTAAATTGTGTAAACGACTTAATATGAGCAGCATGTTTGAAATTATATCAATCTAGATCGACTAATGACATTATACGTTTCCCGTTCATCTCACAAGGTATATATTTGCCTCAAAGATACCATAGGGTGTCTGCAAAGTATAAAACCGTCTGTACGCAGAGTGAGGTAGACGTATTGGTGGAAGTAAAATTTTTCTTTGTGTGTTAGTGTGCATCTTTTCTATATGTTCTTACATATAGGTAAATCTGTATATCAATATCCTTTTCGTCTCAGAGAGTAAAAGATAGGTACATGTCTTCATTTACAATTACAACACGGTTTGAGGGGAGGGTTCCTTTACTGTGGGGTATTGTATATTTGTAAATGTTCTGCAAGCGATGATGTTCATGTAAGAATGTACAATCAGAAAATCTGCCCATATCCCTCACAAGTCGGGTGTCAATCGAGCGGGCGCTGTTCCTTGGGATCATAACATTTTGTTCGTAAAACTTGTCTGATTAAATCTATAATAGAATAAGTCTAATAACTAATAATTTCCCGAGTACTTTTCAAGAAAAAGCTATCAGATTGAATCGAATAATTGTCAGTTTTTTTGTTTATAAATTGTGTGCACGCACACTTTCTTGCCATTTCTTTTCATATTGTGATGAAATTGTTGTAATGAATTGAGGCACATACCTTGCCGTATGGTGGTTTGAATCTTTGTGAAGTAAAGTAAAGAATTGTCCTTGTATTCTGTTGGGAGAATATATATTTAGGGGAAGCCAGTCTTAGTACTTACTCCTTGTTAGTGGGTAAGCGTAACGAGTTGTAATTTTTGAAGACATTACAGCCACCCGCTTATTTACTACTGATGCAGTAATTCTTTGAGTATCCCATTTTAGAGGCAGGTGAAATACGGTAGGCCTTTTTAGACTTTGGCATTAAATCTTAAGTGTAGGTAAAGAACTTAAGTAATGTGTCACCGTTACCAGTAGATCAGGATAACGACAAACAGGCAATTAAAATTTAAATTAATTGGTAAAAACAAGTTGGGGTACAAAGGAGACCAGTTAGCTGAATTAGTTAGCGGAAAGTAAGACAGACAGGCAGCTGAGCGTAAAAGAGACGTCTAACTAGGAAGATTGCAAGCTGAAGACAATTATAGAGAACGCCAACATACGTTAGCCATGGAGAGACTGAGGATCGAAGCAGAGTTCCGGTTGGTTGAAGACCTGAATGACCGTTCAAAACCCACATGTAGGCAATCTGAATTCAGACGACCAATACTGATCTCCATTTCCATGTTCGAAGACAAGGAATAAATCCTTGAAAACTTTTTGACGCAGTTTGAAAAGTTTTCACTGGTTTATTAGTTACCCAACGAACAGTAAGTTATCAAGGTTTCGGCTTTCTTACAGAGAGTAGCGAAGGGCATCTACCATAATATGACGCCGAATGAGGTAGACGACCGTGACGCTCTGAAGAAAGCGCATATACGGCACTATGAGTTTTTGGGTTTCTGATACTCTTTTAAGAATTGACCAAGCGAACACCGAAATGCACGATCAATTCCATAGCCTTGTACGCCTAATTCTTTACCAATGGATGAAAATATCAGGTATCGTGCAAACGTATAAGGGCATACGCGAGGAAATTTTAAAAAAGCACATCTTAAGTACATACAGAAAAGACTTAAAAGTTTTCTTAGCGGAGCGTGAATTATCAACATTGGATGCTATAAGCGTGATGACCGAGCGCTATGGGAGAGCGCAATTGCGTCGAACTACCTGATGTGTTCGGGAATGACCTGAAATCGGCGAAGTTGTGACTGAATAACCCGACGACAAGGGAGGAGAGGCGGAAGTACTCCTTAGTGATCCTTTGAGGAGGAACCAAACCTACGTCGACGTTGTCGTTGACGGGACGTTAACGTTAGAGCAACATAAGGTAGTTGTGCCGTTACTCCAAGACTACTCTAGCGTCTTGACAGAACTACCTGGCAAGACGGATTTATAGGAGTTCACTATGATGGTACTGGATAAGAAGCCAGTGATGTTCAAGTCATATCTAGTATGCGAAATTAGAAATTTTGCGAAATGACATTAAGCCATTGATAGACCCTGGAATTATAAATCCAACTGAGGCGACGCATAGTTCTCATGTTGTGTTTGTACAGAAAACAAACACGGTACACACAAAGATTTTGAGTCAATTGCTGCAAGCTGAACAGGATCACGGAATGAAAAGTAAAACTCCGACATGACCATGTGTCCATATTTGAATCATTTGTATTGCACATACATTATTAGTGACGCCTTCAAATACTGTAGATATTGTGATAGTTGTAAAATGGTAGAAACGTCCAATCAGAAGATACTTCAGGTTCATCTGCAACTCGTTCTTTCATTTGACAGACTATTTAGTATCATAATTTTAGATTGAGTTGGTCTATCAGCTATCACCAAGTTAGACCACACATAATTGCTGATGTGTGCGGTGGATAAATAAGATTTACAGTAAAATATTCCTATGAGGGGTAAATTTATTATAAACATAGTAAAATATTGGTAAAGTTTCTTTGTATTTTGGACTCTTTCAAAAATGCGGAAAAAACATTTGTGTCAAAGTCTTTCATTTGCTATTGTTTAATTTTCAGCTTTACGATCTACATCAGATTAGGTAGTATGGAAATTATGGTGCTTGGAACTTGACGTGTAGAACATCAGTTAAGTGAGTTGAGTCATTAACCTTCTCATAAAACATATTTTATGTATTTACTGAGAACATTATTGTTTACCATCTGCAGCTGTGAATACCGCACTTTATGTAGCCTTCATTTCGATGTAAAGTAGGCTAAATTTCGTACCCAGGAGGTTATTAAAAACCAGTGCGCCATCAGTACCTGTGTAAATTATTGGCCTATTACATTTGTGAATTAGGCTGAGCTACAATAATATGTTTATTCATGTGTTTCATTTCTACAGCATTTCCGGGTCGTGTTGAAGGATACAATTGTTTTCTAGCACGAATTTGTAACGGTTGACCAAGTGTTGTGCATTTTGTCTCAGGTTTATCTAGGAACATTTGCATACTTCACTCTTTATATGACTTCAAATGTATAAAAGAAAAGTAGATTGAAGGATGGGTCATATATTGTAAGGACACTTCCAACTCAGAAATTGAGTCATGCTCCAGGTAATCAGTATTTAATACAGAAAAAGAAAACTAACTAAACATACGATATTATTTTGACCTGAATGCGGATGGTTTCTTTTACTAGATTTACAATTCTCTTTATGTAAAGGATATATGATTAAGAATCCTTTACATGTTCTTCCAGATGCTTTTGGGCTGCTAAATACATGATGACTTATTTGGACTTTTCTTTGTTAGTTTCCCATTAGATCATGCAACCCAAATCATGCATTCCGATTCCTAACTCAGCAAATATTTTCATTTTATTTTACTCAAGTTCATTTTGAGATTTGTTATTTGTAATATTTCACCATTGCGGTGTATTTTCATCAGGAAACAGTTCTATTTGAGGTGATATATAATGATCTAGTCGTAATATCAATTATTTCAGTTCATTGGAAAATGACATCCTTGCAAGGTACCACATCTGTCTCTATCCTTTGTTTCCTAAACGTTTCTAAAACACTAATTAGCGGATATGCTATCGTTATTATGTTATTTTACTTTGTGGTATCTACATAAACTACATCAATGCAATGTTATCTGAGTCTCCACACCGTGGTTACGCGCCATGTAAGCTCGCAGAACATAGTCTTACTAGTTTGGAATACTAGGATAGTTTCTTTTTTCCGACATGTCATGGCACAAAATTATTTTCTATTTAATTCCGTGTTGTGGGATGACATATTTGAGACAATAACATGGTTGTCGTGGTATTTCATTCTTGCATGTCTTTATCGTCTACTTGCCTAATATTTTCCGGTCTTTGGTTTCGAGTTCTTTTTTATGGCGGCATATTCTGGTTTAACAGGGAGCCGCCACATCGTGGATGAACACGAGGTGGACTCCAATTAAAAGTATTGCCACTGTAGACATCGACGACGGCGATGTTGACAAGCAACAACATCCTCACGTCGGCAAGAAGTTCGCAGTCCCTTTGGGTGGCAGTCAGACAACTGCTACCAGATTCCAGCCCTGAAGATGTTTGTAAACTGGTGAGGTCATTCGGTGTCGAAGCGATGTATCACAACCGTTGCCTTAGATAAAGCTGCGGCATATCATCTTGAATTGATGGTACGCGGTTGTTGTGGTGTAGACGTTCACCTTTGAAATATCACCGGATTTGATGCACTGGCTATGATTGGGATTTTATTCCTCAATTAACTCGATAACGTTGTTCCAGTCATAATCAAGGTTAGAGGCCTCTAGAACGTCGTTGATGTTAGAAAATATAATATCGTGCCTTCAATGGAGTCAACAATACTCAGCGATCTTTGCGAGTTATCATCAGCTGGCTTCCATGTTTAGAAAATTTAAATGCACCTCTAACATTATGTTAAACATATTTAATTAGATGGATGGAAAATTATATATATATATATATATATATATATATATGTATGTATATGTAAAGTGCGCCATTTGAGGTCGTACATTTCTAACAAAGTTATCTAATATCCTCAATTATAATTTATAATCGATTCTCGATTGGAGCCATGACTGGAGTTATGATGTTTAATTCATGTATGACCTCATGTTGTTTTAATGTCATGTAATAAACCTGTTCATTTAATCAGTGTGGGCGACACCTATCTGTTTTTATCTTAGCATCGTCTATACATGTAGGACAGGGTGCGGTCTGATGTAAAGTTGTTTGCAAATGGAAATGAGCACAGATGGAATAATGTTGTCTTGCGTACATGTGGTCACTATTGAAACACTACTCTATGTAAAGCTAACCTTTCACAGTTATTAGAATAGTGAACATGACTTTTGCTAGACAATAATAAAACGCAGCAAATGAGAGTACATCTGAAATACAAATAAACCTACACCAGCCAGTCATGCTAGAAAATAATGGAATTAAAAGTTATTTTATAAATACATATAATATACAAGGTCTGTTTTATAACAAATCATACAAACTAAACTTAAAAATGATTTCTTTTAACAATGCAAACACAATGCAAATGAGAAAATGTACATAGGAAAATTAGCAACTGCACAAGTGACGCACTGTTGATAAATCGTTTATTTTATAACAAAAGATCATACAGAGCTTTTATACATAATTAGCTAAATGATATCGTAAAAAATGATATCACTAGTTTTATTATTGCTCTACGCTATAAGCTAGACTGATCCAAAATAAATTCAAACTGAATATTTTGATTTTTTTAAAGACTTTTATTCCTAATATGAATCATGGTAGTTGTATTCCTAAGCCGTATTCATTAATTTGTGTACCAAGGATAAACACTCTACGAAATATGTATATATATATATATATATATATATATATATATATATATATATATATATATATATATATATAATTGGGTGATGTGAAGTCGCAGAACCTGTGGGGTTCCTTGTGACGTAAATGCTTTGTTTTGTTGACGTTGGTTCGGAAGAGTGTACTGGTGTTTTCAAATCGAGGGACCACGGCGCCGCGACCATGTGTATGTGTTGAATGTAAGGGCTCTCGAGGGATCCTTCAAACAAACATGGGGGGGGGGGGGGAATGGACCATTCGTGGCGACTCGGCCACCATTGACTAGAGCTGGTGGAACCGGATATACATCTTGGACGTCAAATGGACGCCACGATAGTTATGAAATACGTGTTCGATATTATTGTTATTACCATCTGAGTAAATATTTCACATTTATGCATCAGTTTCGTTAATTAAACGATAAACTCATTATTTCACCATTTCATTTCATTTTCATTATTTGAACGGTAAATTCAACAATTCATCAATTCATAATTTCATATTTCCATCTCAGTCTCTTTATATGAACGGTAACTTCATATATTCATAATTTAATACTTATATTTCAGTCTCGTCATTGGAACGATCAATTCATAAATTTATATTTACATCGCAGTTTTGTTACATGAACGATACAATCATAATATACATGCCTTTACTTTGGTAAGTCGTGATATGAACGATATAACCAAAATTACGGGCATTAACATTTGTCTCGTTATACGAAATCTATATATATTTGTACATTCATACATATACATGTATTTGATGATCGGTTCATTAGACGTTTTCACATCAGTTTCAAATGCCATTCGTTGAAAATATCCTTTATGTTTGTTGTCATTGAGTAACTTATTGATGATAGTTCCCTGATAGGAGGCTTGTACTTTTTCCTGATCTATTGTTTATAATGGTGTCTGAAGTCGTTATATGTAAATTGAGTTTTTTAAAAAAAAATATTATTAACGCAGTTGCTTTCAGTGTCTTCACTAATACAGTCCAAACACGGCTTCGGTCTGTTAAAAGCATATAATACTGATGTTATGGATGGTTTTGTCAACAATGTAAGTATGGCTTTGTTTCATAGCGCTACATATATGATAGATCGAAGAAATATCGAATCGATTCCTCAAGACGCTGATGTTTCTAGAATGATAAAATACCTAGTTATATATTCAGATGATTATACAAGATCATCTTGTCCGTCAATTATGTTGGCTAAAGATACTAATCATAATCCTGTTAGAAAAGGCGTAAATACTGGTAATGTAAGACATGCTGCTGGAGCTGCAGTAACATCTGCAATACTTTTGATGAATGACACTTTTAACTAAGGATTCTTTACACGCCGATCAGTGTTAAAGGGTACTCATATATACTTTTGATGTGCTCTTCCACTATCTCACATTAATTATCGGCTCTAGTTATTTCGAAATAGTGAGCAAAACTAAGATCATGCTGCTTGTGCAAAATGCCTGTAGTTTAAAAGTCTAAGTACAATATATTATATACACACACACACACACACACACACACACACACACAAACACATATATACATATATATATATATATATATATATATATATATATATATATATATATATATTTATATATAAATATATTCATCTTAGGGAAATAATAGTTCCATTTTCCCATCTTATTACACTTATCACATGAGGAAGTGGTAGCATTGTTTATTGTGTTTTCTGCCTCATTTTTGTAACTAAAACCTTGAACAAACAGCATGAAGAAGTGCTACTTATTGCTCTAGGACAAACAAACAGAAACTGCTTCACATTTCAGATAAGGAAAATATAATAAACATTTGTGTCTTGTGATACTAGATATAATGATGAAGGCGGAAGAGGATGATTAAATAACGTCCTCTATGTCTTCCCCAAATCTGTTTCGTCCATTGTGATTATATATATTGTTACGTCTATTAGATTTAAATTATTTATTTATAATTGTCAAATTCGAATTTGTCATTAAAATTCATTAATTGGGAGATACATATTTTGGAAAATTCAGGCTGACCTAGACTCTATTTGTAAACACATGTGTGACCTTGCTTGTTGACCTCATGTCTGATCCTGCTTCAGAGAGTGTTAACAAGCTTCTAAAACGATTGGCTAAATCCAAGGACATCTTTTTATTTTTAGTTCTTGGGGGGTGAGAAATGGTTGATTTTCTTCTGGGTCATTCCTTTCAAGTAAGTGTTTTTATGATCCTACGTTCTTTCTGTGACCTTCTGGAAAATCACGTGATCCCTTCTTTACGTAAAAACAGGTATTTAAATAATTGTTTGAGAGAAATTAATTTAGTAGAATTTTTGGGCTTTAATTTAATATTTGTGTTTTCAGTTATATTTGAATTTGTGTCAATTCGTTGGAGCAAGATTAATTTTTTTATTTATCTGAAAAAGAATATGTGCACATAGATTTTTAATTTGGATTATATAAAAACAAGAACTGCATCAGGTGACATCGTCAGCCATTTAGGATTTCATCGTCAAGATTCGAACCTGGAACTATTAGAACATTTATTTATCAGGGCTCTTGAAAGTTCCATTAGTGGATTATTTTTGTGAATTCTATATTGGATTAATGATGGATTTGATTCTCTAAAACCGTAAGTTTAAATATTTTCTTTTATGGAAATAATTGTACTGAATAAATTTGTTAAAGTTTTACAAAGTGGTTAGTTTTCACTCTTTCTGTGTTGCTGCTTATTCGAGCCTCAGCACGTAACAATATATATATATATATATATATATATATATATATATATATATATATATATATATATATATATATATATATATATATATATATATATATTCTTAACATTGATTACATGAGTCTAAAGATAAATACGGAGGAGAGAGAAATATTTGTTATGCTTTCTTAACATTCTTACCTGGTAGTAGGAGAACTATCTTCAAAAAAGTGCAAAATTTCATTTTTCCTCTCTTGAATGTATTGCAGTTTGAAGTCTGATTCGTTCCGTCACCGAGTTTTACACTGGTTAAGAGGAAGAGAATACGAGCTATTTAAAGCAATCCCAATGGTTAAAAATATCATTTGAATGTAAGCGTTTGTTACATAAGAAGTCTGTATTATAGGTGGCGCTACAATAGCTACCCTGTTCAAAAAATACCATATGAATAAGGGGAGGTTCTTCGAACTGGCAACAATCACAATGGAGAGAAAGGTTGAATACCTTTGTGCAAGGTTCAAACAATGTACCCGAAACTGGTCATTATTGAAACCATACATTGACTAAAGAGGACAGTTGACAAAAGGGCTGTTTCGATATACTAAATGTTAAAGAACGAATACCGCCTTTCCGGAACTTTAGAAATGCTTGATGTGCAAGATTAAAGGTAACGAAATAAAGGAAAAGAACATGACTCGTCCAAAAACTTTTTAGTTACAAGATAATTCCACCGTACATATTATCTCTTTTCTGGGAAAGTTCTCTCACGAATTAAATAAATGTGAGAGGTAATGACGTTTGGACTGATTCTATCAATTTTCAAAGAAAGATAGGTGATATGGTGACTGCGGATTCTCTTTGACTATAATACTGGAACATTTTATTAAACCCCTACAAATGTTGACTGAAATTTGCAACCTTTTCATTTTATATGACAAATACAACTTTGCAGCTGGCATTCTCGTTTTGAATTACAATATTTGTCAATATTTCTGACATAACTAAAACTGGTAATTCATTCACATTTCTTGTTTTAAAACTAAAGATGTGAAGTGATAAATCTGATAACCGTTCTTTTTGTGATAAGCATTCGTTTATTTACCATTGTTAAATTACTTTTCTTTACAATGCACGTTTATTGTTCGCAGCGCGTCCTAAGCTATATTATCTGATACGTTATCGCATTGTGACGTTATTAAACTTGATTTTTTTTGTTCTATTGTGATAGAAACAACACGGCGACAACGTGAATTGGAAGTGTGGACATCTGAAAAAATGACATATGAGGTAGCTGGATTCATATTGAAAAGAGTGATGAAGACTAATCAGATTGGGTGAAATACAATGAACTCAACACATAAAGCAAACTTTAAAAGAACGCCTGTTAATCAACGCTAAAAACGAATATATAAATATAGTTTTGATACTATATTTGCTGCAAAATATCGACTTTTTTCTCAAGAAACAAACAGAGAATCAGCTATAGACAGTTTGATGTACACCAATCTGAATAACCTAACAAATGACCAAACGCTGTCCTAATATTTGATTGTAGTTATACAATGAAATTAGGGTGAAGGAAAGAATATCACCAAAACTATTATGTTGAATTGGCATTAAAGGGGACCAAAATGCTATGGGTCATTAAATATGATACCCATTATCCCTCTTCCAGGCTGTACTCACAACATTATTGTACTTTATTTTGATATCAAACGGCTTTTGTAAAGGTGTGGCCACTTATGAAAAAGGTCTCTCACGATGGTAGACTGAATTTCTGTTGGATGGAGGTACATACATGTGGGTAAAAATATACTATTAGAGCCAGCTAACATCAATTGCTCTAAGGAGATACATTTGATATAATAAACTACACAAATCTACTCCATTTCATTCCTATTTATATTACAGATGTAATGAACTTCATGATTTCCTTCAGATAGATTACATATAACCTGTAGGAAAAAAGAAACAGTTATACCATAGTAGATAAAGTCTTCATCGGTGACAACACTAGTGTAATTGCTTAAGTGTTTAATTTTCTGTCAATTACGATAATTGTATAGACGGTAGATGACATAGCAACAACCGATATAAAGAAGCTAACAACACGGTTGTATCCTTTGAAACAATAGCTCATATAATGTGCTTGCAGCTGGCACGATACACATGTACACGTATGATTTCAAACTTTAGTGATGGACATTAATATCATTAGCTATTTTAGTTGTCATTAGAACATTTGCATCTATAAATCATTTTATACCATCTAATAAAATAAACATTTATTTTATACTTAAGTTTAATATTTTGTTTAAAGAAAGAACATGCTCCTCTATTATAAGACGTAGCAATTTTCTAATTACTGTCCACACAGTCTTGCTATTGATTCAATATTGGTTTCCAACCAAGTTGGGCGTGCAGCTTTGTGTTCGACGCCAAGTTGTGTTACGCCGAGCGGCGGGAAATTTTACGACGCTACCCAGTACAGGTAACTATCTGATAGTTTTCCTGTCTCGGGTGGTAGTTTTTCCGTTCGTTTAAAGTGTCCTTTCTACAGAACATATACGATGTCATGTACATAACATGATTTACTTATTAATGGCGTTTAGCACATAACGTAACCAAAACCAACACAAATCAAGTTACATCGTGATTTTTTCTTCCTGTCTCATCTTATTTCAGAAACACGCATTCTGGCTTCAAATCAGTAACGCTTTGCTTGCTACTGTATTTCAACTAAATTTCGTAGACAGTTGTTTGTTATTTAAGAGATAATAGCTAATATCGTGTGTCAGAATTTTTCCTTATCTTTTAGTTAAGTGAAACGCTTGACTTATCAGAAACATCCAAAATATTTGCTCCTTCATAAATCCAAGTTATTCGATATCTACCATATATGAATAGTTCTAATGTGCAATGCGTATAGATTAACTTTATTAAATGCAAGTCTGCTTTCATTTATGCCGATATTTATAACTGAAGTTTATGTTTTCTTATGCAGATATACTATTCAGATCTTAAGCAAAGATAAATGAAGTAATCTTAAAAACTTTCTCCTTTTTAAGACACAATTATTTTTTATCTGTTTTTTATCTTAGTATTACTCATCACTTACCAAATATAAGATTTTAAAACAAACCATATAAACTGAATGTCATGTTAAAATATCACTTTAAAATTTCATCACAATCCGATTTCTACGTAAGTACTGAATTATTGAAACAACTTCAAACATCATCTTCACCCGTAAGCAATGATATATCATTACCTAGAGTAAAAGGACACTCATAACTATCGTAAATGTGTATATTAGTGGTTGTCTGAGTATAGTATAAACTGACATATTTATTAGTGTATCAAAGTATTTCAAATAATCAAAATCCTTATGATTAACCAGCTTTGACATTTAAAGGTCTTATTATAGTATGGTTACAAAGTAAATCAAATATAGATTTGAATGCAATGCGTCAATATAAATAACTGGATGAAATGACGTTAGTGTTAATTAGTAATATGATCTGATTTAACAGCTTTAATATATCATAAAATTAGAGTCATGCTCAATATGGCTATGTAGAAAATAGGTTTGTATTTAACTAATATATGGCATCCTCCCTTTGAATGTCTTTAATTAAATACGTTTATTAAATTATTTTTGTAAGGAAGATAATACATACTATTTCAAGAAGCAGAATTAAATTAAACTTTAGATATAAAATATAAGTGTAACACCGAGTGAGATGTAACATGTTTTTCTTCCGAAAGGGCATAAGATGTACATGCTGCCAGGTAATGTGTTGAAATAGGCAGATCTAAGATTATATATTTTCTTCATTCGGTTCATAATGATCCATTGTTTCATTTCACTGACACTGAATGAAAGACCGTTTACTCGTGTTTTCGAGCCATCATAGGTCAGACATTATTCTAGTTAAATTGTACATTGAACTGATATCATCAGAACTTAACGGTACAATTATCATATGAGAGTAATATATTCATAACTATGTAGCAGAAATTCCCTATGCGTATATTACCTAAATAAGTAATGCCATCAGACACAAACTTAATACTAAATAAGTACACGTTTCACCAATATTGAATAGACTTCAGTAGATACTCATTCTATTTTGGTCTATATTTGTATTGTGCCTCGCTTGGTCCTGGATTTTATAATGTTATTGTTAAATCAGCGAAACAAAACTTAACTGCAATATTTGCTCAATTTAAACAAATATCGTAGTACACCATCATAAAAGCAAATTTACGCATGGATTATATGTCTCTCGCAAAGAGAAGAATAAACTGTCAATTACGAAATTGAGAAAGAGCCTCACTGTTTGAAGATGTTTATTAATTCAACGCCTTGGTATCAGTTATGGAGATTTTAAAAGGAAAGACACTCGTACCTAACAATAATGAACATATTAGCTTAGATAATATTTTTTCAGTCATAAAATATGTATTAATTTATTTAAAGAATATTAATGTCAATATTTATCTTGAGTAAGATTACATTAACAATTTAATTAAGTGCATATACAATGTTCGAAATATATGTAAGGATTATGTAATTTATAAAAAAAATTACCAACGCAAACGCGATCATTTCTCTTATGTTGAAAGCAGGAACCGATTATATACACAAATCTTTGCGACAATTACATGTACCATTCCGAATACATCATTAAGATACTTTAAATTTGTCCAATTAACAAGAAGATGCACCATGCGAACAAAATGAGACCCACTATCAGCAAAGCTTTCAATAGGGTTTTACAGTCTCAATTTTAGAGGTGCGACTGTCCATCACATACAATATAAATATTACTTGTCATATTTTCCAGTGGCAATAATCAAACTGCACACGGAAACCTTCGGAAAGGCCTATACAAATAATGCCATTGACATTAATGCCGTTAAAATTCGAAATTACCATCATAGCTATCACCATAAAATTTTCTTTTGCATTATAATGCTGGTTGTCAGAATATGTTCGTCTTGAATATTTTGTCTAAGACCGGTGGTGAATATAAATTTAAAATGTAGCTTCAACTTTATGAATGCCATGATATAACTTTGTTACCAGCATTCAGCCGCCTCATTTATAGACTTTGAAGCCGGTGCTGGTTTGTCCTCATAAAGGCTATATTCCATAGCATATATTTTGGCAAAAAATTAATTTCATTGCAAGCTGGCTCACACAATACCATAGAGGACGTATATATATATATATATATAGATATATATATATATATATATATATATATATATATAAATATATATATATATATATATATATATATAGATATATATATATATTCCATAGCATATATTTCGGCAAAAAATTAATTTCATTGCAAGCTGGCTCACTCAATACCATAGAGGACGTGTATATATATATATATATATATATATATATATATATATATATATATATATATATATATATATATATATATATATATTCCATAGCATATATTTCGGCAAACAATTAATTTAATTGCAAGATGGCACATACAATACCATAGAGGACGTGTACGGAGGTTAACATTATAACTGTTTCTTTCGTAGCGCGTTTTACCTCTACACACATGGCAATTGCTGCTTTCACGGACACTTTCAATTCTGTTTCTCGAAATAATAATTTCGTACAAAATACATTCACGTCTTTCCGTTCGAGAAAGGTCTCTGCAGAATAGTGCATTTGTAACGAAGATATGTGTTTAATTGTTTGATATATGTCCCTAGGTTGTAATATATGTCCCGAGTCTCAGTTTTAAAATATATTATTTACATTGTAACATCAAGTTTAGTTTTGCATCATTATTCAAGTTCTTTCGCTGATCATGTAATCATAAACAAGGGACCAACAATTCAACGTTTATGAACTGGAACTTTGGAAAAGCTTTTCAAAAGAAGTCAAAATGATTCGCTGAAATGATTCTACAGTTTGTCAACATAACTACGTTTCTTAAGTACTGCACATGGAAACATATTCATATTTATATTATAATTTTCCATAACACTTCTTACTGTATATGTTTGCGATTGAAAATAAATCATGCTGGTATGTTATCCAATATGCCACATTAGTAGCCATCGTGGAAATGTGTTATGAGAAGTAACAAGGATATGGTATTTTAAACTAGAATATTTGTTTTATGCCTTCTTCGTTCAACCGTATATTCATGTCCTAGGGCAGAGGACATTATCTTGTAAATGTTATAATGGTGTTACAAATATCCTGATACGGCGTCTTTAATAATATTAACCATTAAGCAAATTTTCAGAATTTCGAAGTCCAAGGTCACTGATACTAAGAAGGAGAAGTTATATTTAAACAATAATGGATGTGTTCGACAACGTGTAAGTATCAATCGTTTGGCATAGTTTGGTTAAGCAAGGAAACCTTCTCGACCTCAGAGTCCAGATCACTGTGCCTCTAACATATAAATATTATTCAAGGTAGTAGGTACACTTGTGTGCCGTCTGCAAAAGCCAAGCTTTACAGATGGCGTGCATTTAAGATCAATGTGAAATAATCTAGTTTGGACAAAACGTTTAATGTATTGAAGATTTCTCATCCCACGGTTGCTTTGTACACCATACATTATCTAAAGGAATAGCTAGTGATGTTAATGGTACAATATTAATTTTGAAGGCCGCAGACTATAGAATAAAAATGATCAATGTTAAATAACATTCGTTCAACATGACATATCCGGCCTAAACGATTGCTCAAGGCTCGCAAAAAAAGTTTAGAACGAAACCATTTAATTTTTATATAAAGTTAAAACTACAGGCCACATTCAAGCACGAAAATATTGTGTACATATATATGTCAGTAATACGTGGTGTCTAGCGTTTACAGTGAAGTTGGCAGTATTATGTTCAGTAGTGTGTGTTGACAAGTTAATTGCAATAGGAGTTAGATAATACCGATTGAATATCTCTCTCTCTCTCTCTCTCTCTCTCTCTCTCTCTCTCTCTCTCTCTCTCAATGTGATCAAACTGTAACACATTCGATGGCCAGCTGTCTTAACATGATTCCAAGAAATAGGTAGCTTTTAATATTTTACTCCCTGTGGTGGAGGACAGGCCAGATCGGCAGTTTCCTTAGACACGTTATCATGCTGGCTATATGGAGGTGGAGACACATTATTATACTGGCCACATGGAGGTGGAAAACCAGCACAGGGATAACCGTATCCGACTGCTCCTTGCTGGACAGGAAGGATTGACTGACCCTGGTGTAATGCCGGCGTATTCCCTGGAATTATTAAAAGGAATATGTTTGGCTGTATTACAATATCGTCATAACGTTGGGATATAATTTCAAAATGAGAAATTTACCAACTTTAATGATGACGGAAATTAAACTGTAATTTAAAGCTTACCACAACCACGTACACACAAGCAAAATCCAAGGTCTCTATTCAAATCTTGCTAACATTTTAGAAAACCAAAAGACATACTACACAATGAATGAGTTGCATAGAGGAGTTGCTGCAAACTCGACAATAACCATTGCAGTAATGTCATAGAGATATGTTGCTCTAAATAATTTAAAACCAATAAAGTCCCTTTCAAAGCTTTACACATTACTTGCTTTTCCTAAAAACAAAAATAAAGTTTGTTGATACTAGTATTGTATAAGTTTTCACTCACAACTTATGCCATAATGAATTATTGAAATGCTGTACTGACCACTGTAAAAACGTTTCAAGGAAGTATATTACACCTCGTTTTCTCTGCATTCATGCACATTGCTATTCAACGGTGATAACAAATACTTCAGGAGGAAATAACGCCGCAAAACACAAGTAGATACCTGTTTAATAATTTCACTTATGTCGTAAAAAATTGAAATACTTTAGTGCCTCAAAGAACCTTCTTGGCCATGCGAGTGTCATTACCTCCATGTCATACTATCATTCAATGAAAACTAAACGCAAATGCCTGGAAACGTTTTATTATAATTTAAAACGCTTTACAAATATAAATTTAGTTTTTCCAAGCAAATTTTACTGCATAATGTCATTGTTTGAAACAGACAAATCATTTTGTTGCCCATGTCCACGCCCTTGCAAAGCACTGATTATGGCTTCATAGCCATTTCTCCTTCAGAGGAATGTATAGAGGTTTTAATGCAGCAGAGTGTGTACTTTGGGGATGTTAAGAAAACTTGCCCATACAGTAATATATTCTTAACAAGTAGCTCAAACGCACAACAATTATTTAAATAACTCATCAAATCGTTGCGTACAATGAACTATTAACGTCTAAAATTTTCTTGGTCTCAATGAAATTGTTTCGACTGATACATCTGACATATCTCTTCTTCAAATATAGATACATGAGTATATGATGAAACTATTCCATTATTGCTAGGACGCAGTAAGCGATGCTAGGCAAAGAGATACCTTTCATATTAAAGGTTCGACAATTATGTTAGATATATAAACTTTGTTCTTTTTCACTTTATTAGCAAATTATAGAGTTTGTATTATATGTAATAGACCACAGCTAAGATTCAAATTATTCTAATGTAACTATTATAAGCGTAAAACAGAAGTGATATATGTAACTTAACTTGAGTTCGTTCAACCAAAAATTATAAGCTTTCACATTTTAAAAAATGTCATCTGATCTGGCCAGACATTTAGCTACAATATTATTCAGCTAATAAATATGAAATATCACGAATTCCGTGTATAACAGCTGTCAATTTTATTACGCAGCGCGACCTGAACTACATCGTTGCTCTGGAAAATATGCAAACTAAATGCGATATTCGTTATTTCTGATATCAGTCACTGGATCGTTTAAAATAAACCACAGAGCATTCAAGAAGTTCTATCCATCAAAGTTAATGCATTATTTTTTTAGCTCTTAAACACTCGGTGTCGTACGTACGAATTTAAACTATTATTCATTTTTATGTTTTCCTCAGAAACTGTGGTAACATCTAATTAAATTTATCTTGTATATTTGTTTGTTGATGGTTTACATTTTTAGCTTCAATTTACTACTTGGTGCATATAGGCAAAATATGACGCTGCTTGCATATTAGAACTCGTTTGTTTCATGAAGAAACAATTCGTAGCAATTGCATTTGCAATAGGTGAATAAGTTCCATTGGCCTATATGCCATCAGTGATTAGACACAATGGGTATACTTTCTGTATGACGTGTGAATCGGGTCACGTGCAAAGTAACAAACGCTAACACTTGAATATACTTCATACACACTGCATGACTTTAAAAATTAATAAAAACGGTGGGTTTATATTTTATTTAGAAAACTGAATAAATTGAGCTGACGGAAACGAATAATGCATCCTATCTGTTTTTTGAATAAATATTATTCATTATTTGACCAGAATTAAAAAGACGAAAGCTGACAAACGCAAAATCTGCCACGAACCTTGTGGCTACAACATTTTCAATGCATCTAGTTACAAATAAATTTAAAACTAAAGGTACATTTCTAAAGGAATTTGGAGGAGGGGTTCAAAGACTAATATTAAATAATTAGACTCACCTCACAGTCTTACAATGTTAGACACAGAGTTTGATATTTACGACGTAGGTGGGGTGGAGATCCACTATACTGCTGTCGTAACCGTTTGACCAAATGTATTGCAGTGTTTAACGTCTATCACTATAATCGTTTACGAATAGCCTTCATTGCATTATTAAATAGCCCGTGTAGTTAACCTAAACTTAACCTAAACTGTTAATCAACACTAAAATGGATTTAAAGGCGCGAAAAGTGCTTATTCGTGAATCTCGGAACAACCGATTTGACCAAGACAACAAAAGCATATAAGCATGAACTCCAAGGCTCATCAGTATATCAAATCAAGCAACACGTACTTTGCATTGGAATATTTAACGTCTGCTCATATCACAAAAACAAAATTTTGATAAACGTTTCCGTGCCGTTTGATTATATCTTAAATTTCCATCCGTTGTAGAATTATTTTGTTTTTATTATTTTTTTTCAATATTTTTTTTTTATTATGGCGTAACAATTATGTAGCCGTTGGAGAATTAAGTCAGGTAGACATTGCTAGGTACGCGGACGCCTCACTAATAATTCATACTCTAAAGCGTGTTATAAAACTGATAGAAAATGTAATTTTTTTTTAAACATTAAATAGCTGTAACAAATCAATAAATTAGTAAATAATTGCAATTTTTAGAATTTAACGTTCTGTTTGAAATTGACGTACCTATTACGTTGAAGTTGGTGAAACCATAGTTCTAGAAAAATCAGACGCCTTATGAGTTAATAATCTAAATAGGCTTTAAAACTGATAAGAAAAACTTTTATTCAAAATAACAATACAAAATCAAGAATTATATTGATAACAGCAATAATATGAGTTAACGGTTATTTCTTTCTGATGTTCTCTTTGTATAAACTGTCAATGCTAACTGACACGGTTTTCATAATGCTCTTTTTAGCGTTATTCGATTGCGATTCTGCGATTGTACAGCTCATACTAAGATTAACGCAAAAAACCGTTAAACTCAATTTAGTTTTACACACCACGGCAATTTTGTAATGTTATTTTATTTTGGTACAGCATGTTAATGTTTCTATTTGAAAAACACTAGGTGCAGTCCATGTTTTTATTATATCTGATTTTGATACAACGAGCATTAATATACGTTTTACATTTTAAGATTTAAATTATATTTGCATCATGTTTCGATTACTTACCTACACAGGTTTGCATATTAGTGTTTGCCAGTTGTATCACGGTCCCAGTCTGTCTTCTAGAATTGTTTGCGGTAGCACAGCAGCATTTGATGAGTCCAATCAGGATAGATAGTCCAACCGCACTCCCAATAAAAGACAAAACAATGACGACTGTCACTTGAGCTCCTGAACTCGAACTGCTGTAACTGTTGTATCTGTAACTGTGAAAAGAAAAGATATACTTATAGGGATTAATTTTACAATTATTTAAACGGCTTCAACTACCTAGATAACTGGTGTTGGTTCCTGTCATGTGCCTTCGTACCATATCGGGTACAAAACGTTTTGCCATCGCAACTGACTTCGATTTTTGGATACTCTGTAGTGCATAAATGGGAAATGATTTTCATTGTGGGCACCTTTGAGGGGTGCATTGCTAACGATACCAAAGAATAAAGGTTGGATAACTGTCTTTGAAACAGATGATCTTCGATCTTGAATCGGAGTCCAGTGGGATTATGGTGTACGTTTTTACTTGCACCTTTCGTATCTGAGACATGGATGTCGTTCTGCTCAAAGAGTGACTGATATCATTTCCCAATTTAGATAACACTTCCACACGACGCACATATAACCAGGCTTCTTGGATATTGGTTTTGTATTCGCTGACATGAGCCATCAAATGGAAAACTTCGATTCAGTCTCAAGCGAACATCCACAAAGTTCAGGAAATACTTCTCCTGAAACCCCATGTCCAAATTCAAACGATCAAACAGTTCAAAACTACGTCATTGCAGAATTGTCTTTCGACGGTCGTCATCTGCTGTGTCGTTGAAATTATCCTCGCCTGCTGTGTCAGGTTTCCATACCACGCAAGCATCCAGATGAGTGTTCTTTGTTTCCTTTTCCGTACGTCAAGAGATTTTCTAGATACGTAGGGTAAGTATCCAAGCTACTGCTGAGCAGTTTGTTGTTCAAGTACAAATCCACTTCGATAAACAAGGAATGCATGCAATTATTGACGGGAGCTACTCTAGCGTCGGCTCCCATAATGGTGTTGTCAGTATTTATCACTTATACTTTCAAATACATGTAACTAATATTCAGATCGATTTAATCTTTGGGTTAAAACATCAAATAGGGGACAAGACGAAATTCGACCAATCGTTATGTTTGCATGGTCATAATATATGGCATGGGAAGCAGATCCACTTCCGACTTCGAATAGGCACAAAATTATTTGTGCATCGATTTATTCTGGCTCTATGATTTTTTTAATAATCAACAACATCTAAGTCTTGAAAGGTTCTTTTTTTACTAGTCTTTGTAGCTTGGTAGTTATGAAGACCTCAGGAGGGGTGTATTCGTCGTCTATTTCTTCCTCGTCTTTGCTGTATCCCAGGGAAGCTGGAATGTTAGACTCGGTATCGTTCAGGGCATATATAGGAGTTTCTTGTCGACCCAAAATCTCTTTAACCGTTTGAAGCAAGACATGTTTGCCTTTTCTCAAGAAAACTTCTTTTGGGAAATGTTTGTCAATTTTGACATTTTGAAGAAACTTTTGCCGTGCTTCAATGCGGCGTCTTTCATGGGGTGCAATCCACGTGCCCCCATCGGTTTCGAAACGGGGACAACTGCATTAAGAGCCGACTTTAACATATCTCCTAAACTATGTCCTCGTTATCGAGCGACTCCTCGTTACACAGGATACATAACTTTCCGGTCGTTAGAGAATCGTGCTTGAAAATGGAGTTTCACTGACTTTGTCTTTGGTAAATGGAATATTTTGTCCCAGATTTTATGTTATAGAAATGTTGACACTGTCAAAATCCGGCGGGCAAATAATGAGAATGTACATATTCGCAGAGAACATGATAGGTTTAAACCTTTATCGTCAGCGCTCGTTGCAAACGTCACTTTGACACGCAGTAACGGTACGGAGGTGTGTCCCACCCCGTTGCAATCCTCTACATCTTGTACACAACACTGAAATAGAGTCACTGGTTTGTTTATACAGGGAATCAAAAATATTCTCCAAAATCCAAATTACTGGTGATTGCAGGTATTTCGTTTCTCTTGACCAACCTGATGTATCCACCAAAAATATCAAAGTATTCAGTACAAAAGGTAATGCTCAACATTTTATCTTCTGAAAATATGATCATTAGACAACGAGCCAATTTATGTTACTCAAAGGTAGCGCTCTTTGGCTTTGTCCATGATTTACCAAACACAGTATTTAATCTGGAAGCAAGCGTAGTCACAAAATGTTGACCACTAAAGAAATGACCTACAGGAATGGTAAACAAGTAGGTGGACGTTTAGTTTTGAGGTTCTTTGTTTTCATAGAGGCACTGTCTTTGATGCGTTAGTCTCAGTTTTGTGACAATTGGTCGTCATGAACTACTACTGTAAAAATGTTTTCATTTTCAACGAAGTTTTGATTTGTATAGGATTTATCATTTCCACCAAAGCCACTTTTCAATGGGCTTCTTGATCCAAATGAATGACATGATGTTATTTAGCTGTGTAACAACACAAAGTGTTTGTAGGAAAGACCTCCATGGTAACTTTAAGTAAAATTGATTGATTTGTTCACAATGCCAAAGTTATTCTGTCCGAGTGGTAACACGAGGTCAGAGGGTTGTTTAAAAGAGGATTGTGATTCGAGGTGTGACTGTTGGGAGAATGACTGCCGTTGGACACAAGTCTCACGTTGCTGCTGTTTTCGTTGTAACAGTATTTTAAGAATGGTTTGGAAAGAAGGCAACATATACAACTACTGACTAGAATGGGCCAAAATTGTTTGTCTCCTACTTGCAAACTTAAATTGGCAATGCCTGCACAGATGACACAATACACAACATAGAGTTGACAGATAAAGGCTATTCATATATTAGTAGGTACACGTTCTCCACACCACACCAACAAGGGTTGCTTTTGTGAATCTTGCAGAGAACAACTGGGTGAAGGATTCGCCTGTGTATAACCTTTGTCAAGAGTGCGTTTGGTTTTGCCTATTCGAACCCAATCTCCAGTTACCAACACTCCATCGATCTTGGAAATAGCCATCGTCAGGAACATACCAAACAGACGCTCAAAAGCAGTCACTTCTTTGTCCGGTGTCACATCCTTGGTGGGGGGGGGGGGGGGGGCACGTCTGATGTTCGATGGTAAGACTGGTTATACGCTTAGATTAAGTGTGGCAAGACGTTGATGTACTACGGAGTGTGTTGCTGCATAACATATTTCCACATGCGTTCTTTCAAGACGCTTTGAAAACGTTCCACTATGCTGGCTTTGGTTTCAGTATTTTTGGTGGTAAAAAAATGAATGTCACGTTTCTTAAATTCTTGTTGGAAAGCTTAGTTCAGACATTCGGTGCCTTTGTCGGTTTGCCATTGAAGAGGGTGACGACGACGTTGTTTTAACACCAGTTGGAGGGCTCATACTAACTCTCTGCTCGATTTGGAAGTCAAAGGCACGACCCAGGCAAATTTAGAAAAAAACGTCGATGATGCACAACAAATATTTTTAGCCACGATTGTTGATGGTTAAATGATAGACATCGAATAAAATGGCTTGCTATTGATGATCGATGACTTCCACTTGAGTGCGACTTCTGTTAAATGTTCGTAAATTGGGTTTGTGTAAATGTTTGTTCTTGTAACCACTGATGCATTCCAGGCAAACGGAGACTTTTCAGTCGAGTTTTAGCAGCACGATAAAATTTGTGAACTCCTGACCAGCAGAGTGGGTTGGATTGTTGTAAATGCTAGTTAGCACCTTCTCCATTGCTTGTTAATAATACATCAACTCTACGTTGATGCTTCTTTCGGTCATGAGAAATAGTGGTTGTTTGGAAAAGATTGTACATGTCCAATGTGTCACAGGAGTAAACGTTGAGGATAGTGGTGGTGGTGGATGTAATTTTATAGCTTTGATTTTCTTTTGTTTTCTCACTTCTGGTTTCTATTCTTTCTTTTTCACTTCTGTCCACGAAGGAGTGCACATCATTATTTGCACCCAAAGTTTCAGTTCTTTTCGCTTGGGAGAAGGTGGCAACATGGATCAGCACTCTTACTAGGAATGGAAGCTGCGGAGGGTATTAGACAGAAGACATATCTCTCGAGTTTCTCATGTGATTGTGGGGTTACTCTGTCTTGACCACTATTGATATTGATGGTGACAGTTTTTTCATCAGAGCCATAAAATCTGTCAGAGTGGGTAGAGCTGTTCGTTCTTATGAACGAGATACAGTCGTTGCAAAGAGTTGACCGTACTTTTGCGATTTTTCCTTTTGCGGACAAATCTTTACGATCCATCAACGATTTCAATTCGCGTTGTAATTGGGACATATTGGTCAAATACGGATTGGGTGGTACATGTGTAGTAGAAGAAAATGACATTTCTTCAGTCGTTTGTAGAGTACAAAAGTAAGTTTTTATCATTCCATTCCCTTCCATAGGTCACGTCTGAGATTGTTGTGCTCCAAAGGTCCTTGTTATCTTCTAGAATGATCCTACATATTTCAACATATCTCTTGTGCAATTCCTGGCAACAAGCTATTACTGCCAAAAAAGCATTACTCACTATTACTGCCAACAAAGGAGGAAACAAAAATTTAAATAATCAACCGCGTTGTAACATTTATTTTCTTTTGGAGCATGAGTATTCATTTTTTACCATTTAACGAAGAATGTGTCGATGTTTGGCTAAGCATTTTGTCTGTTATGGAGACAAAAGTATCGTGCCTTTCAAGACATTCAAACAACAATCGCACACGGTATCGCTGACATTTTCGGAGGCAGTTAGAATTATTTGTGTTCGCATGGGTGGAGACGTTTTGGACATGACGGAATGTCCACATGTTTGGCTAAATGCAGAGATAGATCTTTCTTTCTGCGGGGTGACATCTTTGTTTGATCGTTCCACAAATACACTAACGTCGATGATTTGGCACACACGCCCTTTTATAATATTTTGGAACCATCGCCTCGTCAAAAAGATGTCGATATGTTTTCCTAAATCATCAACGAAATAACCTCTTTGGTGACTCCTCTTTTTCTTTAAATGACTACGTCTTTTCTCCAGGCGACGTCGATGCTTGGCTAAGTGTTTTCTCGGATGACGAGACAGTCTTTTTGCTTTTGGTTTTGGGACAGAAGAACGACGATGGTATTGGTGTGCTATTATTTGAAGGGGCATCTTTGGGCGCTCAGAAGCACAGAAATCCGTTTCCACATCGTTTAGCACAGGTTGTGTTTTATATTGGAATGCGCCGCCACTGCATGTCTTTGCGTCGTATCAACTTGCGGAGAGGTAACACACGTCGTAGAGAGGTTCACAACGGATTACAACCACACAGTTCTTGGAATTTGACTTTGGGGGTAGGTACTTTGTGAGCTGGTCTCCAATGTTTCATAAAATGCGGAAGAACTGGTACCAAATTGGGTTTGGCTGGCATGATCAGAAACGGAGCTGTGGATGAATCTGACGTTACAGGAGAAGCGGTTACGTCCCTGTAGGTCGTGGTTTACGAATGTAAGGTTCAGTCCTGTCTTAAGTCCCTTGTTATGTGTGGCAATCCTCTTCTGCGGACGTTTTTGTTTCTGGGCTTTTTCTGTGATATGGTATTGGCACCAATACTCATTTTCATTTGGGTTCTTTTGACTCTTTAAGGTGTGGATTTTTCTTGGGGTGGCCTTTGGGAGCATTGTAATCCCAACTGAAGGGACGGCATATTAAAGGTATATGAGATAGTCAAAATGTCTGTGGTTTTGATAGATTTTATTTTGTTTTTATTATGACGATGTGGACGTGTACATGACAGGTACTCCGTCTTGGCAACAGTCGTGAAAAATATGGGTACGAAATCACAAGTAATCGGAGGATGTGGGGTTTAAATCCACGATTAATATGGTCAACAAAGGTGTGTATGACAATTGTGCTAAAAATTGCACTTGTGTGATTTATCTCTAAGGCTTTTAAACAAGACCACGTATTGAGCATTGTGACTAATGGTGTGATTCGATTTACGTTATTGAAACAAATTGTGTATGATGAAAACGACACTGGCATTACGATGATACCTTTTTCGCGTAAACGACAGTTTATTTTCTTCTTCGTCTTCTCCTAATATGTTGTCGAAAATGACCAAATGGGTTTGCTGGGTCAGACACGATCCTGTCGTCTTCGCTAGGAATGCGTTCCACAAACATAATGGAATCACCTTGACTTTCTCGCAAGACGATGTACGTCCCTCTTTGTAACACCACACGATGCGTTCTGGTGGACGAACGAACAAATGCTGTTATGTTCAATCAAACATTTTACAAATTCTTTTGTTTCTGAACTGTAATATTGATGGCGAAGATACAATGCCTCCCAACTAGGACGATGGAAGTGTTCAAAGCTGACTATGAAAGTGGAGGAAGAAGGAGTAGAACTTGCAGAGGTAGCCTTAGTGGTGTAGGGTATGTCACTTTTGGCACAAAACAGACACAAAAACAAGATTTTCTAAACAAAATTCATGGCACGTTTATTTCAACTCATGTTTATATTGGAACAATACTAAATACATAAAGCCTTAAAAGCCTAATGGACACGTACAGAAATAAAATAAACATTACAACGATCAAATTAGAATATAAACAAGTCTCCGTACAACAAGGTTTTGGTAACCAAGGTGTCTTAGAGGTAATGTAATGTCCTTGCTGTCTCTATATTGGGTAAAATCACACAGTTTTCCTTCAAGAATTGTCTTTAGGGAATAGTCATGACAGTCCTCTCGTGAAAGTGTAATTGTCCTTGGTAACATATTCTACTTTCAGCACTGTCACAAACACAGGTTTAAATGTGAATTTTGTGACAGGACATTGGATTTTAGGATCACAAGGATTGAGCATAGTGGGCTAGTTCTTTAGTCCAAGCCTCAGAACCCGACCTTTTCCAGTCACGTCCATACGTAAAATATTCTGTATTTTGACCAATTCCCGGTAAATGCGTTCTCCCAACTCCACACTCAAACTACGAATGTTCTCTTGTAATGTATCCATGATCATGTCAGATAGTGGTTATACCCACGTTGAGAGTTACTTCTGAATGAATCTATTTTTTTTAATAATCTTCTACTTGAGCGAAAGTGATGGACATAGTGTGTAATTTCTAACCACTGACATTCAGGGTAACGGACAAGAATGTTAATAACATCTTCTGATGAAAAAATTTTAAAGCGGATTATGTGGAAGAAAGCGCGCCTAATCATGAGGAAGCTAAGGCGTTGGTTGACATTTGTCACTTCCTCTTGTGAATGTCTCGATACAAAATGTATACAGACACTAATTGAGAATTTGATATGACAAGTCTCTGCCGAAATTCTTTGTAGATCGTATGTTGCAATTCGTTTTTTAATCCTTGACTATTTTTTACAAGGGGTTTAACTACCTGTCTAGGTGTTGTCCAAGGTTTGACTCCTAGTCAAGCTTGTTTCTTAATCGACATCGTATGTCCTTTCAATAACTAGGGTCTCACTATAGGTAGTTGGTAACAATTCGGAGAAAATCGAGCATGTTTCAGGTAAACGGAATCTTTATGTTCACAATGGTAAAGTGACACACTGCAACGGAAGCACTTGACTTTATCACCTTCGTCCATGTACAACAATACGACTAACCCTAATTCTTCAGAGGTGAATCTTTACAGATATTTTGACCGATTTTCTTTGAAGTTTTGGAATCGACTTTGAAAGAAAGATTATTCTGGCCAACGCACTGGGAAGAAATATTTCGAAGCGGTGAAGTGCGCAGGAGTTTACTTAAAGTTGCATTACATACGTTGGGATGAGGGTAGCCGCATGGTCTCACAATGAGATGGACATCCATTACAGAGTCCACAATAACGTTTGGCATCGCGTTCGTATCTATCAAGTTTGACACGCACAGCATCAATTTCCAATGTATGTATAGTGGTAGTAGTTATAGCAAATTTCACACGATGTCCTGCTGCATCGCTTAGGTCAGGTGTATGGCATCACTGCAATCACAAGGTATAGTAACGTACTCCACGTGTGAATCCCGAACGTAAATGATATCTATTTAAAAGAATTATTCTTTCTCGCTTGGTCCTCGTAGTTAAAAAAAATTCTATCGGTCTAGGACCGTGTCACATTTTATATGCCACCCAATATCGAGGTGAAGATTTTGCATTTTATTCGTAGTGTCGAGTGTTGTCCAGGTAAATGTGTTCCGTCCTCAATTGTGGGTGCCCTCCGGGAAAGTGACAATATTTGCTTATGTAAGGGTACAGCAAACATAACGTCCAAGTATTTGATTTCCTCCCCTTTCTCTATGTCCGCTTCGTACAGCAAACATATGGCATTCGTTCGTCCTCCGTACAAACTATCCCGGGGTTTCATCGGATCCACCAACTTGTAACTTTCCAGATGCGTTTAAACTCGGAATCGGTTTTCAAACGTTGATAGTACCGATGTTCCCACATTTCCACCACTTGTTATGCCTGCTGTTCTAACTTCAAGCGTCGCTGACATGTGGTATCTTTCAACTATTTCTTGGTCCGTTGAAAAAATGATTTCTGGTGTCACGTTGAGGTTAACAAAGGGGACACTTGAGAAATAAGCATTCATTGAAATCGTACACGATTTGTTGGTTTCCTAAATCCCATCAATCCACTGAATACGTTATGACAGTCTTTTCGACTCCTGAATTTCGGGCGTGCTTAATCCATTTGCCTTTGTTGTCGCACAAATAATGGAGCCAGCGTCGGACTTTGACCGAGTATTGACGTTTGAAAAAGTTCGTCGTTTGAGGACTAATGACAGCCAGGGTGTATTCAGTCATGAATCGTTTTCGGTACACTAAATAACACGCTTTGGAAATTATACAAGCTTCTCTCAAATGATAATTCTCTCCGTGTTCCATAAACAATTCTCAAAAATGTTCACAGCATCGTCGTAACATGTCCACGTCAGATTTAACATTTCTTTTTGAAAGTTGAAGGATTTCGAGACGTGAGTCCGATATCAAGCGTAGAAAGCTTCACGTTGTTTGTTTCGCGCATGTTGTCGGGGTCGAAGTGGTGAGCCCCAGGCAAATCTGGTAGAATGGTGTATTGATTGGCGTCAGTATTAACAAAGTGCGAAAATAAACCTTTGGCCATTTCTGGCATTCCAAGCGTTTTAGGCATGCGACTCAAATGTCTGGCCAGGTAACTCATGGAATCTTTAAACTGCACCTGTCTTATTTGCATAGAAATGATTTTGGTTCCGTTCAAAGTCACTTCAAAGTCACTTTAGGACGTTCGGTACTTTTTTCCGTATAGTAATGAGCACGCGTTGACCATCGTATCCCGAGAAATTTTGAGACAATACCGTGGCATGGCGGTGAATATCTCCGTAACATCGATGTCTTCTTGACAACACGTCTCGTCGTATGGGTCTAAAATCCATTGGGCACAATCGGTCAACGTGTCCTGTCCCTGAAATATTTTGTCTCGTCCTCCAGGAATCTTGCTAAGGTGAGTGCTATGATTAAAGATAATCTCTTGGATGTACTAATCGCACGCTCGGTGAGCCACAGAGGATTTGGGAATGTGAATACCAGTCTCGTGCATGCATTAAAAATTATAAAAAGATAAAGTTGTCTCTCTTTGGGTCATCTTCTTGTTGTGGTCGTTATTTTGAATGTAGCTATCGAGTTTCATATCCACGATTTGGCGATAAATGCGACAAAGTTTCTTTCCTGACCTGACGTGCGCCTTGTCATTATTGTTATGTATGCCTTGTCCAGAAGTGAATCTTGTGTCTTCAAATTTTGCTGGTAACAGGTAGAACTGACAATACTGCCCTGTCAAACAGGGCAATGCACTCTTTCTTGCTCTTTCTTGAGACAAGATTGAGAGGTCAAACATCATCTGAGAGTTGTTAATTCGGACGAAATTTGTTACTGCAAAGGCTGTTGACCATAATCACCTTTTGCATCCTGTACCTTGGGGAATTTAAACATGGATGATGAACAGTGTCGCTTTTCCATCGGGGATGTGAAACTTGTCATTGGATTGTTGCACGCGTTGTTAATCTTGTAATTGACTTTGGAAGGTATTAATTACGCTGGGCTGTTAAACTCGATCCAAACGGAGACTTCAAAATATCGTGATGAACAGAAAGTCTTAAACGATCTTCTTTGTTGGCTTGGCATTGCTTTTTCATTGTAGGCAATAAACAATCCCACACTTCAGTAATAAACCACTCTGCATTCTCAAAAGGTACGATGGACTTGAAACTTTTAAACTTCACCGCGTACGTGTAACCTGTAGTTATAAATTATAGAAAGCAACGCTTTTTCGTCTCTCTAATATGATAGTAGTTTTTGGGGTTAGCTGGTGAACTTTGCTTGGACATTGATTGTCTGGGTCTCGATTCGCGCTTACTCATGTCATCCTCAAAATCACATGGCATGGCTTTGAGCTAAGACATCAGCTACGGTGCTAAGAGATAAATCATGTTTCTGTTTCTTTGTTTTTCTTCTTTCTCTACAAAATTATGCAAAAGTATCATCCTGTCTGCAAAATGTAAAATTACTACATTTTAAAGACCTTGACCCCTATATATTCAAAACATATATGTTTATATATAAAGAGTGATTTTATAACCCGCCAGTATTCAAATAATCTCAAATTGACCAGAACGATGGAAGAACTTACACAAGTTGAACCTATCATCAGACCTTTGCGTGGTGTCATACGAACATTTTCTTCAGACAAGCCGAGAAACTACTTCTCCGCTTGTCGAGATAAAAGTCTAGATATTTCCGATATATGGAAGACTAAACGACAGTGGGCTACATAATGTCCAGAACGTGCACATAAAAAGAGAGGCAAGGAGAGGCCAGTCAAGATACATGCTATCATTGAAACAAGAAAGGACATTGTTCTCCCAACAGTCCTAAGAAACAACAGAAGCAGGAGGAGGTGGATAGATTTTCCGAACAGGAAAATGAATTGGTACCCTCCCCAAAGGAATAAACCCGACATGTTCACAATGAAAAGAAAAGAGGAAAGTGAGGAAAATGAAAATGAAAATCTTGTGACAGTGAAGAATTTCAAATAAAGAAAGAGTGAGCAAGACAAACGACAGTAGAAATCTATTTTTTAAAAAGTACGTTCTGTTATGTTTTGTTGTGAGAACATTATAACCTTTGTAACAGAATTCACCAGACATAAAACTTTCTCTTGGTTTCGACATTTTAGAATAAAGACTTACACATATACACTCACACAAAAATATCATGGGTTAAAAAAAAGATTTTGATATATAGTTCATTTTTGCAAAATTAATTATCTATATTTTTGAAAGAAGTGCGTGGCCATGAAAAGGACCGATAGGTGGTTGTTTTCTTCATAACAAAAATGCTCAGGAATGGTACGAAATTATCTTGAACTGTCTTAACCCTTGCCAGGGTTATTGCCTACCTCAGCTTTCGTTCCTGTCGATGTCTTGGTAGATATCACAAGTTTCATTTTCTCAGACGTAGTGAGAGATTTGGTCGTACTAAAGAAGTCTAATACATTTGTTTCAGAGTCTTTAACTCAATCAAAATGTATATAAGTACCGTTACCGTTTGACTTCGACTCTCCTCTCTCTCTCCTAAACCGATTTGCTTTACTGATTCTTCTTCTTTATGTCGTTTCCTTATTGCTTCTTCTTCTTCTTGATATTGCTGTTCAAGGGTAAAAGCTTGCTCTGCTTATTTCTGTTGCTGTAAAAAATTATCCACTTCTTTTTTCTGTATATGTTAAAAATCCTCGCCGTGTTGAAAAGATGAATAAGGAGGCGAAGGTACAAGGTACCAAAATAAATTCTTGTGAACAAGAGAGAAAATCTACGCAATCCCGATTAAAATGAGTCTCTTCCGTGTGTTGACTTTTGTAGCGACTGCTATATTGCTTCTCGTATCCACGGTCGGTGCACCCCAAATCAATGTATTCTTAGTTTCCGTCATGATTGAGAACTGTCGCATAGATTCACGGCGTACAGACGCTAGCGCATCTATATAGAGAATCTGACGTCACAGACCACTAACTTCGGATTGAAAGAAAGACTCCGCACTGACACTGTATTTTGTAACGCGTCTATGATTTGGTGAAAGAACGTAAGCCGTTTGGATCCGCTCTTCCTCTATAAATCGCCGCTGACTATCCCATGTATGTATGTATGTATGTATGTATGTATGTATGTATGTACGTATGTATGTATGTATGTATGTATGTATGTATGTATGCATGTATGTATGTATGGATGTTTGTATGTATGCATGTATGTATGTATGTATGTATGTATGTATGTATGTATGTATGCATGCATGTATGTATGTATGTATGTATGTATGTATGTATGTATGTATGTATGTATGTATGTATGTATGTATGTATGCATGTATGTGACTTACGAACAACAGACGTCACTGTATTTCGTACCACAGCATCCGTAAACACATTATATCGTTCTGGAGGAATATGATAAGCCGGATTCGTAGTACTGACAGTATTCGCCAGATGCCACTCGCACGGCTAAAATATAAATATTAATAGCTTGTTAATATTTCTTTTTTATCTCTCTCTTTCTCTCTCTCTCTCTCTCTCTCTCTCTCTCTCTCTCTCTCTCTCTCTCTCTCTCTCTTCTCTGTCTCTCTCTCTCTCTCTCTGTCTCTCCGACTATATATATATATAGTCGGAGAGACAGAGAGAGAGAGAGAGAGAGAGAGAGAGAGAGAGAGAGAGAGAGAGAGAGAGAGAGAGAGACCAGAACACAACAAGATTGCTAAGATCAAAGATAAAACTGCATTTGTCGAAGTTCTCCAAATTATATAGAAAGTGCATTCCGCCTGGCTCCAGTTTCACTATCGTGTACATCTGGGTAATGTTATGAAAACGACCTAACGTAAGCAAACATTTTGCAATTATATACGTCTATAGCAATTATAGATGTTCTAACTGAAAGGTAAATCCATATCAATATTGTTTTGGTCTCCGAGTGAAGGATAGGTACGTGGCTTCATTCTTACATGTAGTATAAATTTCGTAACCATCTTGAAATCAGAAACCTTTATATCGTCGCTATACAGCGCATATAAACAAGCATGTGATATTCAGTTGATATATAACATATATGTCATGTGACCAGTGAAACCAGAATTAACTACAGGCTGCATTATCCCAGCTCAGTTACCTATATATATATATGAATGCGATTCAGTTGTTTAACATGGAGGCGATATAGTCAAAGTCACTCAATCATAGACATGGGATCTTGAGAACAACCGGTGCGTAGCTTATACGTTGGTGGCAAGTTCGATGTCTCCTTTGTCCAAGAATGCCAACTGTTACTATGGCGTTCGATATCCTGGTGCTGCCATCATTATCTACGTGGACTGATTTTAATTGAGTGCTGCGGAGGTATGTTAATATATCTACATTTTTGAGTGTTTGGGCATTGTCAGTGATGAGTGGTTCCAGGTAATCTTCTCCAGAGATGGCTGTGAAGAAAAGATCAACGTCCTCTTCATCTGCAACCGGAGTTCACGAACGTTCTCAACGTTAACTCTGGTATTGGTTTTGGTTTGAAGCCTCTTCAGTTTGAATAACTTACCATTCATACTGTATCCATGGTTTACATAATTCCGACATAATTGTATATTACTGTTTCTAGGATGGTTGGTGTCGACTGATTAAACTTCAAAAAGAGAAAGCATTGATAAATATAGTCACACTTCAGAATCAGATTTACCCACTGTGCATTTTCAGTTTACCCTTGCGTTTAAACATGAATTGAACATAAGCGTGCATGCAAAATCCAATAATAGTCATAAATTAATAATCGGTGATAACTATTCATTGACTATTACATATAAACACATAACACAAGATGATGTACATTTATTAGGATGATGTTTTAGATTCAGGGTCATGAGTCAGTGATAAGAACAAAATCTGCAGTTAGTCTCCTGTCTTTTCAACATGTCGCTAAATGAATCTTGCTTCTGACCAAAGAAGACTATTATACTTGTGTACTTAATGCCGAGAACAGTCTTCACGCTCCAATTTATTGTCATTAAAGAAGGTGCGAAATGTAATGATGCCAAAATATGGGGCTGTCAAACGTTTTTCCAACATTGGCTTTCAGGTCAACGTAATTCTCTTGCTTCTCCAATATGATTGTGGTGATAAGCAGAGATACGAGCCCCTCACAAACTGTCTTCAGGTTTCTCATTTTATCGTCTAATAGGTTGGAATCGTTTAGGTCTGAGGCGCAAACGCAGCTGTTGAAAGTTTCTTCCATGTGTTTTGTTGTATTCTCAGATAATTCCGTTGAGATAAGTTTCGTTCTGCTAAGAAAGCCGGAAAATGTCTACCGGCCAGACACAGCTAGCTTTAAAACAAAACCTCTGTTTAGAGAAAGTGTTATGTGAAGCAGACCCGGAGAGAGTGGTGCAGTACCTGGAGACAGTGGTGCAGCACCTCGAGACAGTAGTGCAGCACCTGGAGCACCTATATATGCACCTTATCATCATATCGCAGTTATTTTTTCAGATCACGAAGAGGCGCCAGTTGAATGGCAAAAAGCCGGTGAGGCCATACATACCAAATTAAAGCTGGGAATCAGGGGTAAACGTCTGACAATCGTACGAGAAATGAAGTTCTTTCACTCTGCAAATAAATCCGTGCCATTCATTATCATCACTATCACCAATTTCTTTATATACAAACAAGACATATAGTTTCCATGTCAACTAAGCATGCTGACGTTTCGAAGTGACATGAAGCAAGGAAGATTTCCAAAATGCTTCGGGGTAAATCATCTTTCCTCACAGCTCCCAAATTATAGATAACTGTATCAGCCACATCTATAGATTTTGATTATCATAGTTCGGGTTTGGTCGGTGGTGTGAAAATTATATGCCTCATCTGGGACAATTGACTTATGTAGTTATTACGGCGTCTCAGCCTTGTGTATTTTATTTGCTTTAGACAGAGAATCTGTTCAAAACCATCTTCGACATGGGACAAATCGTCTTTTGTACGCCTGTCCCAACGAAAGACTTACACGTTTGCATGTATATTAGCTTTTACGTCGCCTTTTGATGTCAATTCTGACACAAATAATTATTTCCAAATGGTTGGAATAAAAGCTACTATCGTCATCAACCTCACGTCTATTACACGCATGTAGTTGGTTTCATGGTGGCTATTTGGTACATATACCTAGTTGACGTGCCACCAATTTCAATCCCGTTACGCTCCACGTCTCTGATATCCTCTCAGTTTTCTTCTGCAGTGTTGACGGCCACAGCGAGATGTATGATAGATGCAAATAGTGTCAACTTTGAATACTATATTTATCCACTCGTGATCTATTGCGCTCTGTTTGAACCTCAACGCACGGAGTTACGCAATGCAGTTAAATTTAGAATAGACGGTATATGGTGATATGAAGCGAAAGATCTAGCTCAAATTTCACAGGCTATTCTCCATCAGATATGCATGCTCGTTACAGACAAGATGACGAAGTGGTTCGCAGAATGGGGAGTTGGTTTCGGGTGAGGCTTCCTGTTTATTCAAGGTTATTGGAACGGCACGGAGATAGCTACAATGCTCTCCACGGAAACAGTGTTCCAACAGACTAAAATAACTGACTGGTAAAACATGGTATGCCTCACATTTACGTGATAGCACCCCGCAAAGTTGTCAACAAATTTTCTAGCGCTTAGACCCTATTCGATATCTTTTTAATATGCAACATGCCTCAGAGCCTGACAATGGAGAACCTCATAAACTTCAACAGGTCTGCTAAATATGTCACCAGCAAGCAAGCTTCAGGGATTGCCTTTGATCTCATGCTAACAAACAAGCAAACTTGGATTGCTCTAGTGACCAACTTGTAGGCAGTACAATCAGAGGCAGGAGTACATGAGTGACTAACAACTATTCCTAGCAGGCGTAACACACATGTGTTATATATATATATATATATATATAAAGAGACATACAAAAAGAGAGACACATAATGAGAACGAGAAAGACAGATAGATATTGATAATATGTAGTCCCGACGAACGAGGGGACGCATGGAAGGTGAATTAAAACTACTACAAGGGTGGGGACTCTATGCATATAAATTATGCATAGAAATTATGCGATTATCATATCATTATCAGAAAAAGCTGATATACAAGATACCAGTCAAACACTATTTTGTCTAGTGATTAATGATATATTGATGTAGGTGGAAGATGAGCCCATATATATATATATATGTATATATATATATATATATATATATATATATATATATATATATATATATATATATATATATATAGTCGAAACAACGATTACGTGAGTCAGAACAGAGAGAGAGAGAGAGAGAGAGAGAGAGAGAGAGAGAGAGAGAGAGAGAAATTTGTTATACTGTCTTAAAATTCTTACCTTGTTGTAGGAAAAGTATCTTCAAAAAAGCGCAAAATAATATCATTTTCCCTCTCTTCCGTGAATTGAAGTTTGAAGTCTGATTCGGTCCTTCTCCAAGTTTTACACTGGGTAAAAAGAAGAGAATACGAGTTATTTGAAGCCCTCCCATTGGTTAAAAATGTCAATTGAATGAAAGCGTTTGAAACATAAGAAGTTTGTAATTTAGGATGCGCTACAATAGCTACCCAGTTCAAAAAGAAAATATAATCCATATGAATAAGGCGAGGATTTTCGCACTGGCAACGATTACACTGGAGAGAATATTCGAATACCTTTGTGGTTCAAGTAATGTACCCGAAATTGGTCATTATTAAAAGCATTCACTGACTGAAGAAGACTGGTGACAAAATGTCTTTTTCGATGAACTCAAAATGTTAACTGAACCTGTCTCAACTTCATTACCTATTACATTTGTTAAATTAGTGAGAATGATATTGGCTAGAATACAAATAAAATTTACGGTGGAAATATCTTCTAAACATGAACGTTTTGGGACGAGTAGTGGTCTTTTCCTTAATTGTATTATCCTTTATTTCGTTATCTTTAATCTTGTACATAAAGTATTTCTAAATTTTCGGAAAGGCAATATTCGTATTCATCGACTAGTTACCATTTTCATCATCACGAAATATTCTTTGCACTGATTAAGACATAATTACAAGTTGACTTCCTTGTATAGTATCTATTCTTCAACCTTAAATATATGCTTATAATTGATATCAATTCAATCATGTCGTTTAATGCCTGTTAAGGTATTACGTACATAATGAAGTACGATGCATGTATTGCATGGAATGTGTTTGTAAACTTCGTAGATATATTTATAATACATTATCTGCTTCAAAAATGTTGCCGAATGTTCACCAGATACATCCTGCCAGGCAGAGAAGTCTCGGACATATTATTCTGTCTCGCTTTCAAATTGTTAACGTTTTTTTTTTTTCTTGCTCGATTCGGAAAAAAATTGGTTATTTTTGTATATGTTCGCTTTAGTCGATTATTGTTTTTATTTTATTTTAATATATGTGTCACTACTGCGATCGGAAATTATTTATGGATTTTTGTCATAAGATGCGAACCCAATCAATCTCATTTTTTAATACAGGACACATTTGTGTGCTGTAGTTTTAAATTATGTTGTTTAACATTTTCCAGCACAAGCAACTTATTTAGAACGCATGTATCTATTATTTAATTTCCTGACCTTTTTAGTAAAATGTAATTACTGACACTTCCTACATGCAATTATGTTTACAATATGATTTTGAATCATTAAGATTTCGCATAATCAACGTGTGATTTGATGAGGAAAGACGACTAGTATATGAATTCATATGTCCATCTAGATTTTCATATTACTAAACTTATACAGTTATATAAACGATATGCTCATGATATAGAATTGATTCCAATTATCAAGATTCAATAGGTAAGATATTCTGTCTACACGGTAAGCAGTATATAGTGACAAATATAAGTTGGACTCTGTATACATTGGTATATTAAAAACTATATACATCATTGTTTTGATTCATTAGTATGACCCGACGCTTTAAATAGTATACATCAGTTTACCTCGCTTGGAATTCCACGGTACATTCTGGCCATATGGTTGAGTTGGACAAATCAGTTTCAGACGAAAAATGTTATTATATTTAGTTGTGCCAGATTGAGACATTTACCCTTGAACCTCATATGTGTTCGCTAATACATGTCAGAGCATCTATTACGAAATGACTTTGCAAGAGACCCAACAACCCAAAACCCTTGGAACTTTAGGTATGCATAAACGTTTACTTCTTAATACATCCTGTAAGATTGATTGTAACTATATCTGGCATACGCAAAGTGTTTAATTTTTCTACATAGTCGATGTATTACAGTTTGCTGAAGTGAGTGGGAAAGTTCGTGAAACGTGTATTGATGTGTACCAGATCGATCTTGTACGTTTTTTACTCGTCACCAGCAATGACATAGGTTGCGTTGTCGTTCAAGATTAAAACTGAGTTGGGGTTGCTCACAAACAAGCCCTGCATCTGTTTATCGAATCGGGATTTATACATTCTGGAAAATCTCATAAATGTCTGCAAATTCAAAGAGACTAATGACTCTTCATTATTTTTGTTCTCGATTTTCTGGTCCATTTGCATGATGATTATTCGACGGCATCAGTAACGTTTTCTTTGCCCATTATGACTTTATCTTAAATTTAAAGGTTGTATGATTCCGGAATCAGATGCTCTAAATGCAACGATTAGTACCAAGTCTTAGAATCAATCATAATTATGTAGTATATGTGCGAAACCCCTATCTGCATATGTGACAGGGTAAATGTAAAGTTATGATTCATCGAGTGTTTGAATTGCGCTAGCACACTTTACATTCAGATAAGCATAGATCGGATAACAAAAGCCATAATGAATGTGTAAGGCAGTTTCCATATTCATTAATAATTCCGTAGTCAGAAGACAAACAAAAAACAAAAAACAACGTGATAGAGAACAAAACACACTTTTAGAACGTTTCTGTTAACGTGACATTTTAGTCTCGAAAGGTGAAGGAAAATGCGCTTAAATCAAATGAAACAAACGATAAGAAAGCAAACTGGATTCGATTCCAAATGTTTTTAATTTTTGATGCAAGATATCAAACACTAAATATGTCTGGAATATTTATGGGACCGACAGAATTTGCGCACACGACAAATATGATGCGGTTCAAGTAACATCACATGGACGTTTACCAAAGAACTAAATGTAAACTTTACCCCACTAGATACCAAGCGCGATAGATTATTCCTCTATTGACGATTCGGACGCCAACAAAACATGACTATGTGATGATGCCTACTAATCAAATCTATACCTTACACGATCTTTAAAAGGTTGGTAGAAAAACACCGATAATAATCTGTTTGACTTAACGATACGCATATGTTCCAAAACTGATTCGTGACATATTTAGTTTCTAGTACCCAGTGTACGTATTGTAAGTCCCTAACAATTTTAATTATAGAATGTCTGTGCGACATATGTAGGTTGGTCACTGTTAGATTATATGGATTGTGAATTTTCATTGGCGGTGTTCGAAATTAATCAAGTTAGGTAATTTTGTGACCTAGCGACCGCACGTGGAATGAATTTCGAGACATGTGGCCATGATCAAGAAGATTCCTACAGTGTTTGGTCCATTAATTTGACTGGATCATCTTGGGATAAATATCGCGACTTTATCTCACACAAAGGATGTTATAAATGCCATATGTACACGAGTTACAACATTCAACACTGACAGCAAACGTTCCAAATATTATGCAACTGAAGCTCAGCAGTAGTTCAACTATACAAGACAATGTCATATTTAACCAAAATCACTGTTGATGACATATACCAACACAATCTAATCCGCATTATCATTGTCAAGCACCGAAGCAGAACCAACACTGCATTTAGAATCAATGTAAGTTTAATTGTTTTCTGCTGCTGGAGCTCATCCGTTATCCACCCATAATCGATAAAGGCATTTTGAATTCCTACTGAATACATGTAATAACTTTTGGCAAACTCTGTAGTCTATATTCTAAAACCAACCAATCCTTCTGACGGAATAAATTGTATGTTAATTGCTTTATGCCGCTTTTAATTGTGTAGTGTTGTGTTTCAATTTTGGAAGTCATTTAAACATTCTTGCAAATGAAATTCTCAAAAGGACGCTGGATTGTTTTCTAATTCCTAGGTGTGGATAAAATTATGGACCATTTTTTGTATAGTTTATCAAACTTATCTAAGAACGCACATTTGTAGGAAAATCAATATGCAACGTGATGTGAATTGCTATCAAATAGCATGTGTTTATGCCATTTATAAGCTCTTTGCTGGATGGACACAAATTGGTTTATGACCTGTATAACGTGTATTTCTGATGTAAGTCCAAATATATTAACAAAAATGTAAAATAGGGAAACTTTCCCAGAATCTTGGCATAATCATTTTATTTCACCAGCTGATTGGTTGTCCCTTGTTTTTACTCCACAATCCGCCTTATATGGTGACAATTTGTTTTTTAGAATTTATTTTTTGTATCGACGTGTAAATTTGCAGCTCTTTAAAGAAGACGAGATCAATCTTGACATTTAATATGCCTTCTTATGCGGATTTTATGGACTCATGCACAGATCAAAACCAGAGCATTTCAGATTTTGAGTAGTTTTACGGATAATGCATATATCAAGCTAAGTCGTTTGCTTTATGAACGTTTATTTTGGGACTCATTGAACACGTCTACATTGTAAACAATATCATCTCTACATATATATTGCAACTCGTGTTTATCATCAACATCCAAAATCTAATATTTCACACTATACAACGTTTTGTATATGAACTTCGATTGTTTAATAATAATCAAAAGTAGCAATTCAAGATACTATGTTGAGATATGTCATCCAGTTTGAAATATAGTAGTTGGAAAAAGATGCACGATTCTGATAATGTAAACGTAATGATGTGGACAAATCTAGCCCATAATAATTCCTCTTTTTGAACAAACCATAAGTGTCTATATTGGATTTTATTAAATACATGTCTCTCTATAATTTGTACATATGAATCTTCATGACCGATTATTACTAAACATTAAAATCGACTTGCTCTTGTACTCTGTCGTCCTTTTCTTCACTCTCTGTAGATGCCACTTTGCAGCAAATAGTAATTCCGTACTCATACATATTCAGTATAAACAAATCTTAGTCGAATTACCGTTGTATGTGAACATACACAGGAGTAAAGGAAGCCAGTTTTAGTTGTGAACCAAATGTACTTTCTACTTAATACCAACTATTCAACTTTAAGACGACAAATTATAACTGAAACTATAGTTATTTTAGACTAAATGTGCTTCCAAAGAAAAACAACATTGCAGATTTAGGTGGTATAGTGATTACTGATTTTCTCTAACAATAATATTGATACACTATGTTGAACAAAACAAAATTGATAACGACTTAAATTTACAATCATTGAATTTTCTATGAAAGATAAAACTTTGTAGTTTACCTTCTCGTTTCGAATGCCAGTATTTATCAATATTTCTACATAATTGTAACTGGTACCTCATTCACATTTCTTGTTTTAAAACTAAAGAATCGATGTGATAAATCTGACTACCATTGTTTCTGTGGTAATCATAAGTTTATTTACTTTTTTATTTACTTATTTACTTTTTAAAATTTATTTTATTCTTTTTAAAACACGTTTTCTGTTCGCAGCGCGTCCTAATCTATATTATTTGATACATTAGCACTTTTTCAAACGTAATTTGATATGGATGAAGCGTTGATGTTCTAATCAAGATGCATTGTCTGGACACGCTCTACGGTTGACTTCCAAACATTTGTGTCCGGAACTAATCTTGTCCAAAAAAGCAAAATTAATGGATATGAACTGCACAAATAATTTGGTGTTCCATTGTGATAGTAACAACAAGGCAACAACGATGATTTTAAGTATATGCATCTGAAACAATGACATATGAGGTCGCACGATTAAGATTTAAAGACAATGAAGGCGAGTCAGATTGGTTCAAGTAAACTGAACTCAATAAATAAAATACACCTTACAACAACGCCTTAGGGTCAGAAAAAATATATTGTAAAGAAACAGAGAGGCAGTAAGACAGTTTGATGTAACCCATCTGTATGATCTGTATGACGTAGCAAATGACAGAACGCTGTGCAAATAGGTGATTGTAGTTACAATTTGAACGTAGAGTGAAATCAAACAAACTTTTTTGCGACACGTATTATGTCGAATGCGCATGGGTACCAAAAGGTTCTGGGTCAATAATTATTAAAACCATTATACATTCGTCCGTGCTTAACTCACCTAATTATTGTATTGTATTTTTATATAAAACGGCTTTTGTAAAGTTTTGTCATTCATGAGAGAGTATTTGTATCTGATGAAGGTACAGAAATTCGGGAGAAAATATAATATGACAGCCCGCAATTCTCATCTGCTTTAAGGAGATACAATTGACATAATAAACTGCACAAATATTCCTCCTATTTATAGTACAGATGAGATGGATGGTTTACTTTAATCATATTAGATCTAGCTTGTGAGAAAATCCAAACAGGTATAACTTAGTAAACGAAAACTTTATTGATGACAACACTAGTGTAATTGCTTAAGTGTATGATTTTATCTCAAATACGATAATTTTATAGATGGCATCAAACTAATCTATATAGAGAAGTTGACAACAAGGTTGTGTTGTGTCCTTTGAAATAATAGTAGATAAAAATGTGCTGCAGCTGGCAAGATACACATGTACACGTATGATTCAAAACTTTTGTGATGGACATTAATATCATTAGCTTTTGTAGCTGTCATTAGAACATTTGAATATACAAGTCATTTTCTACCATCCAATAAAATCAAAAAATGTTAATATATATTAAGTTTAATGAAAACAAAACATACTCCACTATTTTCTGATGAAACAATTTTAAAATTACTGTCTGCACAGTGTTTATATCGATTAAATATTGGATTCCAACCAATCTGGGCATGCAGCCTAATTGTGGACGCCAAGTTTTGTTACCCCAAGCGGCAGGACTGTTTACGACGCTATCCTATACAGTTCAAGCAGCAGAGGGGGCGAATCGGACGACATTTTTAACCTAGCATTCAATGGATTACGGCTTAAAACAATGAAATCAGGCCAAAAATCAATGAAATCAGGCCCAAAAAATCAATGAAATCAGGCCCAAAAAAATCAATGATCAGGCAAAAAATAATAATGAAAAATCAATGAAATCAATGAAATCAAAAAAATGAGTAAAAACTTTTCAACCGAATATTTGATCCAGTGCGATACGATATCGTGTCCGAGGGTCATGTAAATTTATTGTTACAAATCCGTGTGGGGCAGACTGAGCATGACTAAAGAAATTTCGAAATTGATTGAAGTCCATATCAGAACACCATGTCTGCCAAATATTTCGTAGCGTATGTGTATCAACTCCATTAAACACACACAACACATTACAATTATCGCGAATCACTTTTGTTATTTGTGTGTAGCGTTGAGTGACATAGATCACGTCCGTGCTTTTATGCCTGCCTCGGGAAAATATTCTAGCAGGATTTTTTGTTTATCTAACATTGCATCGTCGTATACAACTAAATTGTTGATACTTCCATAGAGGTCATCCACGGATGGTGCCTCGTCAATATCGGTTACAAATTCAATAACATCCTCGCCGGCAATCTCTGAAGCGTTTTCATTAAAATCTTTTAGCACTTCATAGCATCATTGGTCGTCTACGCTAGGGGCAATTAAATGCAACTTATCCCACTTCATCCATCTCATTATTAAATTGAGCAATAATTGCGTCTTGCCGGATCCAGATGGCCCGATTCTAATTGCGCGGATAGAGTTTGGTAGCGCTGCATGATGCTTAACTGGTTCTCTTGTTTTAGTCGCTGAAAAATCAATTATATTCATATCTCTATACATAAATTATGGATCTATATTGTGTGAAGTGTAAGGCGCGTACTGGCACAGATGACTTGACGACGATTACAACAAAAAATAACAGATCAGCGCTTTCTGGTAAATGCGTACAATGTAGTACAAAGAAATTTAGATTTGTTTCTAAACCCAAGGAACCTTTAAAAAAAAACGAGGAGGTGATATCGCTGCCAAATTAGCAAAACTCCCTGGAACCCCATGGGGGAAATACCCCGGAGAAAAACACCTTCCAGGATATAGCTACTGTGGCCCCGGAACACGATTAGATATCAGACTCAATAATCAAAATCAACCCAACCCCGGTGAAGAACCAATAAACGCCATTGATAAGGCCTGTCACCTTCATGATGTTGCTTATAAAAGCAACAATTTGCAACACAGGCATCTAGCAGATGTGAAATTAATTCATGCGTTGAATGCCATTCCTGGTAAATCCTTTAAAGAAAAATTGGCTTCCTTTTTGATAAAATCGGCAATGAAAAGCAAATTGATGTTAGGTGCTGGTAATTAATAACAACATGGAATCTATTTATTATTCCCCAAGAGGATACTGGAAGGGTAACGCTGCAATCAGTAAACTCGCTAGCGCCGCAAAAGTGAAAAAAAACCACTGCGGCTCATTGGTTATCCAAACAGGCACTATGGCAAATTTATCTACCACCGCCTAAACAAATTAATTTCTCTCATTTTGATGTGACTGTTCCTAATGAAGTTCATCAGGCTGATCTATTATTTTTGCCACGTGACCACGGTTACAAGTACGCATTAACCGTAGTTGATATTGCAAGTCGATACAAAGAAGCAGAACCGTTAAAAACAAAATCGGCCACTGAAGTGGCTTCTGCATTTGAAAGGATTTATCGAAGGAGCCATCTGCACTGGCCAAATCTGTTACAAGTTGATCCGGGCAAGGAATTTCAGGGTGCAGTGTTATCTACAATGAAATATCACAATGTCGCTATCAGACGAGGGCACACTGCGCTACATCGTGATCAGGCATATGTAGAACGATTTAATCGGACTCTTGCTGAACGGCTATTTGGATATCAATACGCAAAAGAATTCATCCAAGAAAAAAGATCCCGTGAATGGGTTAAGCGATTACCAGGTGTAGTTACCGCACTGAATAACGAGATTACTAGAACCATCAACATGAAACCTATCAACGCGATTAAAAAGAAGTCGATACCTAAAATGGAAATTCAAAAAGATTTCAAAGAACCAATTCTTGGTAGTAATATCACTGTGAGGTATTTATATGAACCAGGAGAGCTTGAAGGTTTCAGAAAAAGGGCTACTGATCCTATTTGGAGTATTACTGCACATAAGATATCTAGTATAACACGATCTACGGGTAGACCTCCAATATATAAACTGGATTCAACTGCCCCTCAACGGGGTTTTACTAGACAACAATTACAAGTGATACCTGAGGATACTCAGTTACCACCGCATGGGCTTAACTAGCACCGTTGCGTCTATTGCACTCAAGACAAGTCAACATCACATTGTTTCTGACATGACCGAGACTATTATTTTTTCTGTCTACGGTGAATTGGCGAGAATCCTTATCCGAATACTGCCAACGCATTATACAATTGCAACTTGCGCAGTGATTATTCTGTTGTTTCTTCAAAGTGATTATTAATTCAGCATGAATATCAAATTCTCGTTGTTTTTTTTTTTGTCTTGTTGTTTGTAACCGGAGAGTTTTTTATCAATAATATCATCTATTGTGGTGTCATTATCATCACCAATGATTTCATCATCGAAGACAATTCTTCGAAGTTGATTTATTTTTCGTACTCTGGATACTGAAAGATAGACTAAATTTGACCATTCGATGCGATTATCTACCATCCAAACAATTGTATCCGATATTGTCAGCCCTTGCGAAGAATGTATTGTTGCTGCGTATCCTAGCGTGCATGGGGATTTATTAGCACGCAATGCATCTTCAACAACATTGATATCAACCAGCACAATATCATTTAATACGAGAATTTGTTTTTCACTTTGCCCTGGAATATCAACTTCAATGTTCTGTTTTCGTGTATCCGATGGCCTATAACAGAGGGGCACTGGAAGTGTTGCAAATTTTTGTTTATGCAATTCAAAAAACTTCATCTGAAGTGTATCCCTGACTATTTTTCTACTTGCAATGATCAAATCGTTTGTTCTCCACATTTCCCAGAAATCATTCATGGGAGTTTCTAAAATTATTTCACGGGCTATCTCACACTGTATTCTATCCGGTTGTAATCTAATTAATTTCTTAAATTCTTTTAATTTTTCATCAAGTGATCTATGATCGGTATCAATTTTTTCATAATAGTCTACAAAACCCTTCAGCCATTCATGTGGGGATGCACCGACAAATGGTGGTGGTTGGCCGTGATCACCGAACATGACGACTTTTGTAGTTTTCAATAACAACCACTCAAGAAATATTTTTAATACATCTTCTGACACTGTGTCTATTTCATACCAAATCATGATTTCAGGAATAAATTTCTCGCCCATACGCTCAGGGGTCCATTTATCTCCCTTCCATCGGAAAAAGTTGTGATAGGTACAGGCATTTACCCCACTCTGTATCATTTCTCTTGCAAGTCTGTGAGTCGGTGTTAGCACAATCATGTTTGGATTTTTCCCACGAAATAACTCAATTGCTCGGGTTGTTTTTCCTGACCCACCATAACCGTTTAAATAAACTGTTTTATATCTACAGATTGGATCAGAAATCGGTGGTGCACTAGAAAATTCTGAACACTGATTGCTTTCTAAGTAATTATTTTCAATGGCAACATCTGCTGATTGAATATAATCATGAAGCATTTCCTTCTTAATTCTCCATGTCCCCCATTTCTCATTGCCAGTAGCCTTAAAATCAACCATTTTGCTGTTTATGTAAAATGAGTCAGTGGCAACTCTAACTGCGGTGTTAGGAAATTTATTGATCATCGAAAACAGATTAATAGAAGCATAACCGAGCATAGAAGCTCTCAAATGTGTGTACTGCGGATTGTATCCATCAGTGTAAGTAACAATTGTACCCAATTTGGTTCCATTGGACATAAATGCGTCCTTACGATTGACATATAGGCCCCTACTCGTTAAATCCGTGATTACAAAATAGTATTCAGCATTGTCTATAATCAATCGTGAAAAATATCTTGTATTATCATCTTTGCCACCTTGAGTGAATTTACCGATTATTCTTCGTCCAAGATCTTTTGCTTCATTGTTTCTGATTTCAAATAACTGTTTGGACCAATTCATGATTTGTTGTTCATTAAAATCAGGAAACAGTTTTCGCTCTTCGCTAATTATTTTTTCTAGATCAGGTTGGGGTAACCACACTGATTTCTGTGCTCGATAGGATATAATTGCTTCACTGACATTTAATGATTTTAACATCTTACAATCAAGCATATACCGTAATAACACTATTGGCATCCAGTGTTTTTCAGACATGTGTTTACCAATCCAAAGATAACTACACGGATGAAGTCCTTCAGCCATTTCAAATGATACTACACAAGCGAATCCTGTTAAATCAAAATCAGGCAGTGGTCCATTAATAGCAGCACAGGTCATTTCGTGTGTGGGGTGTCCAAATCGTTTAAAATATTTCTCGCATTCTCCATACCCAAGAAAACTTCCTGGATAACACGCAATCATATCAACTGAAATAACGGTATCAGCGGTGTATTTTGTATTCCATAATCCTCCATGGCCGTATTCAAGACAGGACAATTTGACATCTGATAAGAACTCATTTCGTGTTGGTTTCCACGCGTTTTTCTTTCTAGCAAAATGTGCTGCAATTGATGGTACTGTGAAACAGTTTGCTAATAATTTATCGTTGTCTTCTCCGTCCTCAGAAAACTCACTAGCTAGTTGTTTCATTTGATTATGCAGTTCTTCAGTACGGTATACTTCTCCGTTGGGCCTTACAAACTGATCAAATCTACATTCATCGTCTGAAGTACTATGAAATAGCCACATTGACACAGGATCGTTTTTACTCAAATGGTAAATAGCATCAAATAATTTCTGCTCTGAAAAAAACTCTTCGGTTCCAAACAGATATTTTACGGTTCTATACCGTGGGAATATTGTTACTGCAGATGACCATGCATGTTCATTATGATCAATAATTCCAATTGGGGCTCCTTTTGATTTATATTTCGATTTGTATAATACTTCACCGGTGATTGTCCTTACCGATATTGGAAATCTCAATGATGTTTCTAATTTAATTATATCCTGAATTGTTGCCCCATTCTCTTTTACCGTGAACTCCCATTCGGTTATTTTTTTTCGTCTTAGATCAGTTTGTTTATTTCCCCGGGACGCATTTGTGAAGTGTTCTATTATTCGTTCTGCTACACAATTGAGCCTTGTCGAATATTTCATGGGTGCTAGTTTTGAAATATCAGGTTTTTCATTGATCGGATATATCCCGTAAACAACTACTGTTACAGGATAAGATTTTTCGTAGTAGGGTTTATCAATTCCAGTCAACATTCCTGGTTGGGAATCTTGATTCACAGTGACAGTTCTGTTGTTCCTGAGAATGGGTTCAAATTTATCCTTAATAATCGATTTTCCACCATCATCGTTAATGAATTTTATTCGAAAAATATTTCTTTCTTTCCCAAGACGTGAAATTATGACTGCTGCTTTTTTATCATTCATGGTAGCGTCAAAACCACCACGAATTCGAAATGTTGTCCAGCAGTGTGATGCTCCATCACGCTTGAATTCATTAAAACAGTCTCTGATTTTACTAATTATGACTTTATCAAGAATTTTATTCTTGGGTGTATTAGAAACTATATCAATATTGAATTGAGCATCTTTCCATTGGTGATCTCATGTTTCGTTTTTTGGGTCTATCGCGATTAAATCTAGGATTGATTTTCAATAATCTCTTAAACTCTTTCATGTTTCCGTCTATTGGACGTTTGTTACGTTTTTTGGGTCTATCGCGATTAAATCTAGGATTGATTTTCAATAATCTCTTAAACTCTTTCATGTTTCCGTCTCTAGGACGTTTTGGAAGTTTGGGTCTATCGAGATTGATTTTCAAAATTTTCTTAAACTCTTTCACGTTTCCGTCTATTGGACGTTTTTTGGGGTTATCGATATAAAATTTAGGGTTAATTTTCAATAATCTCTTAAACTCCTTATCAGCATTGAATTTAGCATTTTTCGAAGTCAATCTCTTGAACTCCATCATGTTATAATTAAAACAAGCATTTAAATGAAAGTTTTATATATAATGAACCAATGCAAATGGCTTATGATTGGATCAGTAATCCATTGTAACAAATCATGCAGAAATGAGTTCTGTGGGTATCATATGCAGAGTTTTCGACGTGGAAGCCTTGGTCCGTTACCTTGTATTCGATGTGGGGTTGGGGTCAGGGGAAAATCACGATTATGTCTGAATTGCGGTGGTAAGCGATACAGGGAATTGAAGCGTTATTATGATAAAAGAATAAAAAATGGGCAATCCATCAGAAATTTTGACCCTGACCAAGTCCTTGACCCTGACAACGTCCTTGACAAAATCATAAGAACCCCTCAAGACTACATCGAAAGGTTCATTATTGAACCAAACAATGAATTAGACAAATAATAGTATTATGTATACGAATGAACCAAGAATTCAGACAGCATCCCTTGATTACAAATTATGAAGCATCCAGTGATGGTACTGTCAGACACTGTAGACTGAAGAAACCGGTCGGTGTTGTGACTAATCAAGGGTATTTGATGTTTAGCGCTGGAAAGAAGAAATATCACAATCATCGTTTCATATTTGAATGTTTTAATGGATTGATCAAAGCTGGTCTTGTTATTGATCACAAGGATTCCAATCCAAAGAATAATTCTTTATCAAATTTGCAAGCTATCACACAGAGTGAGAATACCAAACGAGGAAAGACTGGGAAAAACTCGAAAAAAGCTAAACCAGTAAAATCTTTGAATACAATAACGAATGAAGAAAAAATATTTCAATAGATATATGAAGCCGGCAAGTATTTCAATATTTGTCGATCTTCTGTACGAAAAGATGCAGAGGGGATTTATCGATCTGGGATTTCAAAAAAGAGCGGACAAAAAATTCAATTTAGTTATGTCTAATACATGATATTTTTCAATTAGAGATATGTCATTCTTATAGAATAATGAATTCTGAAAACATGAATAGCATCATAGTTGAAAAAGCAAAATTGAAAAATCAGGATATCAAACTATCAGATGGATTAAATCCTGATCAAATTGTCTGATTTTCAGGATATAGAATACGGAGTTAACAACAATAAATATATGCTACCAAAGAAATATGCACTCATCAAAAGAATTCAGAATTCTATTAGATACTCTCTTTCATTTTCCAGTGACATCAGTGTGTTCGTTCCGTTGTATACTATCGTAGAGGGGATACGAAAAGAATTAGGTAACGAATACGAATTGAAAAAAGAAGTCAACTCTAAAATTAGAAACCTACGAGCATTAATTCAAGAAAATTGATTGCCGACCATTGATTGCCCAACCATTGATTGCCCGACCCTTATCATTTTTTTAGCTGACCCTCAAGGGGTATGTCAAAAATCAGTGAAAATATTTCACACACACTGAATAAAAAATATTTCACAGCAATAAAAATTAATGGACGGTTCAGATTGATCAAAAAAGAAATGTTGAAACTATCAGTATTATTTATTTTATATACAATTATGATACTTTCAACATCACTGATAGAATTGTTAAAACAATCAAATAACACTTCCACGGTGGTGTCAAAATCAGTGAATAAAAAATATTTCACAAGCACTGAATAAAAAATCGATGGATGGTTTAGTCGATATGATCAATGAGAAAGTGAGGAAACTATCAGTATTATTTATTTTATATACAATTTTGATACTTTCCTCATCATTGATAGAGCTGTTAAAACACTTCCATGACGGTATCAAAAATCATCCGACATGTCAGAAAATCGAATGTGGAAAGTGTGGTATTAATTATTTTATTAGAGAATTCCACACTTTCCTCATCATTGATAGGATGAAATAACACTTCCATGACTGTGTTAAAAATCATCTGACATGTCAAAAAAGTGGGAAAAAGTGTTTTACAATTGAAAATTTGTTTCTGATTTCAAATAATGGTCAATGAAGCATTAACAACCCGATTGGCTCGTGAACGATTAGATGCAATTAAGAAATTTGTACCAATTCGTGACTCTGTAAGGAATAAACTGCAACAACGACAGAGTTTACAAACTGATTTTGCTGCGGGGTCTGAAGAATTGTTTCAACCAGTAACCACAGCAGCGAAGGAGGTAGTGTCAACAATCTCTGAACAAGGAAAGACCTTTCTCCCCCTGTTAGCGAAAACTGAACAAACAAAACAAATGAAATCAAAAAGAACAGTAGATGATTTTCGCGTGAGATTTAATGAGGAAGGGTTAGCAGCAATTGATAAGACTGATCCAACAGAAATTCCTGCTCTTGTTGTTGCGACTTATGAAAACAGAAAAAAAATGTTGAAACCAGAATATCATAAGTTTGGTAAGGATTTCCCTCATTGGGCTGATATATTTTATAAAATCAAAACTAAAACAAGTCAAATTAAGACAGATAGTGCATCATACATCAAATATATCGATGCGGTGGGTACAGTGTATAATCAATACGAAGAGTTTAAACAACCAAAAATGCAAAGAAAGCGACAGCAACCTGCAAAGAAAATATTCTACTCTCCTAAAAAACAACAAATACCACGTGATGATGATGATGATGTTTATTTACAAACGGATTTAGAAAAACTAGATGAAGCAGCTGGTTATAGTGGAAGTGGATTGCGAAATCCAAGTAGGGTATGTCCTGATAGTGTTATCAATGATATATCACGATTAGATGTTCTTGTAGGAGGGTTCCGAGCTGGAAATAACTCTCCAGAAATAATTAATGAAGCAGCTGATATCTGTAGACGGTTATTTGCCGGCGGTATCATGGATATCAAAACATATCGAGATTTAATTGACGAGTTAGCAAATGGGTATCACAGCGATTGACAAATTGTTTTACAATTGAAAAATTGTTTATGATTTCAAATAATGATCATACATTACAATCATGATAAACCAACCCTCGTCTATGTAGTTAATTCACGGTTTCCAGTTTATAAAGCATACTATGGAGATGGTTTAGGCAATACCATTTTAGGATTCTTTTCAAGAATTGCCCGAAAAGTGATGCCGTTAGCTAAACAATTATCAATGAAAGCCATTGAGGTTATTCGTGATAAGGGTATTGGTGCTGTTGGAGATCTTGCCGGAAAGGCATTTTCAACTGCGAAGAATAAAATAACATCATTAGTGAGGCGAAAAAAGAAACCGTTACCGTCTACAGCGGAAATGCCTGCAAGTGTTAGCAAAATAATAAATAACGCAGTAGATGAAAAACTAGCGTCGATGGCTTTAACCCCCGAACCAAATATGATAGCGGGAAGTGGCTTTAAAAAACTAAGTAGAAAACGCTAGCGTTTTACACGATTTAGACTCTGATAAATAGAATAAAATGTTCAAAAAGTCACCTGATCCAGCATTTGATATAGACGCCCCAGTCCCCAAGAATGATTCTGTACGCGATTATCAATATTACGCCTATCATGCCATAGACTCAAATAGTCGATCAAGAATTGATCTTCAAGTCTATGATACCAGTAAATACTTTTTGCCTTGTGAAGCGTTTATTGAAATCGAAGGAGAAATTGTAACAGCTGCTGATCCTACTGTTGTACTAGCACCGTATCCAGCTGGTACTCAAGTCGGTTTTGTCAATAATGGTATTATGGCGTTATTTGAGAGTGCAAAATATCTCATTGATGGAAAAGAAATTGAGTCCATAGATCGTGATGTTGATGTGGCTACAACAATCATAGGGTTAGCGAGATATTCTGATGATTATACAAGATCAGCAGGACCTTCTATGATGTTTGCAAAAGATGTTACAAATACCGCTGGAGGAAATCAATTTATTATAAGACGACCAAAGAATAATGCTGGCACCGCTAATATTGATGCCGAGAATATGATTATAAACAAAGATGATAATTTAAATCTAGGAGCTGCAACACGTATTTCAATGTTGCAAGGAGCACGTAAATCATTTTCATGCGCGATTCCACTGCATCACATATTTGGATTCTGTAGAAACGTCAGAAAAGTTATCTACGGGGCGAAGCATACAGTATCGCTTGTACGAAAGGGTGATGATAACGACGCAGTTTGGAGGATTCCAGCAGACAATGCAAATCCCAATGCTGATGCCGGTAAAGTCAATTTAACAAAAATATCATTGAGGATGCCAGTGTTGACTGCAGCAATCACCGCAGAAGAACGATTACTATCATTTATGGACCAAGGAGGAAAGTCGTTGTTGAGTTGGTTATCAGTGAGTACAGATGTGAAGCAATCAAATATCAACGGGTTATTCACGTGGAATCTAGCATCAAAACAAGGCGTTTCTGCGCCACGTCATATATTTATTGCGTTACAAGATAACACACGAGTTGGCAATCAACTCTCCAGCCATATGATATTTGATCAATTAGGTGTGAAAGACGTCTCACTGAGAATAAACGGCCAGCAGGAAATATCTGAAGATATACAACTTAATTACACAGAAAATCATATTGCACGAGTTTATCATAGATTGTTGTCATTTATGGCACGTGATCAAAATGTGGATACCGGTCTACAAATATCACAATATGATTTTAAAAATCTGTATCCAATCTATTACTTTTCACTGGAACATCTTGATTTGATGAGACAATCTGTTGTTGATATACATTTTAGAGCTAATGTGACTCGTGGTGCTATTGCTAATTATAGAGCGGTTGCTGTCATTCTCAGTGATAAATCAATGCTACTTGAAGGTGTTGGAGGAAGAATGAGATCGGTAGATGCCCCAGTAGAAAATATGTAAACGATTTTTCATTGAATTAGAATCAATCTATTATGTATAATGTCATATAGTGTTATTAGTGTTGCGTTAACTCCTGATCAAATCAAAAAATTGCAATCAGAATCGGCTAAAAAATGTGGAACCACCATCACTTTGAAACCGAATCAAATGACTGGTGGTGCAAATAAATTATCACTGACAACTCGTCAAATAAAACATTTCAATGATGCACTTGCAGCCAAAAAAGGGGTTCAGATTACTCTTTCTGCGGCTGCTATCAAAAATATGATGAAAACAGGCGGTATATTTCCATTGTTAGCTGCAATACCAGCATTGATTGCAGCAGCAGCCCCAGCGGTGACTAAAGCGGCAGCGTTAGGAGCCGTTGGTACTGCAGCAGGAATGGCGTTAAAAAAGGCAACTGGGAAAGGATATAAAAAAAGGGAAAGGGTCTAAGACTACCAGGAACCCCGTATTCATGGTACAGCGGAAAAGGCCTGAGACTACCAGGAACCCCGTATTCATGGTACAGCGGAAGGGGTCTAAGACTAGGACCGGTTTATTAATTGAGGAACCGATGGTTCCCATGTCCAATTTTGATTTAATGGATGCTGCTAAAAAACTAGCGATTAAAAATTTCAGAGGTGTTTTTATGAAAGATCAATTACCGGCACAACCCAATGATGTTGAAACCGGAATCATTAATTTAGATAACAGCACCGGACCTGGTACTCACTGGGTTGCATACGCTATTGATCCACGTGGGATTGTCTATTTTGATTCATATGGATTAGCCCCGCCAAAAGAGTTTATGCGTTATATAAAAAAATTTCCAATGAAGACTTGGTATTCTATGCTACCAACACAACAAATGAATGATCCACCAATATGCGGCAGTGAAGTATTAAATGTCCTTGACGCTATTTCAGCATCTAGAAAACCACCTCATTTTGTCGTAAATAACTACACTAGTAATCGCTGGCAACAACGAAGTCGTCAAAAACGATTTTAGAGAGAGATGTATAAAATATCATGATCGATAGATGGGGAAGACCTCTGAAACCCAAACCCGATGGCACTGCAACCCCTGATTCTATCAAGGATATAAAAAAAAAAATTGAAGATGAAATCGCTGAGACGTTAAATTTAACAAGTGTTGACCCGAATGAAATAGTTGTATTTCAAGACAAACAGGGTAAATTGAAAACCAGTAATGTCTCTCTGGATGATATTTTAGTTAAACAACGAAACGCAATCGAGGATACTATCGCGTTATTTTCGGATCAGGGTAAATTGAAAACCAGTAATGTCTCTCTGGATGATATTTTAGTTAAACAACTAAACGCAATCAAGGATAATATCGCGTTATTTTCCAATCAGGGTAAACTCAAACCAGGCGTACTTTTTTTCGACGATTACAGATCGATTTAAAACTCTCAACGATTCTGCGTTGGAACTAGCAACACTTCAATCTAAAACCGAAGAACACATAAAACAGTTTACCGCATTTCGTAGAAATATCATCGATAAATTTATTGGAACTACATTCGATAAAATTGAACTAAAACTCCCTGATATAAAAAAATCCATCGATGAGACGAAAACCTTCATCGAAGCCATCAAAGGGGATGCAACGAGGATGATAACAGTCATTGAAAAAACAAAAATTCCTCATGAGAAAACCAACAACTTAGTATACACGATCCAACACGGATCATTTGAGTGGACACCTACAAACAACAAATTAGATATCACTGCAACCGTCAAGGGTATTTATCGATTAACAATAGTGAGAACGGCTCAATTTAATATTTCATCGTCGAGTTCATTCGGGGTCAATAATACGATTTCAACTATCATCGACAAGGATACAACTGAACAGTTCACGTTAATAGCTACTGATAAAAATTTGGTTAGGGTTACAACAACATGGTATGTGGAATTCGTAGCGGATTTAAGTTGAAATTTGAAAGGAAAATCCTTTTAGGATTTCACAATTGAAAACGCTAGCGTTTTTAAAATAAAAAATGATTTCATCATCGCAATATCGTTATGATCAGGTCAGAGAATTTCAAACTAGACTCAAAACCCTGTCTGAGGAGTATGCAATGAAAATTAAAAAATATCGCAGGAGAATTACCGCAATTGATATTACTGTGTACGCTGTGAGTGGTGTAATCACCGGAGCTGGTATCATACTGTCTTCAGTAACAATGATGGCCCCGATAGCTGTTCCAATTTGCATTTCTGCGGCAACAACAATCGCTGGAATTATTTCAATAATCACAAAAAAAATATCATCATGCAGCCAACGGAAACTACAAGACTACATAATTCAATTTCATGTTGTGTCCACTGCATGCTCGCAATTATCCTCATTGATATCGTCATCTCTCGATGATACAATTAAATCAGAGAGTGAGTTTTCAGCGATGGTAGGTATTTACGATTCTGCGATGTCAAAATTAGAAATACATCATGAATATAATAACAATGACAACACAGATGGAATTACTTCAACAAATAGTGGAGAACACAAACCCAGTACAAACCAGCATGATATCAATAACCTCAACGAATCCAGAATTCAGTGTGAATTTCCCCTCTCCGGTCCCAGTGAAGGAAATAGCATTAGCGAAATTACGAGTATACCACAGCTGGCCAAATATTAGGTAAATATCATTTGGTGGTCAACAACCAAATAATTCACTGGTATTTGCGAATAAGAATAAAGACGACGGTACCCCAGACTGGAACGTTATTTCCATACCAACAGGGTCATACCAAATCGAACAAATCAATAATGAATTCGCGCGTAGAATAAAATCGATTACTGGAAAAGAATCAAAAATGGCTATAACGGTTCATGAGCTAACACTATCATCTGCCATTGAAATAAGCACAGAAGGATACGTCGTAGATATCTATCAAAGCTCAATAAGAACCGTACTAGGATGGCCTGAAATCCCACCCCGAGAAAAAACCGTTAAATTACCAGAACCACAAAAAACTGATTATATCACCGACAGGACAAAACTTGACAATCCAGTAAAAAGCTATAGCGATTATGACAAATTAAATTTTTTCACTGAAAAGATAGATAAGGGAGGGGAGAAATACTACATAACTCGACAGGATAAAATCACTGAAAACTTCACAGCAATGAATAACGATATTTCGTTGTTGTTAATATCCCTTAAATCCGGCTCTCTCACCCGAGATGAATTTATCATCGTCATAGAAACATGTAACAGACTCCTCAGGGACATTTATATATTTCATTCACTAATTATACGAGAGGTAGCCCTTGCCAGACACCCTAACACGAAAATAGAATTTACGACAAAATATCATATAAGCGTAGAAAATATTTCCGAATTCAATCTACCAGGATATAATCTCTTAGAATTACAAAAATTTCTCAATGATGCCATCGATGAAGGTTTCAAAAAAATCCATGACGCGTGAAAAAAACACCATCATCTATCCTGACACACAATAATGACCCAGACGGTGGCGGCAGGCATATTGCTCCTGAAAATGTGAATATTTCATCGGTGATAGCGATCAATTTAGTGTGTGATGTTATCGAAGGAAGCTATCAAATAAATTTAGAACGATCAAATCAAGCTCAGCAGGGATATATTTTGTATTCATTTGCACCAACAGCTCCTCCAGGGTCTTTAATTATTGAGTCTCCGGTGAATCCAGTCTATATGCGATGTCATAATAATTCATTAACCAGAATTAATTTTAAACTCACAGATCAGTCCAATAATCTGATTGATTTACAAGAGGAGGTGTTAACGATTAGTCTGTTTGTGAAATCCTAAAAGGATTTTCGTCCTAAAGACTTTCAATCCTTAAGGGATTTTCCCTTCAGACAAGGTCTGGGACACGATATCGTATCGGACTGGATCAAATATTCGGTTGAAAAGTTTTTACTCATTTTTTTGATTTCATTGATTTCATTAATTTTTCATTATTATTTTTTGCCTGATCATTGATTTTTTTGGGCCTGATTTCATTGATTTTTTTGGGCCTGATTTCATTGATTTTTGGCCTGATTTCATTGTTTTAAGCCGTAATCCATAGAATGCTAGGTTAAAAAAGTCATCCGATTCGCCCCCTCTGCTGCTGTTCATTATCTGATAGTGTTTCTGTTTACAGTGTTCTTTCTACAGAACATATACGATGTCATTCATGTACATCATATCATCTGCTTAATAAAGCCGGTAACATCAGCAGAACCAACACCGATCAATTTACTGAGTAATACTTTCTTCTTCTGTCATCTTATATCACAAACACGCATTCTTACTTTCAGATCAGTAATTCGTTACTGCTATCTTATATCAACTACATTTAGTAGACAGTTGTTTATTATTTAAGAGATAATAGCTAATATCCTTTGTCAGCATTTTTCTTCATTATTTAGCTAAGTGAAAAGCCTTCGTTATCAGAAACATCCATATTATTTAGCTCAGTGACTCCAAAGTGGGCGGTACCTCCCCCCTGGGGTGTTGGGATTATATAAAGGGGCGGTACGAGGCAAGAAGGCGGCAGGGGGCGTTACGAGGCAAAGGGGCGGTAGGGGCAAAAGGAGAAAAACGTGAACCTGTTGGTGGAAATACCTCATTTCGTCTTTGCTCACACAGTCATACAGCTTCTATGCTCGCCCTTTTGATCATTTATTGTTCTGTTTGACACGCTCTTTATGCTCGCCGTTATAAACCAGCGCTATAGTGAATTAACCGCGTTGTTTTTTAATCAATGGCAGTATAAGCCTGCGCTTGTATCAGCCGTGCTATTTTGTGCGCACCCTTATTGACCTGTCCTACCTCTGTAATGGAGTCGTCCGCGCTAGATCATTGTCCTGGTTTGGTAATTCCTGTGATGCATGGCTGCAGAGCGTACAGTGTAGACTGGCTCAATACCAGACTAGCACGTTGTAATATTTTTTTCAGTCGTTATATTTTGGACATTGCGACAAATGAAAAAGATGAAATGTAGACAATACAATGTAACTGAAATATGAATTTATACCATCACCAAGGAACTTGCAGCTGCCAATATGTTTGGTTTGTGTAAAAGTATTTTCTAATAAAGCGATGAAGCCTTCCAGACTGATTGATCATTTCAAGAAAGTACATCCTGACAAGGTAGACAAAAACTTAACTTTCTTTGAATCACTTCGCGGTAAATTTCAAAAGAGGCCAACACTATCAAGCATGTTTTGTAATACGTCACAACAAAACACTGACTGTTTGCGTGCATTATACAACATTTAACTGTTGATTGTTATGGCTGCAAGCCACATACAATTTGCGAATAACTCATTCTACCAGCGATTTGTGAAGTTCTGAATACTGTTCTTCATAAGTCTCCACACGATGTTATTAAGATGATTCCTCTAAGCATCAATTCAGTACGAAGACGCATAAATAAAATGGCTGACAATGTGGAAGATATAGTATGCAGCATACTAAGGTCAACCGCGTTTTCATTGCAACCGGATGAATCAACTATGCCAAGGAATGAATTTCTGCTTCTAGCTCATGTGCGCTTTATTAAAGATGAAAGTTTGGCTCACGAATTGTTATTTGCAAAGGAGCTGGAAGCAGACACTAAAGGGGAGTCAATATATCAAGTTGTTGATAAATTCTAAATTCTTCAAAAGAAAAGGGAATTCCACTAACAAATATACTTGTTTGTGCAACTGACAGAGCACCATCGATGACTGGTCGCCACCGTAGGTTTCTTGCTTTCCTGAATAAAGGTGCCAAATTTATTTTCTATTCATTGTGGATTTCATCGCCATCATCTGGTTGCAAAAAACCTTAGTGATCGCTTGCACAGGTCATTACAAACTGTGATTACAGCAGTGAATAAGATTAAAGGTCACTCTCTCGAAGATCGACTATTCCACAAACTCTGTGTTGAAAATGATGAAGATTTTAAAACTGTTTGTTATTTAATACTGAAGTTCGTTGGCTCTCCAAGACAACTGCCTGAAGCGCTTTTACGACCTTTTTGAGACTTGTGGAGTTTTTGCAAGACCGGGAACCCTGTCTCAGTGCGTAACTCAAACAAATTAAGCACGATGATGCTTATTTAACAGATATGTTTTTAAAGTTAAATGAGATTAATCTACAGTTGCAAGGAAATGAGATGACTCTTATTAAAGCCAAGTCTGTTATCTCTACGTTTATGTCAAAGTTACTTCTATTTCAGCGAAATATGGGCCGTCACTACCTATATCAATTTCCAACCCTGTCTGAGCAGAAAGATAAAGGAGAAATACAAGATTATGATCTGCATGTGTATTGCGATCCTTTGGATATGCTGAATAAAGATGTGTCTGAGCGATATCAGGATCTTCTATCATTGGAAATTCCAGATTGGGTGATAAATCCATTCTCAGATTATTGAGCAAGTTGGAGTAATGGGGGACGAAGTAATTGAACTACAAAATGACATTGAACTCAAATAAAACTTTAAGTGTAAGAAATCGTACCAAGTGTTTTGGTTACAGAAGGACATTTCTATCCGCTTGCCAGCGTTATGGTCTGTAGTTACGAAGCTTCTTGTTGCATTTCCATCATCGTATCTGGCGGAACGTGGCTTTAGTGTGTTCGTCCACCTTCTATCCAAGCAAAGAAATCGACTCCAAATTGTTAACTTTGGTGATTTGCGACTCGGGTTAACTGACTTTAAACCGGACATTGGGGCAATAATCTCACGACATCAAGCCCATCCGTCACATTAAGCAACTACTGAACTGTCAGGAACTGAAGATGAAGAATCGATTAAGTACTTGGGTTCCAGGAATCTAGTATATACTATAATCTCGTGTAGCTTCTTACATTACTTTCCGACTTTCAATTAGAATTCATGATTATTAAAACAATATGTTTTTTAAAATTTTGATTTGGAATAATTGTGTTTTTGTATTTTACTGCGCAGAGTTTAAAAACAGTTAATGATTGATTTTCCCGGTATAATAGTTATTTTATTCCTTACTTGTCCTCATAACCACTATGTGACTATACTAATATGCCCATGTGATTAAATTAAAATGAAACGGTACTTCATATAATATAGGAATAAATGTTGATGGGGGCGTTGGAGGTACGTTTCTTGAGCCAAAGGGGCGTTGGCTCTAAAACGGTTAGGAACCACTGATATAGCTGATTCATAAGTCGCAACTATTATATATCAACCAAATTTGGATAGTTATAATGTGCAAACCGTACAGATTAACTTTAATAAAGTCAATGCTTTTAGACATCTCAAAACATTTAATTAACTGAGGCACAGAATTAGTACATCTTAGCAAAACGAATTCATTAGTTCAACCCTTTGGGATCTTTGATTTCATTGTACAATGATTGTTGCCACAAAGACGAGTCTGAGGTATTATATTTTACTTGTTATATATATAATAACTAACAATACAAATTAAGACACAAAACACCTCACGCCATAAAAATGATGTATACATGCAATATTCCTTTAATATATTAATCCAATATGTAAATGATTTAATATTGTTACCTTCGGTGCTGGTGTACGCTGAAGTATGTCCTTTATTTTATCAAAGGGCGCTATAGGTGGATCATTCCCATGGCTCGTAATATATATATATATATATATATATGTATGTGTGTGTGTGTGTGTGTGTGTGTGTGTATTTGTGTGTGTGCATGTGTGTACCTTAGTGAGAAGTTACAGGTAATATTAGACTGAATAGTAAATTCACTGACTTAGGAATATTTCTCTATATTTACACTTCATATACTCTTGAAATTCCAAGAAAGTGTTCAAGTAATTCCGAACCTACTACATATTACATTTAAGACTAGGTTGTATTAACAACAATCTGCAAATCTGTTTGCGTTTAGATAGTGAATAGAATAGTGATTTAATAGGTAGAATTAAATAGTGATTTGTTGGAATTATTTTGAGTTTAGTTCATAATACTGTGAGCTCCTACTTGTTTTCAGTTTATTATTAGCGTAAACCAATATAATTATTAAATCGTCATTCAATTGATTAAGTTTTAAATCGATCTATGTATGAAAGGTGTCTATTATTATTTTAAATTGTGTAGAGCAGCATATGTGATAATCTTTTGTACACACTTTGTTATTATATTCAATAATTTGTGTGCTTAGTAAGAGATTGATAGGTGGTTGACAATATATCTGAAAATGAGTTTTTGAATAACTACTTCGACATGTATAAAAAGCATTACGTTTTATCGAACTGGCGTTTTATAAGAATGTTAAGTCACCATGAGAAATTATTTATAATAACTGAATGTCCTTTGCCTGCTAGATAAACATAGGTAACTGAGTGTCCTTTGCCTGCCAGATATACATAGGTAACTGAGCTGGGATAAAACAGCCCTTAGGTAATTATTATTTAATTACACCAAAAATATGTTATATAACAACTAATTAAATCATGAATCTTAATATACATTGAAGTTAGACGGAATTAAACTAATTTGATGATTTCAAAACAGTAAAACCAAAGTTATACCACACGTAAGAATGAAAACACGTACCTATCACTCACTCTCTGTGGCCATAACGATATGGACATACGGATCTACTTACCAGTAAGAACATCAACATAAGATGTACACTGAACACAAAGAAAACTTGTACTTACACCAAACTCTCTCTCTCTCTCTCTCTCTCTCTCTCTCTCTCTCTCAGTACAGACGATTTTATATTTAAAATATATGTATTACAGACGAAGAGAGCCATATAGATGATATTTCAATTTATATACAATAGGCGAGGAAGAAGTAGAGAACATTCTCACAGCGTAAGCTCAAGCTCAATGTTTGTAAGTTTTCGTAAATATCACGTTACTATCCTCTTCCTTTTCCCTTGTTCTAGGAAGAGAAGTATATATGGATTTTACAAAGTAATACTATTCACATAACTCGTTTTATTTATTTCTCAATGTCAATAACGGTATCCTATGGAATAATATTATTCCTCCAGTCACAAAGTTTCATTTCTAAGTAAGCAATCCACTCAGCATGACTTTCGTACAAAAATGCCATTCCAGTCTATTACGAGTACTTGCAGATCTCAGTCAGGAATGAATTGTATGTATGAAATTTGTTATGAAACTGTTCAGAAATACTTGCCATTTCCTATAAATACGCGACGTTTAATGAAGGAGCGTGGTAGTGAAGTTGGTCTAAGTTCAGTAACATTTGTATCAAATATTGCGAGCCATGGGAACGATACACCTATAGCGCCCTTTGATAAAATAAAGGAAATACTTCAGGGTACACCAGACAGACTAAGACATAAATTGAAGGCTGTTTTGTAAGCAAGTAAAAGTTAATATTAATTTATGAGGGTGGTTGAAATATTTGTATCATTATCAATCGATATAAACTTATATCGGTTTCTGTGTCAATGATTGCATAATTGATCAATAATAATACCTAGCATATGTGATGCATAGCACATTTTGTATTACACTAAATAAGTTAAATTTGTTAGAACCTGAGTCAGGGTTATTGGGACACCCACCCCCACATGCCAATAACTACCCTAACTGATGTTCAACGCATCTTCTTTATAACTGTTCGAAACATATTTTATATTGTCGAGAATCAAAAAAAAAAGTGGTATTTACATCAAAAGTTATTTGGGTCATATATGTTTTTCGTCAGTCTCTCTTACTTCAGACATTCGTGCATTTTGTCGAAGTTTGTGTAATCCTCTAGTTTATAAACAAAATTTGCGTTTTTATGTTACAGCGAATATTACTTTATCTTCCCGTTTTAGAGACAAAAAAAATTACAAATTTCCTAACTTTGAAAATAAAAAGAAATTGAAAGAAAGAAGACGGTTTTGGATACAATATACACATTTTTGCAAAGTGCATGGAATCTTCATTTTCCACTAAGTACCGCCACTTACTGATTATGATATGTTTCAGGAATATGTCTCGAAGAGTTATGAGTTGGTTTCAAAAGTTTATCAATAAATATTAACGAACTAGAAAGACGATATCGGAAACCTCAAGTCGAATTTTCAAGAGTACAGAGCACTTATTTATGTGATGCAAAATTCCCATCGGGTATAATTATCTTTTACATGCATCCATCAAATTAAAAATAAACGTGCTGGTTGGTTTGTGACTCTTTAACACCTGTCTTCGTATATAAATTATATGACTCGTTTTGGGTTAGGAACATTTGTGATGAAAACTGCACCAAAGTCTTCTGAACTTGATCCAATTCCGACATCACTGTTGCTTGAGTGCTTAGACCCAATATTGTCTTCACTAACTGATGTTATTAATATCTCTTTCTCATCAGGGGAATTTCCATCATTTTTCAAAACTGCCATCGTAAAGCCACTACTGAGGAAACCAATACTGGACCGTAACAATTTAAAGAACTACCGCCCAGTTTCTAATCTCCTATTCATATCAAAAATATTAGAAAAGGTTGTTCTAACTCAACTTGTATCTAATTTAATTCAAACACTCTTTTTAGCAATGTACAGTCTGTATATCGCCCTTGCCACAGTACGGAAACTATGCTTCTGAAAGTATTTAGTGATATTCTCTCTGTTTTGGACAGTGGAAAGATTACAGTCCTCAATCTCCTGGATTTATCTGCAACATTTGACACAATAGACCATGATATATTACGTCACCGTCTCCAGGATGTATTTGGCATTCAGAATATAGCTTTACGGTGGTTCAATTCCTACTTAGTGAACAGGACACAAGTTATATCTGCAAATGAAATACACTCAAGCTCAGGTGACGTAAGTTGTGGTGTTCCACTGGGATCTGGTATTGGACCTTTTATCTTCACTCTGTACACTCAGCCACTCTCAAGTGGCATAGATTATCACCCAGTGTCGCACCAATTGTATGCTGATGACACCCAAATATACAAGTCTAGCCACACAACTGAAGTTGATGCTGCCATCCATGGAGTAGAGAAGTGCATTTCTGATGTGAAATCATGCATGATATGTAACAAGCTGCAGATGAATGATGATAAAACTGAGGCTATTCTGATCACAACACAAAGACTTTCTCATTCATATCCTTTACCTCAGACAATAAATATGAGCAACACCAACATTAAATTTTCACAGTCCGTACGGAACCTAAGGGTTACCCTAGACAGTACTCTCACATTGCACCAATATGTCATGAACATCTGCAAGGCTGCATACCTTGAATTGAGACGCAACAGTTCCATTTGTAAATATCTTTTATTTGATGCCACAAAAACACTTGAGTGTTCATTAGTACTTTCAAAACTGGACTATTGTAACTCAATTCTGTCTGGTTTGTCACAGTATTTACTCCAGAAACTTCACAAAGTTCAAAATACAACTGCACGGATCATCTTTAGAGTACCTCGATCGGATCACACCTCACCACTGCTCTGAACCCTACACTGGCTATCAATTCGATACATAATCAAACACAAAATTTGTTCTCTGTGGTATGTTTCAATGATAGACTCCAGTCCAACATGCCTATCGAGCTTCACCCATGTGTATACACCAGCTAGATCCTTGCGCGCGTCTTCTGATAATCGTATACCCATTGTTCCCAAGGTGAAAACTAGGTCATATGGACAACGTTTGTTTGCACTCCAGGGCCCGACGACGAATTGCACATTGAAATTAGGCATAAATACACAGTCGTCCCTTTCAAGAGTGCTCTTAAGACTCACCTGTTTCGACTGCAGGGACAAACTTAGCGACCTAAACATGTTTTGCATCTTACATGTTTTCAGCATGTTTTTATGTTTTCCAATTTTATTGTTATTGTCCATTTGTTGTTCTGTAGTGTAGTCATATCATTATTGATGGTGTAAAGCGCTTAGAGCTTCGTAAGAATAGGCGCTATACAAAGTCATCATTATTATTATTATTATTATTATTATTATTATTATTATTATTATTATTATTATTATATGTTGTAATATATTTTCGTCGTAAACATACAGGTGCATAAATAAGAGACCTTGAAAATGAGATGCATTCCGAATCTTGAGTCATCCCCATTTCATGAGTACATATTTTAAGTCTACTTACGGGTTTTTTTTGTACTTAGATATTATTTGATAAATACAAATGCTTGGACTATTTGTTTAGATAGGAAGTGCTCAATAGCTTTAATTATACAATGATTCTAATTAGGCAATGGTGTTGCTATTGCACGTTGACAACTTCCAGATTCTTGGAGGACACGTACATTGCATGTTTTGAATTTTATACGGATATATAATTTTTAAATGCTTTTTTTTAAATTTCAGTTTTCAAAACAGAACCGATGGTTATGCTTATGTTACTTAGGTTATAGCCATAGAGTCCGACATAATAATGTTAGATATATTTCCACTATATTCTAATTGTCTTTAAATCTTAATGCATTTATTTTGGACATTAATTTATGCATGATTTTCTATTTTACACTAAAACAAACAAGCCCAAGTACAAGGCCAACAAAAGAAGCAAACATTAATTTAAACGCTACTCATGAACTGCTAGAGTCTGTGACAAACCATGAATTGCTCCAACCTGCCAGAAAATATTAGCTTTCGGATATGTAGCTAGAATAATGCAATGAAGTTAAGAAAGCGTTAACTTGGAAAAGAAATGGGAAATTTAAAGAAATAAAACTGTAAATTGGAATCGCTACACCCATGGAAGGCTAAATTAACACTTTTAAATAAATAGCGTTTGCTCTTAAGATAATTGTCTATTCTCAAGTTAATTCAGTGTATCAATGTTGGCTCGGTGATATACCACAAACTAGTGTGTTCCAATCTTATGATTCATATATTAGTGTATTCCAATCTTATGGTCCATATACTAGTATATTCCAATCTTATGATCCATATACTACTGTATTCCAATCTTATGGTCCATATACTAGTATATTCCAATCGTATGATACGTATACTAGTGTATTCCAATCTTATGGTCCATATACTAGTGTATTCCAATCGTATGGTCCATATTCTAGTGTATTCCAATCTTATGGTCCAAATAATAGTGTATTCCAATCTTATAGTCAATATACTAGTGTGTTCCATTCGTATGGTCCCTAAACTAGTGTGTTCAAATCTTATGGTTTTGTGTGTGCAAAGAGCGTAAAGAGAAAGGCATGTGGTTAAGTTTATAATGGCAGGTAACAGTTTCTGACTGTCACGAACAATATCAATAATACTGTTCTTAAATCTGGTTATGATCTGGATACAGACAATGATAAACATTGGATAAAGACAATGATGAGCATGTTGAGTACATCAGAGACATTATTAAACTTAAGCCTGTTATTGGCATGATAAGTACATAAGATGAATCACAAACATGACGCAGAAGTCAAAAGTGACCGACTGCCTAACTACAACTTATATAAATGAGATGGACAAATTTAATATCACATATATGGTACTATTCACAAATATTTAAATATGTATTAATGAACAACACACAGTACATTTTCCTTACGTGATTTTGATGCCCTGGTGATATTCATCTTTTGCCAGAAAGATTGTTGTATATTAGCGTCATAAGAAAATAAACAGTAAAAGATCAATGCAGAACGATAAAGAGCTAATGAAGAGGATTCAAATGTATGTTATTATTATCTATATTCTTTAAGAGAAATAAGAAAAGACAGGCACTTTTAATTGCTTCCTAGTGCAGAAAGAAAACATCAGACAGCTGAGAAGTATTACACGATGGCAAACTTCAGGAATCATGTTCGAATATTCTTTGGATACAAGAGCCCTAAATCGTAAATGATGTGTTTAATGGGTCGACATATTTAAGAATAATATCAGAGCAACATAATGAATAATATAAAAGCTGTATTCGACCACAAAAACTAGGCTTGCTGATGCGTGGATTCTCTTTAAAAATAACATGAAAACAGGAAATACAGACCTTTCGATTGGCTTATATACTAAAGATCATTGAATATTGCATTTAAGGAAAATCACAAAATAGCACCAATGGAATTTGTTGTTAGCTAACACAAGGGAAGATAAGCATTAAAGAAATTGCGCAACCCTTCAATACACATCCGTTAATTGTTGCAAAAATGTCATATTATTAAATGTGAATCATTTTTTGTTTTGCGTCAACATTTATTTGGCTCGTAATCTCTTTTATTGGTATTAGACTCCTCATATTCTTGGTTTATTTTATTGTATTGCCTTCGCTAATAATTCCCATTAACAACTCCTTGACTGTGAGTTTCAGTTTTGTTGTTCGATCTTCTCCAGTCTTTCTAATATTCGTTCCTTAATTCTTAATTATAAGTAAGAAATATAAATGAACTTGTGCACACAATACTGTAACAGTTACGTTCAACCTATCCACTATGAGGATCAGTTCGCTACTGCTGAACCTTTGATGTTACTGCTTGAACCTCATTCAGTGAGACAATGCAGTTCTATGGAGTTTCCAATCCACGGTCTGTGACGTTTTGGCGCCGCCGGCTTGGCGCCAGACGGTTTGGCGCGACCGTTTTGGCGCTTGGATAGTTAGAGGCCATGTCGGCATTTACAAAAACTTTAATAAATAACAATATAAGCAGGACGCTTAAGATAATTGACTCTATTGGTACATTGTCCTGTGAGTCATGACCACAGAAAGATTAACAATTTAACCTTTGACGTGTTATTTTTATTTGAAAACGAAAGCAATGATAAGATAAAAGAAGCCCACGCACACGATTAACTATTTAGCCATTCAGGTTCAAACCCACTTTTATATAGTAGTTTTTTTATATAAATGCGATGACAAATGTATTAACGTAAAAGTTTTTTTCATAAATGAGCGTTATGAAATCGAAGCGTGGTAAAGAAAAGTACGTGCACGATGGATATCAATTACGTTTTTGATAAATGCAGTGCCAAGAAAATTAAAAATTTTGGCGATGCGAGTTGAAAAACGAATGTAAAGCCTGTCTTCACACACATTCTACTAATGAATGAACATAACATAGTTAAAGTTATTTTTTAATAACACAAGGTTGATCATTGGAATAATTTTACTTTTATTGTTCACTTTATATTTCACTTACAAACTACATCTCTTTGATCGCTGATCTAATCAATTTTGTCCTTACCTGCTCCACTACTGTAAGGTTACCTCTCAACAGGGATAATAATTGCTCAGCGCCAAACCGGCCTGTGCCAAAACGGCCGGTGCCAAATCGGTCGCGTCAAACCGGCCGGCGCCAAATCGACGGCGCTAAAACGTACTGCTTCGCCAATCCACGTGTTATGTATTGTTCCTGATAACAGGTTGATTCAGTACTGGATCTATTGATCTGTGTTTAACACTTTACTTAACCAATTAAATACGTATATTCGCAGTTGAGTACCTAACATGACTTCATATAAAACTGACTAACAAATGTTGCTATCTAGGTCGAAACATATGTTGTATATCACTATGTCAACGATTGCATTCGCCTGCTTACTTTGTGCATTTCTATATCTCATCATGAAAATATATCAGCATACCATTGACTGTGCAGGGGCTACTCTTAAATGCCACATATAATGGGCTCCAAACATGTGGCTGAGTGCTCGAAAGGAAGACTGGTCTCCATAATTTCCCCTTATCCTTGTACAACATTGAAATGTATCAGTTCACGAAACATTGTAATATGTTGCATAAATATTCCCGCTTTATACGGACCTTCCAAAATAGGTGGTAATTTGGTCTGTCTAGGTCGTGAGGCACACCAAAAGGCTGCTCAGATTTGTGAGAGGATAAGATCAAACAATCACATCTTATATTAATTGAGACAAATATCTGGATTTTAATTAAGAAGAGATATACAGTTAAAATTTCCAGGGCATTTAGCATAGAGACTAAACAGCACATTTATGTTCGGCATACATTGGAATCATATACAAGGAATCACGGCTCAGTCAATCATTAATGACAATAAGTGAGCTACCTGTTAGCAATTCTTCTCTTGGATATAATATAATAGTACGCTTCTACGTATGACTTCATATGACTGGTTTCAATGGAACTTATGCAATTCTGGCAAATATAGTTGACAAACTGTGCCGATGGTGTGTCAACTGGTTACGGAATTCTTCTCGCGGTTGAACGATATGATCACCTTGACGAAAGACGGAGACATGGCTTTGAAATATAGCTTTAAACTTGTGAATAGTTTGCAATTATGTTCAGAATAAAAATTCATGATCACCTTGAATATAAGGACGAAACGTAATTTATACGCAATGACGGTAAATGCCAAGCGTTGTAGATTGCTATCACATTATATAAGTTAGAACGTACTGTTAAAATTAGAACTCGTAGCAGCTCAAGGTGAATGTGAAAGAAAAATCAATATCATTTGCAAAAAGGGCATTAGTTTTACATTGATATGCCTCAGCCAAATCTGGCTAATGCATTTCACTAGATCAAAGATAAATAGTCGAAAAATTGTAATGTTTAATTGACAAAATTCATTCTTACTGACTGAAATTAAAACAAATTGACTTCTACACAATATCATTAGTTCGTTATGACGTATATGGTCCATATTGTGAGCGAGACGTACATTTATTGTACGAACAATATATTGTTTATTGGATCTAAAGATCAAAGATAAAAGAACAAAAAGAAACACAATTGTATTCGTATTATTTAATTGTAACTGAGCATAATAACACTTTAGTAGGCTTTATTGTGTAGATTGATTTAGATTACAACCACTACTACAAATGTAATTTATTCATCGGCAAAAACATTTTAAAAGGATAGGAAAGAATTATACAAATGTACCTATACTGGTATCGTCATTAATAATTGCGTATGTAAAAATATAGGTGTATACTAAATCAATATTTTAAATACGTTGTTCCCGTATTGGTCATGGTGGCCTTTGTTTGGAAATAGGAGAGATTGTAACCATAATGAAATGTTGGACACCAAATCAAAATACAGACATTTGTGTCTGATTTTGGCAGATTTGGAAAATAATACGTGTATCTTATTATTGAAATGGGAGTAACAGAGCTAAAATTCGAGCGAATTCGAAAAATGATATTGCGTGCAATGACATGGCCGAAAATGCATTGGCTATAACACATTTAGTTGAATTGGTATTGATACAAACAATGTGTTTCCAGGTGTTCCTTGACAGTAAGCTATCATGGGTAGCACGTATCAAAGTTAGTGCTGAGAACTTTAAATCAGCAGTGCATTGTTATAAAATGTGTTTCAACACTTGAATTGAATTTTGATGATATATTCTTGGTAAATTCAAAACTTTGGAATCATAGTTTATCTACACCGTTGGTATACTCGTTAATTGACCGAATATAGAAAACTATAACCTTATTTCATGCGGTAACAATATTTCAATGACATTTGACATGGAGGTTTCTTTTTTTCAGATGTCACTCTACATGGTTTCTGTATAGTGATATGTTGTCTTTTTGATTATCATAACCTTTGGTGATATAGTAACGTTTGACATTTGGCATAGGGGTAAAATGGTACGATAGGATGAAATAGGATTAAACCTCATCCAAATGTGTCTTATAAATCATAGATTTATTTCATGACAAATACGATTTCAAGGAAACGTATAACTTACAATTCTCATTTAACGACAGATAAATTAGTAAAATAAGTATGCAATTTATAAACTATGAATGCATCCAGTGAAAATAATGTAGTTAGTAACACGATAAGGTGCTCAATATTCATATGCCTATTAATCAAACTCCTACAATTTAACCTTTTCACACATAAAATAAAATTCAGTTTGCCGAGAAAACATCACCTATCCAGCTATCTCAAGTGCAATGAGAGTAATATGGAACAAAATGGTTATTCTACCAAATAGATTAAACGTCTAGAAGAGACGATATCTTCTAATATTTAGAAGCATATGGTGGTGGATGTTCCTGAGGCACATTTGTAAACTGGACATATCCTGCTTGGGCGCTACCATAGGGATTGACGGCATGTCCGTACGGAGGGCCAGGACTGGTTGACATTCCTTGAGCAACTGACGTGCTATTCACTGAAATGAATAAAAATAACACGTTTCCCTTTACTACAACGTCTACAATCAGTTACGATAAACGATAATATGAGTATAAGTATAACTATATATATATATATATATATATATATATATATATATATATATATATATATATATATACATATATATATATATATATATATATATATATATATATATATATATATATACCTATATAAATATATATATATATATATATATATATATTCTCAACTGAATGTGCATATATATATATATATATATATATATATATATATATATAGGTTCCATGGTTCAATATATTTTATGTCATTTATACATGTCAGCCAATTATACGAAAAATCTTTAATTAGACTCAGCCTACGTGACAAGGGTATGTTCAAAGCAAAGCAAAGATCGGACAAATAAATGAATGCATTGGTATGTGTTAACAGTTGATAGCGATATTCTTAATAACAAGGCTTAATAATAGTTTTGCGTTATTTTTTTATTGGTTGATGTTGTTTGGGAGGTTCTAGTAAAATAGAGTATCTTCCTATCAATTGAGCTAAGTCACCTGAATAACATGTTTCAGATCAATTGAGATCCGAAATATTGGGTATCTTCTAATATATAGCCGTCTTACAAAATATAATTGTGTAAAAGAGAGACCGTAACAAAAACATTCATTATGAATATGAAGTCATCCTCATTTATGGTGTTCCTGTTTTAAGTCTGATTATGTGGTTTATGTTGCACTACGATATTATTCGAGACACAAAAAATTGCCTTGGTCTGTTCGTTGGAAGTAGGAAGTGCCCAATATTTTGGATTCTATTACGATTCTGGAACAATGGAACAACCGATGGGTTGATCCTGGTTGATGTGTTTGAGAGCGTATGTGCCAATGCCATTCACGTGTAGATTCGGATCGATCATGCACGTTGCTTCAAGTCTCCAGGAATGGTTTGAAATGTGTTGTTGTCCAAATACTAATTGAGGTGGAATTGATCACTGACATCGACCAGCATATGTTTATCGAACGCCATCTTCTTGGTGATTTGCACATGATGCGTCATAGATATTGGAACACCTTAAATCTAACGTAGACGGATATGAAACCGCTGCCATTTAAATTTAAATAAGTTATCGAAAACACATTTTATCCAAGCAATGATATACAACAGTTGCCGATTGGTTGGTATTCGTAAATTGGTTATTGATAGATTCACGTGCAAAAAATCATATAAGATCATAACATCAGTTTGAACTATTATTCTCTGTACATTTGCATTAAGTCGAAAATGTTCATATACGAGTTCTAGCATGACAAGCTTCGATGCAGTAGAGCGAGACTTACTCGCTGTTGATGCATGTTACAACCAATAATTATAGGCACACATTTATGGTTTGTAAATGAACTTGATACGGGCTGTGAACTGAAAGATAATCCGTTGTTAATAACAATAAAAGTGGTCATTGGTACATTTAAAGACGAAAGCCCGATTAAGCTAGTCGGAAAGTATGCAGGACATCGACATTAATTGTACACGATTGTAGCCGGACAAAAGGAATATGAAAACCCAAGAGGTGTTCCATGGTTAATTGTGAAGAAATATTTTCAAAACTAACTGTATATGGAATGTCTTTTGGACCAACGGGAATTAACGCATAATTAAATATATAATAAGGTTCCTGTAATGTGGGGTGTTGCACGATGTACTAATGTGAGCTTAGCATGGAGTATCAATACATTCCGCAGTTGTTAACACAAATACAGGTCTAACAGAGTTAGTAGAACGATGATGTCCACCTTCTGTCTAGGTGCATATCGATACTGCAAAAACTTGTCTCAAATTAGATGCAATTGTATCGGTCTTTAAATCATTTTTGGACTAATCGTGACGGCCTTTTCTGACTATCACTAATACCTGAATCTAATCGTGAGCCCGACATAATTGTTTAGTACTACTGTCACTAATGGCAGTCGTTTTACCCAGTTATGGAACAGATCTGGTCTGATTATCACGTAATTTTAAGTGTGTCATCGATCCCGTCGTTCACAGAATTGATCATGTGAATTAAATAAACGTTTGGTCTAGGGAACTTAATTATATGTCTAGACATCAACCCAACCACTTGAAATCATTCTTATTAATGGTAGATAAATATTCCACAGCACGTTTTGGCTCTCCAGATTTAAGCAACTCAAAATCCTGACATTAGTCGTACCCTAATCTTTTCAAACTTGCTCATCCTCTCCAACAACCAATCTTACTGTCATAAATGTCGATCTGTCCTCTTATGTCCGCTGTTATAATACTATCTGTTAAACGGGTGGACGTGTTTTTCACTGGAGGATATATGATGATCCAAGATTGGCTTTGATTCATCGTGTGATTCGTTATCGATCGATGCATTCAACTAATGGATGAGACCGACATCAAACTGGTGACATGCATTGATACATTACGATGTTTGGTAATTAAAGTCAAGACGGTAAAAAGCAGCATCACCTTTGTTCTTTGGTGCCTAATCAAGTAGAATATTCAACCTTGTATTTTAAAAATAATAATTCTATCTAAGGACACTTTCTCACCAGGATTTTTTTCCATGGTATTCAAGGTAACTTGTATAATGCAGCCGCGACATCATTAAGAAGACATTTGTAAAACCAGTATGTTAACGTGATTTCTCAGCAATGATTACTAGTTCTATTAACACGGGCATACAGACAAACTGCTTCCAAAATAAATATAATCAAACTTTACTGCTTCCAGGTCACTGAGGACGAAAATGATGATACAAATTGCTGATTGGCTCTAGTTTTAATGGCATGACAACGGGAATGTATTTTCAAACCTAGATTTGGGAATGGTGGAGAAAACCTACGTTATGAAGGTTAATGATTTCAGTTTAAATCACACATGATTATAATACGATTTACTAGCATCACACTATTCCTAGACGTTATGGATTAAGCAATTATGATTGGGCATACATCGCTATGAAACGGGACACATTTATGAATAGCCAAAGTCAGCAGAGGCTCCTCGTATGTGTGTCAATAATGCAGAAAACATTATGTGTTTGCGATGAAGTGACGTGTGCGTCACAAACTCGCACTATAACAATTACGGTTAAGAAAGCATGTATATTGGCTGAAACGTTCTGGTATATGATGGCCACAAACAAATACAGAAAAAATTCTGCAACACATCTTTGCAGTACCAATGATTTGGTGAGTGACGACGGTTCAAATCAGCAATTGTTACTTCTGCATGGTGTTTCCGGCTGGGAAACCTGTATCAAAGAAGAAAAAGTGGACTACGCATTAACCAAACAGTCCATCCGCTATATGCCCAGAACCTCACGTATAATTAACGCCGGTTCCTCATGCACTTATGTCAAAGGCAAAATTAGAAGATGAAGAAGTGCTGAACTATCAATGTCGCATGACCCATATTTTCTTACATGCTCCTTCTCTAAAGCACAACACATTACACAAGTTGGACCGAATAACCTTGGCAGCGATGAGAACTTTTCAAGACTATGGTAGAGCTGTTTGGCTCCTACTTAAAGCAATGGAATCTACAGGCAGTTGATGTGAGGGTTTATATGTTCCGTAACTGTAGAGAAAGGGATTTTGTAACCTGCAAAGACAGGTGTGATAACAGCCATCAAGATCTTTTATTATTCCAATGGGTGAAAAATGACCATTAATTCATTGATGCATCATTGCCAGTTTGTTATGCAGTTCATATTCTGGAATCTTATGAAATATCAAACAACAATTGACTTGCATAAACTATAATAAATATCAGTGTCAGCTTTGTGGCAATTTAAAGTTTCGTGCTCTCTTTGTTGGTCTGCAAACTGGAAACAGACTGAATACACAAAGTATTGATCTTGTAAATGCCATGGGCGTGTGATACCCACTAACGCAAGAGAGATTTGCCACTCTGACCGTTATTGAAGCATGTGTGGAAAGGTTTACAATATGCACACCTATTGAATTAAGGAAGATTATGTTACCACACTTGAAGATCATGTTGGCTCTGATGAAGCACTTTATCAATGCCATGGACAAAACAGATTGTTTTATTAGAAAATGAACCAGTGTTTACATATGCGACTTGTATTTTGTTGGCTTGTCTAGTACCCTAGCCACAACTTCTTACATGTTTTTATCAGGTATATCGTTAGATTATCAGGTAAATCAACGGCTTCATGTGATTTCACCAACGTATTCCTAGACTTACTTGACAGCGTGCGAAAAACTTTAATAGTCCTTGCAGTCGTTCTTATTACTTTAGTGATATCCTTTGTGCGCATAGATATCTTATAAACCAGACCAGGTTTTTTCCTTGCTGAAGTTGTCATTGGGTACATGGTGATATCTGTATCAATCCTATCAATGTTGGTCTAACCTGGCGCAGCTACTGGCAAGAGTACCTGCTAAAAGTGGCATCAAAAACACGCCATAAATACCTTAAAGCTGAATGTTCGCAAATGGTATTCTGTGTCGTTGACTGGAATAAACAATGTTCCAGTAATATGATGGTTCATTGTTGTGATAATCCCAGTGCATAATAAAAACAGAAATAAATCGATCTTAGTGAACCAAGTGATCCGAACGACCAATTGGTATATTGGAAACACGTGTAGGATCGGTAAAGCACCCAAAGTTATCATTAAAACAGACATACGTATCGCCCGGTTCGATGATTAAACTTACTGAAGATATGTACGATGACCTAAGGTCGATCGCCGCTGATGGGTTCTGAAACAATGAAGACGCTCGCGTCTTACGTGAAATATATACTGCGATAAATAGACTGATGTTAATACAAACTAGAGAGTGACCTCGATGAGCACACCTTCATCAATGAAGCCTGACGTATGATTGACGTTACTGCGCGTTTTACCCCTGTCTTATCACGACTTCTATAGAACGCACTTGCATCGATGCGAATATTTTGCTGTTGACTAAATAGCAATTTTCGATCGGGTTATGCGATTCTGCCCGAGAACACCACAAATGTTTCTCTAAATATCGACAAGACCTGTTATAAGACTGCGTGGATACAGAATCCGACCAATGAAGAAATTCAACAAAATATCACATTAATTATCACAAAGTCTCTGCCATTTTCATTGAACAGCGATTGTTAGAGTCGGCTGTTCCAAACCTTATAGTTGAGGAAAATAACTATTCCACAAAATTATTAATGCCAATGGCTCTTTTTAAAAAAATATTTGATCTAGCATTTGCAGACACGAGACGCTGCCAAGTGATAGAATTAAAATATTTTCAGATTTACGCTTGTCACACTAGGGATCCCAATCATTTAAAATATAATTACAAGAACTGGAGACTTTTAGATGTTCTATCCGTGCGAGACATTTTAGAAGTTGACTGAAAATTTGTGCAAGACGATACTGAATACAATGATTCACCTGTCAAAGTTGGACGTTCTAATAAAGGTATCGTGTTGTTTGAACGTTGTTCCATCAATGGAACATTCTGGATAAAGTACTCTTAGCCAGATAAAGCGATGATTACACCAAGAATGAAGATTATTAGGAACACATCAGATTCAGTTCAGTTTAACAAAAGGAACGTCATTGGAGCACAATTATATATAAGTCATATCGCACTGCCATTGAAAAAATATATTTTATAATATATTTTGTAAGTCATGTGCTTCATAGTTGTCGTGTCCGATCAAAATGAGCGCATAGGACAATTTGAATCCTGCTTGCAAACGATAACAATAAATTTACTCAATTGTAATGAGTTAAGGTGTACCATCCTGTCATAATCAAGAAACTCACGACGGGATGGGTCAATTCCAAAAACAAACAAACTGTTTGGAAAAGAAACATCACTAGTTGGAAATGACGTGACTACTACGAAACAATCGACAACTACTACTACTAATACTGCTGATCATAATAATAATAAGAATAATAATAATAATAATAATAATAATAATAATAATAATAATAATAAAAATAAGAAGAAGAAGAAAAGAAATAATAATAATAAGAAGAAGAAGAAGAAGAAGAATAGAAATAATAATAATAATAATAATAATAATAATAATAATAATAATAATAATAATAATAAAATTAATAATAATAATAATCATAATAATAATAACAAAATGAAGAAAAACCAGAATAGAAATAATAATAATAATAATAATAAAAATAATAATAAGAAGAAGAATATAAATAATAATAAGAAGAAGAAGAAGAAGAAAAAAAAAATAATAATAATAATAATAATAATAATAATAATAATAAGAAGAAGAAGAAGAAGAAGAAGAGGAAGAAGAAGAAGAAGAAGAAAAATAATAATAATAATAATAAGAAGAAGAAGAAGAAGAAGAAGAAGAAGAAGAAGAAGAAGAAGAAGAATAGAAATAATAATAATAATAATAATTATATTAATAATAATAATACTAATAATAATAATCGTAATAAAAATAATAATAAGAAAAGAGAATAATAATAATAATAATAATAATAATAAGAAGAAGAAGAAGAAGAAGAAGAAGAATATAAATAATAATAATAATAATAATAATAATAATAATAATAATCATGATAATAATAAAATAAGAACAAAAAGTAGAATAGAAATAATAATAATAATAATAATAATAATAATAATAAGAGGAAGAAAAATAATAATAATAATAATAATAATAATAATAATAATAATAATAATAATAAGAGGAAGAAGAATAATAATAATAATAATAATAATAATAATAATAATAATAATAATAATAATAATTTTTACCATTACATAGTTCGTATTCATCACCATCATTAGCGTTCTGATGTCTGTCCATTAATAGTAAAAATTTCATTATTCAAATACTTACTCACGATAGTCTGGGAGTTAGTGTTCATAGGTTGGAAAACAACTCCTGGCCTCTGGCCTCCAGACCTTGCGCAAGCACAACAGCAGCAGACAATGATCCCAATAAAGACACCGAGCCCTACGAGGCCCCCGACCACAGAACCAACAATGACGCCCACACCAACTACACTGGAATGAAAGATACTTGTAGGAATTATTTGGGAAAATATTTCCACTGCAAGCACACATCTTTATAGATATTAGAAAACTGAATTTAGTGCGTATTGTACTGATAACATCTATCTTTAAATCCACACACACACACACACACACATATATCTATCTATCTATCTATCTATCTATCTATCTATCTATCTATCTATCTATCTATATATATATATATATATATATATATATATATATATATATATATATATATATATTCATTGTTTATTAGGTTTATTATTTTTTATTGCATCCTAATATAATGTAACATTTATGCTGGATATGACCTTACGGGAAACTTTTTTTAATTTCTACTTCACTTGATTGACCTTTTCATTTCCTTTTATGTAAACAACTGATACATAAAAACATCATTGTCTATGTGTTTGAAATTAATATCAGAAATATTATTAGTAGAGAGGCAAACCTGTTTACGTGGGTCAGGGTGTTTGGACGTTCCCAAGTTAAATTTATAGACTAAATTGTGATTTAGTAAATAAACATCAGGATCCTTTTTCAAGCATATTTTCCATATTTTTCTCCTAGAAATTGCTAAATGAGACATTCGCTGCAATTTATACTTAACTAAAATCTGAGACTTATATGATTAGCACTTTAATAATTATAACAAATAAGTCATCGCCTTCAGTTTTGGGACTATTTGGGATTTTCCTGAATAGTACCTGCAACAATTAATTACTAGTCAATACATAGTGCGATTTACTTAGCAATACCTTATGTTTGATTATCTTCTCATTTTTGCAGTGTATTCTAGGTATATATATATATATATATATATATATATATATATATATATATATATATATATATATATATATATATATATATATATATATACATATATATGTTTGTTGTGTTTAACTATTTCACTATTCTAAATATTTTGTTTTAATACAAATATATATCTATATCTATCTATCTATCTATCTATCTATCTATCTATCTATCTATCTATCTATCTATCTATCTATCTATCTATCTATCTATCTATCTACTTACCTACCTACCTACCGTCTGTCTGTCTTTCTGTATGTCTGTATGTCTGTCTTTTGGTCGGTCGGTCGGTGGGTCGGTAGGTCAGTCTGTCTGTTCATCTGTATGTCTGTCTATTTTGATATATATCATCTACATCTCTATATATGTATTTATCTCGCTATGTATCTATCTCTTTATCTATCTATCTATCTATCTATCTATCTATCTATCTATCTATCTATCTATCTATCTATCTATCTATCTATCTATCTATATATATATATATATATATATATATATATATATATATATATATGTATCTATCTTTCTATATATCTATCTATCTCTTTATCTATCTCTCTATCCATATATCTATCTCTTTATCTATCTAACTATTTATCTATCTATATATCTATATATATATATATATATATATATATATATATATATATATATATATATATATATATATATATATATATGAGTGTGTGTACTTACTCGCAACAAACGTCACTGGAAGAAGAGCCACAGCAGCCTTCTTCACAATATCGGTTGCCGTTCGATAGGATTGAATCGTAGTAAGGACAATATTCCCCAGCTACCGCAGAGTGAACTAAAGAGATAAACCTTTATATATATATATATATATATATATAATGTAGTGGCTAGCTCTAGCATTTAAACAATTTATACAAAATGTTTGTCCATGGGACCGAATGTAAGGAAGGTCGATGGAAACAATTTTGGCGGCAGATACTAGAAACGCATGAAAATCTCTTCCAACACATATGCTTCTTCGATCCGGGCAATAACACATAGGATGATTACCCTGTAGATAACGAGAACCGAATAAAGCGGACACCTTAAAAGTATGTATAATAAGCCAATCCACTCACATCCTTCAATGTCTAAAACGTGGGCGTTCTTCCCGTGGATCAAAACATTTCATTTGAGTAAAGAGTCTGAGCACATATATGATATAATAAGTATACAAACTGTAAAAAGTAATGTTTAAGAAATAGCAAGTGAATCCAATCATTGTCTGCTGATTTTCTGTATGTATTATTATTTTGCATTGCCATTTATTTTCATATTGTGATGACACATGCCTTACAAAAATATGTGAAGTAAAGTGAAGACCTGCCTTTGTGTTCTTTTGGGAGGAGATATATTTAAGAAATCTCCGCAGTAGCAATAACGCCCTGTTAGTGCGTAAACGTTACGCTGTATAAATTTGGAAGACAACCCAGCTGCCCTTTTATCTACTATTGATGCGAGAATACTTTGAGAATGTCACATTAGAGGTAGATGTGGGGCTATGGTCGACTATAGAAGCAAATCTTAAGTATATGTAAAGAACTTAATTACTATGTCACGCTTACCAGTAGACCAGAATGGCGACGGACAGACAATTAGTTAAAAAATTAAATCAATTGCTAACGACGAGTTGAGGTAGGAATGGCTCAGTTAGATGAATTTGTTGAGCGAAGTGTTAGTGAACACAAGGAGTAACTAGATGTGAAAGGAGAGACAGTCGGACAGGCTTCAACTTAACCAGATTGCATGCCGAGAACGATAAAATACGTTAGTTATGGAGAGACTGAGGATGGAAGCAGAGTCCAGGAGGGTTGAAGATCTGAATGAACGTTCAGGACCAACAAGCAGGCGATCGGATATCAGACAATCAATACTGATCACCTTGTTTATGTTCGAAGACCAGGAATTATTTACCGTTTTTGACTCAGTTTGAAAAGTTGGCACTGGTTCATCAGTTACCCAGAAAACTAGGCTGTCAATGTTTTGACTTTCTTACAGCGAGCGGCGAAACATATATACCATAGTATGAAGTTGAACGAGTTTGACGACTGCAAAGCTTTGAGGGATCCTCAGCTACGGCACTATCAGCTATTTTAGGAAATGTTTCAAACACTCTTTAGAGAATTGTCGAGACGAGTACCAAAAAGCACGCTCAATTCCAGTGGCGCGTACGCGTAATTTTGTACAAGCTCATGAGAATGTAAGGTACCGTGCCAACGTATTGTTACACGGACAGGGGTATTCACTTGACCGAGCGGTGTCAAACCATGGCGCGAGTCACGCTGGAAGTCATATATTTTCCCCAAACTTCCAAAGACTTCCGTACAACTTGAGTTGTAAAATGGAAAGAGAGACCTGTCTGCTATAATTAATAATCTTAGCTTTAATCAATTGGCGACCCAGAGGAGACAACCTGCCCAAGAGTCCATTAACCGCACCTTAGCATGGTTTTTCTTCGTTATTATCCTATTTCCGTACCGCAAGCCCGTCATGCCATAGAAATCCCACTAGTATTCCCTTACTAACTGGGAAATATTTAACTGCACGACCCTACGCCAGTCAATCCACAGAATTTCCGGCGTATCACGCTCATTTACATACGCCCATTTTCCACTATGGACACATGAAAGGTACCTACCAAATTCCAAATTATTGATTCCATTATATTTCCCCCATAAATACTGCCATTTCAATCACACTACTTTTATACACCGCGGAATTTTGCCGGTAATATGGCCTATGTTACTAAACCAGGGACAGTCATTCGGCTTGTACCCAAATTCACTACTAACGTCCCCAGCATGGTTCAAAATCACTAACACTAGGCTCTGTGATGTTTGCTTCTACTAACTGGCTAACTATTTCGGGCTAGTAATGTTTCCATGGCACCAAAGACCAAATACTCACACAAATTTAAAACGGGATGCTGTCAAATACACATACTCCAAATTTATTACATTACCCCCGCCTTTAAAAGATCACTCGTCCACGAGTGGCACAAACGTCACATTTCTGTGGTCTAAATCACAATTTGATGTTTTGTTTTTTGGTTTTTTTTGCTGTTTTTTTCGTCTAAATTCAACCCCACACCCGATAAACGATTACCAATATGATTATATACAACAACAAAACCTATACAAAGTTTAATCAAGTTGAATCCATCCTGAAATAATGTTTCAACCACTTAGTCGGGTTCAAACTCCCTCACGAACTCCTCGAAATTGACTGCAATAAACACACGTCTCTAAGCATAGGTCTCTAACAACAGACAACAAATGTCACACAGAACCATTCCCCTTTACATTACAACTCTGGTCTGGAGATTGCGTTTCCACCAGGACACACGTTCTCCCAATAGACCTTGGTACACCTGTACACATCACGAGGTTAGAGACTGCGTTTTTCAGAGACACCTTCTCTTACTAACCTCCAACAAGTCAACCATGACTGAAATACCCAAATATTTTTCAACTCAGTCTGTTGCCAGACGATCCTATTTTCTCACTGCTAATTCCACACCTATGGTGATCTAAAACCCTATTCCCAAACGCAAAAGTTTGGAACACTATCACATAACGATTCAACTATAATTGCGGTGTGCACTATAATTTATTCATGCTGCTAAATAATTAACACGTGCTTTGATTTGTCCTTCACAATTTTCCAAATTGACACCATTCCATTCATGCAGACAAGTCAAACTATGCATGATGAAAACCTCGCTGGACCATATATGATCATGAAGATGCGTGTGGTCTATCTTTCTCTCTTTCTTTCTAATGTACACTGTACAAATCAATTCTCAACTGGCAAGTCGCTAACAGTTCAATGACAAACAAAATACAGGATCCGTCCTGTACTCCCCACGAGGTTAGAGAATGTGTTCTTCAAATGAACCGCATCCTCTTAAGAACCTCAACAATAAGTCAGCCATGACTTCAACGCCCAACTGGCGCAACCACATTGTCACTAACAGAACGCTAGACTTGACACTGCCTTTTCAATCATCATTTTACTACTTAAACGTACCCTACAGCAACACAAAAAAAAAATAGACCACCAACCTCCAAACAACCATACATAATACTTTTTTTTCCCATTAATTTAGCCATGTTTCTCTCCAAGCACAATTCAAACAACTAGACCTAATTTACCACCTGGTTTCGTGCAGTAAACAACTTCTAGAACTTTCCTGCCCTAACACCACATGATTACAAATGTATCCAACTAATATATACAAAAATAAAACACGAAGCAAGACCGACATCTGTCGTCACAGAATTTGAAAATAAAAAACAAAAAATAACACAAATAATCACACTATTTACATAGCCTTTGGGCGCATTCTGATTTAATTTAACTGCGCGGCTTTTGATGTCACCCCTTGACAATATGTCTCAACCCATCCATGTAATAATCACGGGGAAAAAATATTATTCACCCATCCATAACTTTTATTTGCCGCTTCTACCGGTGTATTACGCTTATATCAAATTTTGGAGTTTTACTCATTGTCAGTGCTACTAGAACATGACATATCTGAACTCGTTTACGATTTATGTATGTTGTTCTTATCGTTCTTAGTGCTGTTGTTGTTGTCACTGATGTTCTATTTGTGTTATCCTCGTCATTGTCTTCTGACTATTCATAGCCTCTACATGCAGAACTTACTGGCTTCTGTCTTACGCCGGCACGCAGGAAAGCCTCCCATTCAACCCCTACTCTGATGGCTTCTTGCAAACTACTAGGGTGATGCCGCCAAATTTCAAGTTTTAGGTTTTCATCTTGTACTGACCCTAAGAAATGGTCCTTTGCAAGCCTATCGCAGATATCAGGCGGGCAACCAGGATATGCCAAAGAAACCAGTCTCTGTATCGATTGACTTAATTCAGGGAGCGTTTCTCCTTTTTCTGAAACAGCTTCGAAGCTGTGCCTTGTAGTACTTATCTTGGTTACGAGGCGCAAAGCGAGCTTCCAATGAAGTTTTCAATTTCTCAAATTCGACTTGACCGGGCTGGACATGGAGATCGGTTCAGACTTGGAGAGCGTCTCTCCTTAAACACGCTGCCAAACGCAATCCCTTTTCAGTTTCGCTCCATTCATTAATCATAGCGCAGTGTTCGAAATGTTTCATATAGTCGAAATAAGATTGAGAACCAACATAAATGTCTGCTTTAACTGTTGCCTTATTTCTAGTTGGAGCCGCAGAAGCACCGAGTTCTGTTTTTCCAGTTTTGACCCTCTTGGTCAACTGCAAATCTGGCGTCTCCCTTATTTCCTTAACCTCACTGCGGCTCCCATTCGAACATTTTGTCAACAAATGACCCATGGTGGTACTTAATCTGTCAAACTTGTCCGTAATGAGTGTGTCAATGGTCTGAAGCAGATCATCAGTAGGCGAACTACTCGCTCTCTTGGATAATGAATACGTGGTTCGATCATAAATGTCTGCCTTCACGTTCTCAGGCGCACTCTCTTTAATGGTTCTGAACCGCAGATCTTCAGCCGATCCATCACGTGCACGTCCATTGCCACTATCGGCCTCGCACGGAGTTGAAGTCGCATAGCATTGAACACCACTGTCTACGTCTACTAACTTTCTTTGCCTCCTATCAATAGGCGACAATGGCGACAAGAGTCGCCAATGCACAGACTGTGGTAAAGGCGTATTCAATAATGAGGTAGGTGTACCTCTGCCTGTAGCCGTCATACTAATTTAAAATACTCTTTCAATACTCACAATTTATCTGTGTCGATGTACTTGGTAGCACACTACCAATCGCTACTTAAAACCAACGAAACTGTATGCGGTTGTTATTGTTATTATTATTATTATTATTATTATTATTATTATTATTATTATTATTATTATTATTATAAGCCACCGAATCCCTTACTGAATTTCAATAAATACAGCATAAGGTTTATGAATCTGCCAAATACAGCGGGGAGAAGGTGTTGTCAAACACACGTTATTTTGCTTTTATTAATTGTTCTTGTAAACTAATAACTTTAAAAAAAAATAACCATCCAATTTCTTCCCTCTAACATAAGTCAATACCAACACAGCCGACCATCATAAATGTCTCTCCACATCTCGCAATCTGCGCGCCCTACTAGATATACAATTCTTTTATTATCGCTGTATTATATCCTAGATAAAATATTCCGTCCTGACTGAACATAAGTACTCCTCTTAAAGCTCTTTATCAGCAGCAAATGCTTATATCTACTCTCGCCTTTACTAAATGTCGCGAAATCACAATAAACGAAATTAGAGGCGCACTATCCATAACATTTCTTTCCTCTTCTTTCCAAATGCGAAACAATATTCTGTTTCACACATAATAAAACCGAACTATTTACACATATTCCAAACGGCTGCCACCAGAAATTTTCTTGTTACACGCCCAGGGGTATTCACTTGACCGAGCGGTATCAAACCCTGGCGCGAGTCACGCTGGAAGTCATATGTTTTCCCCAAATTTCCAAAGACTTCCATACAACTTGAGTTGTAAAATGGAAAGAGAGACCTGTCTGCTATAATTAATAATCTTAGCTCTAATCAATTGGCGACCCAGAGGAGACAACCTGCCCAAGAGTCCATTAACCGCACCTTAGCATGGTTTTTCTTCGTTATCATCCTATTTCCGTACCGCAAGCCCATCATGCCATAGAAATTCCACTAGTATTCCCTTACTAACTGGGAAATAGTTAACTGCGCGACCCTAGGCCAGTCAATCCACAGAATTTCCGGCGTATCACGCTCATATACATACGCCCATTTTCCACTATGGACACATGAACGGTACCTACCAAATTCCAAATTATTGATTCCATTATATTTCCCCCATAAATGCTGCCATTTCAATCACATCACTTTTATACACCGCGGAATTTTAATATGGACTATGTTACTAAACCAGGGACAGTCGTTCAGCTTGTACCCAAATTCACTACTAACGACCCTAGCATGGTTCAAATTCACTAACTCTCGGCTCTGTGATGTTCGCTCCTACTAACTGGCTAACTATCTCGGGCTAGTAATGTTTCCATGGCACCAAAGACCAAATACTCACACAAATTTAAAACGGGATGCTGTCAAATACACATACTTCAATTTGTTACAGCATAAAGGCATATGTAATGAAATTTTGAAAGAGAACATCATAATGACATACAGAAACGACGTATTAGTGTTGTTAGCGGAGAGTGAATTCTCAACATTGGATGATATAAGCATGATGGCCGAGCGCTGAGAGATCGCACTCTCATCCAAACACCTGGGGTTGCAGAGAATGATCTGAAATCGGAGAGCATGAAAAGACTACAGATGTGGCACGTCAGTCAGAATGGTCAGAATGGTGAAAAACTAGGGACATAAATCTAAGCCGAGAACATTTATGTGGGTCTTGCAAAACTTAGGGGCAGTAAAGGATACCTCGCGGAAGAAACAGTGAATCTAGAATATATATATATATATATATATATATATATATATATATATATATATATATATATATATATATATATATATATATATATATATATATATATATATATATATATATATATATATATATATATATATATATATATATATATATATATATATATATATATATATATATATATATATATATATATATATATATATATATATATATATAACACTAGAACATATATATGGGGGGTGCAAGGTCTGGGCCTGACGTCCCGCTTACCAAATGGAAGTATAGCGTCTATCATAGCCTCTCCTTTCTAGGTGTAGTGAACGCTGCAGGACCACTGTCCTGCTCTGATAGACAAGAGGTTACGTGCATATAGCCTCTCCTACACTATTGTGTCCACAACAGCACCTTCACGCGGGGCCCCGTTTTTTCACAGAGCCTGTTGTGTGGCGCGACCGAGTGCTCGGCGATATAATTGGGAGGGCAGACTGGGCTCATTAGCCTTGGCAGGCAGCCAGTCTAAGAGAAGCGACATTGTGACTCCAAACCCGGGTAGATGAAGCTCGTTAGCCTAGTCAAGGCAATTTTTCTATGAGAAGAAAACTCTGATTGAAAACCATTGGTTCCACTGCCTTGTGGATTTCTTCGGGAGAAGGAAAGGATACGGGAGTAAACCCAGACAGAAAATCCGGAGTGGAGCTCCAAGGCGGCTGGATGTCGACTACGACTTCCTTCCGGCAGCTCCTGCATCCAAACTGGTGCCAAATGTCATGCTCAGCATTCCTTTGGACCTAACAAGCAAAGACGAGAGGGAGATCCTGAAGCCTGGGCAACCCAGGATCTCCATATTCCACGCCAAGGCTTGCGCCCTGTAGAGGTGACTCTAGTCTCGCTACTAAGTGAGGAAACAACACGGAATCTGACAGTTTACGGGTTATAAGTCCCACCCGATTGGCGTAGGGAAGGGGTGCCACGGGTCAGCTTTGACGGTGGGAGGGATCATCGAGTCCCACTAGCCAACTACCGCCCGCCTCAAGCCGGGCAGCCCCCAGTCAATAAGGTGTTGACCCGCCATCGTCTGCCTGCTCCAGTGGGTGTCTGAAGTTCAGTGTGCTGCTTAACATGGCAAGCAGACGAAAATTCCACACCAGACAAAAATAAAAAGAAACAAATAAAGAAGACTCCAGCTCTTCGATTTGCAAGCTGGAATGTGCGCACTATGTGTACAGGCATCTCCGATGACCTCAGAGAAGTGGATGACACCAGGAAAACGGCCATCATCGATCGAAAACTCACCAAGGGAAATATCAGCATAGCTGCCCTCCAGGAAACTAGACTGGCATTTAATGGCTCCCTCAGAGAGGAAAACTATACTTTCTTCTGGGAGGGTCGCAAACCTAAGGAGTCCCGTCGGCACGGAGTGGGCTTCGCCATCAAAAACAATCTTCTGGGCTTGGTTGAACCTCCCACAGGGGGTACTGAGCGTCTCTTGTCCATCCGCCTCACCAATAATGCATGTCCTGTCAACATCATTAGTGTCTACGCCCCCACCCTCTCGTCTTCAGAAGACACCAAAGATTAGTTATATGGGCAGCTGGATGAACAGGTTAAAAGATTCCACAAACACGAATCACTTTTTCTCCTCGGCGACATCAATGAAAGAGTACGTGAGGATCATGAATCATGGCCTACTTGCCTCGGATATCATGGTACTGGAAAGACCAACGAAAATGGCCAGAGACTGCTGGAGCTGTGCACCTACCATCACCTGTGCATGACAAACACTTTTTTCAAGAGTAAGCCACAACACAAAGTGTCATGGAAACACCTCAGGTCCCATCACTGGCACCAACTTGACTTGGTCATCACCAGGTGCTCTGCCTTTAACAGCGTCCTCTCCACCAGAACCTACCACAGTGCAGACTACGACTCCGACCATGCCCTCGTGAGCAGCAGGGTGAGACTACAGCCATAGACACTACACCGTTCAAAACCAAAAGGACACCCACGCATAAACACCGCACAGATGCCGGTTCCTTCCAAGGTACTGGAGTATGTGTCCGCCCTGGACAAGGCTCTCCAGGACCTGCCAGAGCACGACGCCACAGCCATGTGGAACGCCATGAAGGGTACCATCTACAAAACAGCCATGTCCACGTCTGGCAAAAAGGAACGACCCAGTCAGGACTGGTTCAACGCACACATAACAAGGATGGAACCACTAATGGAGGAGAAACAAAAAGCCTTTATAGTGTACAAAAAAAATTCCCCAATGAACGGACGCATGTTGCTATTAAACGTGCTCGAATCAACACCCAACGCATCGCAAAACAGTGCGCGAACGAGTACTGACAACAACTGTGTGAAGGAATCCAGCGCAGTGCCGAGACCGGAAACATAAAAGGTATGCACAGTGGCATCAAGAAGGCTCTAGGCCCTACAGTGAAAGGGGTCACTCCCCTGAAATCCATGATGGGAGAGAAGATCACAGACCGTGGGCAACAGATGGCCAGATGGGTGGAGCACTACTCAGAGCTATACTCCCGTGAAACGGTAGTCACTTAAGCAGCACTCAGCAGCATAAAGAATCTTTCCATCATGGAGGAGCTTGACGAAGTGCCAACCTTAGAAGAGCTCAGCAAAGCAATTGACACCCTCCCAAATGACAAAGCACAAGGTAGTGACAGCATCCCACCCGAAGCTATCAAATGTGGGAAACCAACGCTGCTCCAACCATTGTACGAACTACTTTGCCTCTGCTGGGAGGAAGGAGCAGTCACCCAAGACATGTGTGATGCCACGATTGTGACCCTTTATAAAAACAAGGGCGACCGCAATGACTGCAATAATTACAGAGGGATCTCGCTTCTGAGCATCGTTGGTAAAGTGTATGCCCGCATCATACTAAACAGGCTGCAGTTGCTGGCAGACCGTGTGTACCCAGAATCCCAGTGCGGCTTCAGAGCAGGCAGGTCGACAACAGACATGATCTTCTCTTTACGACAACTGCAAGAGAAGAGCAGAGAGCAAGGTCAACCACTCTAAATGATGTTCATCGACCTCACCAAGGCCTTTGACTTAGTCAGCAGAAAGGGCCTTTTTGAAGTTCTCAGTAAGATCGGTTGCCCTTCAAAACTCTGCAGCATGATAATCTCTTTCTATGCAGATATGAAGGGAATAGTCCTTTATGATGGATCTTCCTCAACCTCCTTCCCAGTTAACAGCGGTGTGAAGCAGGGCTGCGTTCTGGCACCAACCCTTTTCGGGATCTTCTTCTACTTGCTTCTGTCGTATGCCTTTGACTCGTCCACTGATGGCATATGTATACACACCAGGTCCGATGGGAGGCTGTTCAACCTGGCACGACTGCGCTCAAAGACGAAAGTGAGGGCTGCGCTCATCAGGGAGATGCTTTTTGCAGATGACGCGGATCTTGTGGCACACACTGAGGAAGATCTTCAGAGACTGGGGGACCGTTGTGCTGATGCCTGCATGCAGTTTGGACTCACCATCAGCCTGGAAAGAAACAAAGGTCAGCGTGCAAGATACCACCATTGCCCCTACAATAAAATTCAACGGTGTCACCTTGGAAGCAGGCAACAACTTTACCTACCTGGGGTCAACCATCAGGAACACTCTCTCACTCGATAAGGAGCTGGACATATGGCTTGGAAAGGCAAACACCATCATGTCACGGCTGACCAAGAGGGGTGGGAAAACGACGCGCTAACAGTGCAAACCAAAGTCAAAGTTTACCAAGTCTGCATTCTCAGCACCCTTCTCTATGGAAGTGAGACCTGGAATACCTACATGAGGCATAAGTGTCGGCTCACCTCCATCCATATACGGTGCCTTAAACGCATCTTGAAAATCAGCTGGCGGGACCGTGTCCCAAAAAGCGAAATCCTGCAGCGTGCAAACACCCACAGCATGTTCTCCCTTCTGAGCAAACGTCGCCTTCGATGGCTGGGACACGTCCGACGAATGGAGGATTGGAGGCTGCCAAAGTACATCCTATATGGACAGCTGGTCACTGGCACAAGAAGAGTCGGCCGCCCCTCACTCCGTTTCAATAATGCATGCAAGAGGGACCTGAAGGCATGTGACATTGCACCTGATGGCTGGGAAGTGCTGTCCGAGGACCGAATCACCTGGAGACTGACAGTAAGTAAAGGTATCTCAGTTGCTGATAGGAGGAGAGGTCAGTTGGCAGCAAAGAAACGAGTCAGAAAGGGCCACGTGACAGCAATCAAATCAACTCGGGTTTCCAAGCATGTCTGCACAAACTGCAAGAGGGACTGTAACTCGTCCATAGGTCTCCACAACCACAACAGACGATGCCAACAACCCAGAGACAGACGACACCCCAAGAGCGCTATCTGCATGGTCTCCCGAGACTAAAGCGCCAACGATGATTATATATATATATATATATATATATATATATATATATATATATATATATATATTTTTTATATATATATATATATATATATATATATATATATATATATATATATATATATATATATATGTGTGTATGTATTTATCTAGGTATTATTAGGTGTACAGCGATTTACATTAATATTATATAGATGTACTATAAAAGCGGTATATATATATATATATATATATATATATATATATATATATATATATATATATATATATATATATATATATATGTTCACATGCACATTAAGCAACAACATGTCTGAAGATTATATTTTATAGAGCACTTCAGGATATTTACCTTCTGATCCAAAAATCTCTGAATAATTGAACGGTTTACCAGCAAAATATGTTTAGATTAAAATGCTAAATTGAATAAGGTATGTAAGCAAATATCCAATTTTATTTCACTAATTCAATCCACCGAGAGACAAAAACTGTATCCAAACAGTATTAATAAGTTAAATGATTGATGCTATAATTAGGATAGTTACGTTCTCCAAAGTTCTAAAGTACAGGATCGGCTGTAGTCAAATTCATTTTTCAGACTTTAAAGCTATTCTCTATTTTTTCCAAATCCTATAACAGTACCAGTAATAACACACAAGCCGTCGTTTTCACATATTTGTAACAAAGTGGGTATTGTAATAAATGAATAACTGAAACACAATGTGTGAAAGATGAAAATGTAATACATTAATTAGTAAAACAAAATGTATGTAGTAAAAATACAATGATTCTCACACACTCTCAATAGATAATTGATCAAATCACTATACACTAACATTCACACATTGAAAATAAACCAATAGTGTCTCTCTTCACGAAACTTCAGTTTCAATTAATAGTACACACTAAGATATTCATATAGTTTCACGTATAGAGTAGGCTTGGGATTCAAACAGTCTCAAGTTTTCAAAATACGTTAAAAAAAATATGCACTGTCAGTAAGATGCACAAAATCTTCTGGAATTCAACTAAAATTGAAAAATAATTTCAGATAAACACAAATATACCAATTTAAATAACAATTGGAATAAACATATGCTTATTGACCCTTGTCCAGTAGCACGATTCATCCACCGATAAACCGCACAGTTTCACCACGTTCTTCTGGTTGACCTACTCTTTTGTATCGGCCGCTCACCCCTTCATGGATCCACTACATGTACAGTCAGTCATACGTACACACGTACAAACAGCATACAGCACACTTATCTTAGCTACGTCTACAGTCATGGCTTCACCAAATGTACAGATATACGTATATACATATATACATCTAGGTAGCTAGTTTCATCACCTCGTAACTACGTACCCTCGTAACCACCCCGTAATCTTGTAACCACCTCATAACCACCTCGTAACCTCGTAAGCTACAAAAAACCAAACTGGTAATAATAATGAGTTCTGGAAAATACTAATGTATTAAAGTCTTCGAAATAACTTGAAATCCTCAGTTCACAACGTTTCAAATATCCGTTGCAATAAATGAATCATTACACGATATGACAATACAAGCTCAATAACTGCGCATATACAATAAAATATAAATTTAACATTCACTCCTATTGCTTTTTGAAATACCACGATAAAATATGTGCTCTTATCACCAGATGCAAAAGATCACTGTCGATATTCTTTCTTAATTCAAACGAAAGTGAGTAATATTCAGGGTAAATACCCGTGCATATCGTGATAATGTCCGTAACCGCAAGTAGTTTACGGCGGCGAGGCATAAGTTGGTTCCGTCGCTCGTGTAAAAGAAAACTCCTTTTCATCACCAACAGCGCAGTGCGCATGCACAACACAAATAATCAGATATTTCTGAGGCAGAAAAAAACAGTTTTTTTCCTCTCTAATTATGTGACAATCGTCATTAAAAAAAGGTTGTATAGTGTTGTTCGTTATTTGCATTAAATTATTTAAAAACAGTGAGTTAAGGTGATGACCCAAGAATCCTTCAAATCCCAACCCAACCTCAAAAGATTCATCCAGGTGATGATTAGACAGCTACATTAATAACTGAATATGTACGTATAGCCCCAACCGTTATATCATGCAACTCAGTTTGTGATAATTGATGCCACAACATTTAAAACAGCAGACACAGCAACACTAGCAGCATTAGCTTTTATAGAATACGCCACGGAATATAATTTTAAGTTATTAAACAGAACTGGTAATATTCTATACTATTTTTGATTTAATTAGAAATAATGCAAGATTCGTATGCTGACTCCGACACTCCGTAACTCTCATTTCATTGGACGATCTATCAAATTGTGCATGAGTCACTGCAGGCAGTTTTGTCTCTTAACTTTTCTCTTGTAACATATTCCGAGTACTTACTGGGAATAGTAATGTTTACCATCTTCAGTTGTGAAAACTCTACGTTATGTAGCCTCCGTTTCGATGTAAATTCTGCTTAATATTGTACACAACAGATTATTACAAAAAAATGCGCCATCAGTATCTGCGTAAATTATTGATTTTATCACATATTGTAAGAACAATCAAACGCAGAAATTGAGTCATTCTCCAGGTAATCAGTATTTATTACAGAAAAAACTAACTAAACATACGATATTATTTTGACCAGAATGCGGGTGGCTTCATTTGCTAGTTTGACAAATCTCTTCATGCAAGGAATATATGAATAAGACTCCTCTACATCTTCTTACAAATAATGTGGGCTGCTACATATGTATACATACTGACTTATTTGGACTTTTCTTGTGCGTTACCCATTAGATCACGCATACTCAAATCATGTATTCCGATTTATAAAATTCGGGCCATATTTTTATTTTATTTTGTTCAGGATCTTTTTCAGATTTGTTGTTTGTAATATTTCACCATTGCTGTGGATTTTCATCAGGAAATAGCTCTTTTTGAGGTGGTATATCATGAGCCATTCGTAATATTACTTTTTTCAGTTTGTTGGAAAATTACATATCCTTGCAAGGTACCAAGTCCGTCCCTATCCATTGTTTCCTAAACGTTTCTAAAACACTAATTAGTGGATATGCTATCGCTATTATGTTATTTTACTTTGTGGTCGCTACATAAACTACAACAATGCAATGTTATCTGAGTCTCCACACTGTGATTACGTCTGCCGCCATGTAAGCTTGCCGACCATAGTATTATTAGTTTGGAATACAAGGAGAGTTTCTTTTCCCCGACTTGCCTTGTCACGGTGCAAGATTATTTTCTATTTAATTTCGTGTTGTTGGAGTAAATATTTGAGACCGTAACATGGTTGTCGAGGTATTTCATTCCTGTATGTCTTAATCGTCTACATGCCTAATATTTTCCCGTCTTTGGTTTCGACTGTTTGTTTTATGGAGGCATATTCTGGTTGAGGTTGATGAGTGAGCCGCTAGATCACGAATGAGCACTGGTTGGACTCCAATTAAAAGTCTTGCCGCTGTAGAAATCGAAGACGGCGATGTTGACAAGCACTCACATCCTCAACGGTCGTATTTTCAGGGAATAGAGATTCAAGTAAAATAGAATTAGGTTTCCGACGTCAACATTGAATGTATCGCGATCGTTTTCCTCGGACGTGCCAATAAGGTTGTTGTGGTCTGCCAGACTTGTGGCATGACCACAAAAAGACTACTCGTTCTTCTGGAGAGAGAGAGAGAGAGAGAGAGAGAGAGAGAGAGAGAGAGAGAGAGAGAGAGAGAGAGAGAGAGAGAGAGAGAGAGAGAGAGAGCTGCTGACATCACGCAACCCAGACTGTTCTGCACGTAGACTGACAGCTGGACCGATGGATACTTTCACTGATCCTGTGTTTAGCGCGCACGAATGTATCTTTTTTGGCGCCGAAGAACTAGAAAACAAACACGACACCAGAGACAATGCTGGTTTATTTTCACCTTCCCAATGCTTAATCTCAACTAAAGTCGCATGCCCTTGAAATTGACTCTTTTGCCTTGAGAACAAATTTCGCTCGCACCTGTAGATTTGAAAGCAAGACACCGGATGAACATTGTTGATATTTCACGGTTACTCGACGTAAAATGTTTTTTTTTTCCGAAAATCTGTGAGAGACATAGGTTCTACATTCAAAGAACAATAGAGTTTTAATATAACTCGATCCCTCATCTGTAAATGTTTTGTATTTATGCTTTGTTGTACAGTACTTCTTTTATTCGACAAGCTAATTCGAGGCCTTTTCACGTGACGTGGCCTTCCAAGCTCGTACAGCCCTTATGCAATAGGCGTCAATTTATGAAGCACCTTATATCTGGAACCAAAATAATTGTTTCCGTTAGTCAGCACGTGCGACACGAAGTTCGCAGTCCTTTTGGCTAGCAGTCGGACAACTGCTACCAGATTCCAGCTCTAAAGATGTTTGTAAACAAGTACGTATCCTAGCATAATGAGATCCAGGAAAAACCTACGCCGGGGCGGTGCTGGGCAAGTCTATCGGTGTCGAAGCGATGTATCACAATCGTTGCCTTTGATAAAGATGTGTATGATGCAACAGTCCTTATCTGCGACACATCATTTGGAATTGATGTTACGCGGTTGTTGGTGATGTAGACGTTCGCCTTCGCAATATCACCAGACATGATGCAGTGGCTATGATTGTTATTATGTTGCCCATCTAACATCATGTCATGGTACTCGATAGCGTTTTTCTAGTCACGATCAAGTTTATACGGCTATATGGCGTCGTCGATGTTGTGAAAAAATAATATTGCGATAAAATCAGATATCTGGGAAGAGTGATGCTACAATGATAAGGGCATTCATGTTTTCCCTATAGCACTAGTTGAAACAATTAGAACTGTTAATTATAACAGAACAATCTGATGGCAGTGACCCTAGGGTGTGAGAAACCTTATCTGCTTTCATGTGCCAAGTATCAGGTTTTGGAACTGTACTGAATTATGGGCTGGGAAAGTGGCTTTAACAAGTTTCACAGACTTGAGAGGGGAGAGGTTTTGTAGCTTTCAGTGTGAAAGGATCAATTAGATTCTCTTTCTCTCTATTCTAACGGTTAGTTAGATGTTAACTCTACAGAAAGTGGGGGTTTTCTTGTGTAATGCAACACTAGGCTAAAGGTGTGTAAATAGGGTATATTGTAAATAAACATGTAAATAGCAAAAATATTTGATGGATTTATTTCGGGACCCATCCCCTTACAATATCATGCCTTATATGGAGTCAACAATACTCAGCGACCTTTCAGAGTTTTCAGCTGAAACTTTGTATAGCATCAGTGCTATGTATACCAAATTTAATTAAACCTCTAACATTATGATAAGCATATTTAATTATTTGGATTTAAAATTTAAATTCTAACAAAGTTATAGAATGCCGTCAATGATCATTTCCAATCGATTCTCGATTGGAGCTATGATGTTTAATTCTTGTATGGCCTCATGTTGTTTTAAATTCCTCAAAGATGCGCTGTAATCTTAAATTCTAGTGTATATCTCATTTACTATACTCAGGTAGACATTCGTGTTAAATTTATATAAGATTCCCGTGATTGTTACAATCACACATACAACTCAAGTACCCTCTTTTGCACAGAATTCCCGTGCTAAATTCTGGAGATTTTAATTTCACATTTGCCATATGGCTAAATGAAAAGTTCCGGTTAGATCATACAGTGTTGTCCTAAACATTTTCTTTCTTCCCTAACAACAACAAAACAAATATTGCGAAACTTGTTTTTTTTTATAATAATCATTATTATAATGAGCGTTCGTGTATGGATTGTCATCGTCAGCTCGGATTATTCATCAATTGTCGTATGAACTGGAATTAATAATAAAAACAACATGTTGTAGAAGAGTTAATCCTTTAAATTAAAAATTCAAACTAAGCCGGCAAATTGTATACTAGTTAAATAAACACATCTAATTCCAGTTTTGGAATAGGACGATATACAATAATGCATGTAAGGACTTTTTGGAATAGTCCAGATTTAATAGTCCAGATAATAACCCACGTTCCTCTTAAATTTTATTTGACTTAGATAATTCAATTTTATGTTTCATTTTACAAAACTTGTTTTTCTTTCCTTCCTTTTCTCACTTACTTTATTACAATTTAGTCGTATCTTATCGGAGTGTTTTTGATTGGTTGGAGAAAAGATGGTGATCATAAATATCCCATAGAAAACTAATGTCATGTAATAAACCCGTTCAGCATTAGTCTCTTTTAAAAACATATCTACTACAAAAGATGGGAAGGCGTGTGAGTAGGACACAATCGATTTCTAAATTAACACTTTTGTCCATAAAAAACAGCTTTTGTGATAGCATCCTTTGCAGATATAATTAAGTGAGGTAGCATTTTGTTTATCACAAAATTGGACAAATATATCCATTATGCCATAATACGTGTAAAACTAAAAGCAAAACAGAAACGTGATCACAGGCTTGCGAGTAATTTGACGACCCTGTTACCATTATAGAAATTATAATACAAGTTCTGCCAAGACAAAAGACAGTACATGTTCTAATATTTTAAACTACCTTGTAATAGGAGTATCTGCAAAATGGCGAATGCAATCATTTTTCCTCTCATGGATGCAATGTAGTCCATAGCACAGTTCCCTTCCCAATGTACACACTATGTTATCACACTTGGGGTAGTTTATGTAAATAGTTGGAAACTAATAATCTCGAAACCATGTGATCATTTTATCAGTGTGGGCGACACGTATCAGTTTTTATCTTAGCATCGTCTATACATGTAGGACAGGGTGCGGTCTGATGTGAAGTTGTTTGCAAATGGAAATGAGCACAGTTGGAAGAATGTTGTCATGCGTATATGCAACATTCATGTACTGTCACTGAAATTAATGTACATGTGGTCACTATTGAAACAATACTCTATATAAAGCGAACCTATCACAGTTATTAGAATAGTGAAAATGACTTTTGCTAGACAATAATAAAACGCAGCAAATGAGAGTACATCTGAAGTACAAATAAACTTACACCAACCAGTCATGCTAGAAAAAAATGGAATTAAAAGTTATTTTAAAAATACATATAATATAAAAGGTCTATTTTATAACAAATGATGAAAACTTAAAAATGATTTTCTTTAAAATGCAAACACATTGCAATTGAGAAAATGTACATGGGAAAATTAGCAACTGTACAAGTGACGCACTGTAGATAAATCGTTTATTTCCTAACCAGAGATCGTATAGAGCTATTATACATAATTAACTAACTGATATCGTAAAATATGATATCACTAGATTTATTATTATTATTGATTTATTATTATTATTATTATTATTATTATTATTATTATTATTATTATTATTTTTATTATTATTTATTTATTTTATACACGGGATGAAACCAGAGGCGTAGCCATGATATTTTGCGCCCGGGGACAAACTATAAAATTGGCGCCCCAGCGATCTTGTGACAGATTTATTATCCTTGTTTCTTATTATAATGTAACGTTGCAAGCCTCATTTTGGCGCCCCTGTACGTTGGCGCCCGGGGACATATGTACCCCCGCCCCCCCCCCCCCTCGCTACCCCTCTGAATGAAACTTAGTTAATGAAGAAATGAATGAAAGCAAATAATGGAATAAGGACGCCAAAAGGGCAATACAATCGTGAATTTAGTAATTACGCTATAAGCTAGACTGATCCAAAATAAATACAAACTGAATATTTTGATTATTAAAAACTTTTCTTCTTAATATGAATCATGCTAGTTGTATTCTTTAGCCGAATTCATTAATTTATGCACCAAGGATACACATTGTACAAAATATGTTGCCGTATTATTTTGTATACTTCAAGGACACACATTTTAAGAAAGTTTTGTTTAGATCTTCATCGATTAGCCATCATATATATATATATATATATATATATATATATATATATATATATATCTGTGTTTGCATGTACAGTAATATTCACAAAGCCTACAACCTGTGTAATATTAATAATTTATATACAAACAGATGCAGAGCAATATTTTTACTACAACAGTAAACAAAATTATATTTAGCGGTAGGTCCTCAGAATAAGTAATTTAAAACCGTGTTACCATATGGATACATTTAAATGTATCATTGCTAGCAACACAGTTATAATGATAGCCGTCGCACTTTTGTACTTTGTTCAACGATTATCAATATTCGAATGTATAGGAGACACGAGTAACCACATGATAGCTAACATGATTATCAACGAACTCGAATGGAAGGTAATTGCAATTGAGATGCTTTAATCTTTCTTTTATTTTAACTCTGCGTGTGACAAATGATACCCTGAGAATGTATTAGTATGGCCTATCTCATGTTGAACAATTGCAACATATTACATTGTTGATAATCACGGCCGATTTGGACATTAGAGAGGGATCAGTTATTAATATGGCCTATCTCATGTTGAACAATTGCAACATATTCGATTGTTGATGATCACGGAAGATTTGGACGTTATATAAGGTTCAGTTATTAGTATAGCATATCTCATGTTGAACAATTGAAACATATTACATTTTTGATAATCACGGCCGATTTGGACATTAGATAGGGATCAGTTATTATAATGGCCTATCTAATGTTGAGTATTTGAAACAGATTATATTGCTGATAATCACGGCCAATTTGCACATTAGATAGGGGTCATTTATTAGTATGGCCTATCACATGTTGAGCAATTGCAACATATTCGATTGTTGATAATCACATCCGATTTGGACATTAGATAGGGATCAGTTATTAGTATAGCCTATCTCATGTTGAATAATTGCAACATATTAGATTGTTGATAATCACGGCCGATTTGGACATTAGATAGGGATCAGTTATTAGTATGGCCTATCACATGTAGAGCAATTTCAACATATTCGATTGTTGATAATTACATCCGATTTGAACATTAGATAGGGACCAGTTATTAGTATAGCCTAGCTCATGTTGAATAATTGCAACTTATTAGATTGTTGATAATCACGGCCGATTTGGACGTTATATAAGGATGTGTTTCTAGTATGGCCTATCTCATGTTTAACAAATGCAACATATTATATTGTTGATAATCACGGCCGATTTGGACATTAGATAGGGATCAGTTATTATTATGGCCTATCTCGTGTTGAACAATTTAAACATATTACATTTTTGATAATCACGGCCGATTTGGACGTTAGATAAGGATCATTTATTAGTATGGCCTATCTCATGTTGAACAATTGCAACATATTCGATTGTTGATGATCACGGAAGATTTGGACATTATATAAGGTTCAGTTATTAGTATAGCCTATCTCATGTTGAACAATTGAAACATATTACATTTTTGATTATCACGGCCGATTTCGACGTTAGATAGGAATTAGTTATTAATATGGCCTATCTCATGTTAAACAATTGCAACATCTTAGATTCTTGATAATCAAGGTTAATCTGGACATTACATAGGGATCAGTTATTAGAATGGCCTATCTGATGTTGAACAATTGCAACATATTAGATTGTTGATAATCACGGCTAATCTGGACATTAGATAGGGATCAGTTATTACAATGGCCTATCTGATGTTGAGTATTTGAAACAGATTAGATTGTTGATAATCACGGCCGACTTAGACATTAGATAGGGGTTATTTATTAGTATGGCCTATGACATGTTGAGCAATTGCAGCATATTCGATTGTTGATAATCACATCCAATTTCAACATTAGATAAGGATCAGTTACTAGTATGGCCTATCTCATGTTGAACAAATGCAACATATTATATTGTTGATAATCACGGACGATTTGGACATTAGATAGGGATCAGTTATTATTATGACCTATCTCATGTTGAACAACTGAAACATATTAGATTGTTGATAATTACGGCCTACGTGGACATTATTTAAGGATCAGTTATTAGTATGGTCTATCTCATGTTGAGCAATTGCAACATATTAGATTGATGATAATCACGGTCGATATGTACATTAGATTGGGATAAGTTATTAGCATGGCCTATCTCATGTTGACCAATTGGAACATATTAGATTGTTGATAATCACGGCCGTTTTGGACATTATATAGGGATCAGTTATTAGTATGGCCTATATCATGTTGAGAAATTGCAACATATTAGATTGTTGATAATCACGGCCGATTTGGAATATGTGCATGTTTCTCTATTTTAAAGGAAATTTTATATTTGTGTAAAAATAGAATTGCAGATTATGCTTCAGTCTTAACTGCTATTTCAAGTTATCATCTTTACTCTTTCTGCCACTGTACAGATCACTGCCAGATGACATTTTGCATCCTTGATGAAATTTACGCGAGAAAGACTGATTGATTGATTGATATTTAACGGCGCACCAGCACTTTTAGGATATTTAGCGCCATACAACAGGTTGTATTTAAACATGGTTAAAAATACTAAAGGGTTAATATCGACCAGCGATATAAAAAAAAACAAATAGTTTAATATAAAATGACAAATTGTTAGTAACAGTAAAATATGAAGTTTCCCAATCAACAGGAGATATAAATTGTGGATATTGATGAAAAGATGTTGCAAAATAATTGGCGGTATTTGTATTAAATAAAAATGCACTAGGTGATGACATACAAGTTAAAGTTTAAAATAAAGATTTACTTCCTTCAGGAAATCTAAAATACAAGTGATAGATACAGTATAAAAAATTCCTTCATGTCATGTACATTATAGTACTTAACACGCGTAGGTTGCAGGTCGGAACACTCGGTCATAAAGTGCTCAACAGTGAATGATTCATTGCAAGAGACGCACTCTGTTGGATATTCACCTTTTAGTATGTGGGAGTGGGTTATGTATGATTGACCGATTCTGATTCTTGCAATGACAGTCTCCTCCCTGTAGGAATGAGTTAATTTCCCCAGGGTTGGTTTGATGGCATGAAGTTTGTTGTTGACTGCATGATCCCATGACGTCTTCCACTTCTGACGCAAGGAAATTTTGTTACAAGATTTAAAATCAGTAAACGGTAATTTAAAATTTGCTTTTTTTGGGATAGAGCCATCTTAGAAGCACGGTCTCCTTCTTCATTACCTCTAATACCAATATGGCTAGGTAACCAACAGTATACTATATTGTAGGAGGTACCAAGCTCTGTATTTTTGACGAGTTGATGGAATAATAATAATAGATTATCCAGTTTTCTATTGTGTAGCGAATGAAGCACTGATAAAGAGTCACAGAAGATAATAATATTTAAGACGCGTTTCTGTAATATAAATTTGAGAGCAAGGTCTATTGCTCTGATTTCCGCTGGAAAAAATGGACGCATCGAAGCTCTAAACTTGTGAATAGTTTGCCAATAATGTTGAGAAAGAAGGTCATGGTCACGTACTGTTGACATTAGAACATGTCGCAGCTCAAGGTGAATGTGAAAGAGAATTCAGTATCATTCGGAAAATGACATTAGATTTACATTGGTATGCCTCAGCCTGATCTGGCTAATGTATTTCACTTTGATCAAAGATAAATAGTCGAATAATTGTAATCTTTAATTGATACAATTCAATAATACTGACTGAAAATAAAACAAATTGACTTCTACACAATATCAATAGTTCTTTAAACGGTCCATATTGTGAGCGAGACGTGCATTTAGTGTAATATATTGTTTATTTGATCTAAAGAACAAATAACAAATAACAAAGAACAACAATGTATTTGTATCATTTAATTGTAACAGGAGATATTAACACTTTAGATAGACTTTATTGTGTAGACTGATTTAGATTACAACCACTAGAACCAATGTAATTTATACATCGGCAAAAACATTTCAAAAACCTAAATTGGATAGGAAACAATAAGGCAAATGTACCTATACTGGTATCTTCATTAATAATTGCATATGTAAAAATATAGATATATACTAAATCAATATTTTAAATATGTTGTCCATTATTGGTCATGGTGGCCTTTGTTTAGAAATAGGTGAGATTGTAAACATACTGAAATGTTGAAAACCAAATCAAAATACAGACATTGATGTATGATGTTGGCAAAATTGGAATATAATACGTGCATCTGGTTATTGAATAGGAGTTACAGTGCTAAAATTCGAGCAAATTCGAAAATTATATCATGTACAAAAGACATTGCTGAAAGCAGAAAAAGACCAAATGCATTGGCTATAACACATTTAGATGAATTGTTATGATACAAGCAATGTGTTTGCAGGTCCTTGACAATAAACTATCACCGGTAGCACGTATCAAAGTTAGTGCTGATAACTTTTAATCAGCAGTTTTTCAATGTTTATTTGCTTGAATGGAATTTTGGAGATATATGCTTGGTGAACGTAAAATATTTGAATCATATTTTATATATACATCGTTCGTATAATCGTGAATATCATCTTACGTTAAGCTGTCACAATATTTCAATGACATTTGACATGGAGAGTTCTTTCTTTCAGATGTCACTCTACATGGTTTCTTTACAGTGATATATCGTCTTTTAGATTATCATAACATTTGGTGATATAGTAACGTTTGCCTTTATTGGCATAGGAGTAAAATGGTACGTTAGGATTAAAAAGTGACCTCAATCAAATGTGTCTTTTAAAAACATAGATTTATTTCATGACAAATACGATTTCAAGGAAACGTATAACTGACATTCTCATTGATCGACAGATACATTAGCAAATTAAGTCTGTAATTTATGCACATGGAATGCATCAAGCGAACAAAATATAGTTACTAACACGATAAGGTGCACAATATTCATATGCATATTAATCAACATCCTACAATTTAACATTTTCAAACATAAAAAAAAATTTTATTTGCCGAGAAAACATCACCTATCCAGCTATCTCAAGTGCAATGAGAAAAATATGGAAGAAAGTTGCTATTTCAGCAAATAGATTAAACGTCTAGAAGAGATGGTATCTTTTACTATTTAGATGGATATGGCAGTGGATGTTCCAGAGGCACACTTGTAAACGGGACAGATCCTGCTTGGGCGACACCATTGGGATAGCCGACATGTCCGTACGGAGGCCAGGACTGGTTGACATTCCTTGAGCAACTGACGTGCTATTCACTTAAATGAATTAAAACAACACGTTTCCCTTTATTACAACCTTTACAATCAGTTACGATAAACGATAATATGAGTATAAGAATACTTATATATATATATATATATATATATATATATATATATATATATATATATATATATATATATATGTGTGTGTGTGTATATATATATGTATATATATATATATGTGTGTGTGTGTGTGTGTGTATATATATATATATATATATATATATATATATATATATATATATATCAATTATATACTGATGATATATATTGATATGTCAATCCACCATGCCATCTGTCTGTCTGTATCTATGGTTTCTATCGATACCTCAGACGATAGATCCATTTACTAAATATGTGTATCCATTTGCTACCTCTAATGATGCCATTTATAACAATTGTTCGAAGACAAGTATATGTGCATATCTATCTATCTATCTATCTATCTATCTATCTATCTATCTATCTATCTATCTATCTATCTATCTATCTATCTATCTATATATATTATGGTGTTTATACATATCTGCCACTTATACGAAAAATCTTTACTTAGACTAAGTATACGTGACAAGGGTATGTTCAAAGCAAAACATATATATATGTATATATATATATATATATATATATATATATATATATATATATATATATATATATATATATATATATATATATATATATATATATATATATGTTCTCTGTTCCATGATTATATCTCTTTGATGGTAATATTTATAATGACAGCAAATTATGTAGAATACATTTACTTAGACTAAGTCTACGTGACAAGAGCTCGAGCAAAGGTTACATCGGACAAATAAATTAATGCATTGCTATGTGTAAACAGTTGATAGCGATAGTCTTAACAACAAGGCTTAATAATGTATTTGGGTTATTTTTTTTTGCAGATGGGGGTTGGAAGATTCTATTAAAATACGGTAGCTTCCTATCGATTGAGCTAAGTCACCTGCATAACATGTTTCAGATCAATTGAGATCCGGAACATTGGGTATCTTCCAATATACTATCGCCGTACCAAATATGGGTGTATTAAAGAGAGACCGTTACAATAACATTCATTCCGAATCTGGAGTCATCCTCATTTTTTGTGTACCCCTTTTAAGTCTGCTTAAGGACTTTTTGCACTACGATATTATTCGATACACATACAAAATGCTTGGAATGTTTGTTGGATGTTGGAAGTGCCCAATAGTTTTGCTTATATTATGATTCTGAAACAATATTGAATTTACCAAAGGTGATTTTGATTAAGGCGTATTGACTACGCCAAGTTTCTTGTTAGACACGTGCATTGCATATTTTTTAATTTATCTGCAATTTTCATTTTTAAATTTGATATTTAATATATTTCTTAAGTTTAGAAAAGAAACAAATGGTTATGTCAGTTTCTGTTTGTTAGGTAATGGACATAGAGTCCAGCATACACATGTTATAATTATTTCAAAAATATTTTTGTCTTTAAAATTGAGATGCATTTATTTGTATACTTGCTGATGCATGCTCTTTAAGACTGCGAAACAAACAAGATCTCTCAACGTCAACTAAAGAAGAGAAATTTATTTTAAATGCTACTCATGAACTGTTAGAGACTTTGACAAAGGATGAATTGCTCCAACATGCCAGACAATATCAGGTTTTGGAGAGAAACACTTCTTGAGTTAAACAAGAAGAAAAATTGTTTTGGTTCAACATTAGCCAGAAAAAGTATTTTTGGTAAATGTGCGTTACGTTTCATTGGTAAGTCTCGGTCTTATTTACTTGCAATCTGTGCAATTGAATCTATAATAGAATAATAATATATAATATATATAATAATATATATATATATATAATATTATACATATAATGATTCTGAAACAATGTTTAGTTTATCAAAGGAGATTTTGATTAAGGCGTATTGACTACGTCAAGTTTCTTGTTAGACACGTGCATTGCATAATTTTTAATTTATATGCAATCCTCATTTTTAAATTTGATAATTATTATATGTATTAAGTTTAGAAAAGAAACAAATGGTTCTGTCAGTTTCTGTCTTTTACCTAATGGGCATAGAGTCCAGCATACACAAAAATAGATTTGTTTTTAAAATTTATTTTGGTAAGTCTTGGTCTTACTCGCTTGCAAACTGTGGAACTGAATCTATAATATAATAATTAAATGTTGATGAGCATGAGTGAACTTGCGAAAGAGAAAGAGAAACGACAGATGCAAAGTCAGATAGATGTAACGAAATGTAGATTAAAATAGGTAAGCCAGTAAGAAAGAAACTGAATGAAAATTGGAAGAGCGGACAATCGATTTCCAAATAAAATCAAAATAAATAGAATGACATATGCATATTGATACAAGATAGATTCAAAATAAATCGCAAATCTAAAAAGAAGAATGAGAGAGAGACGATTTTAAAGGTGAAAGAGATCCACATTTAATTTAAAGAATAAACAGACAACACGAAGCACTCCATCCATTACGTTTTAATATTTACATCTTGCAAAAAATATCATTAGTACACACGTATAATGATAAACCCTAGGAAACCTGCATCGCTAGATTAAAAAATGTGGTGCACCAATGTGGCGGTTTTTGGAGTAACTAATTTTCATATCAAAAAAAGAAAAATGCTTAATAAATACACTTTTGAAATGGTAACTCAAGCTTTAAAATTAATCAAAGCGTCTACTAAAGCAAACGTAACTAAAGAGGATAAGTCAGAACAGTCTCATCTAATTCACATGCGAATCTAATAACGTTAAGTGACACAAAAGAATAAGACTGATGCTGCCAAGACAACATTATGGTAATGCAAATTATACCTTAGAAATTAACACTCTACGTCGTATTAAAACTGACTATAATATTGCACCAATTTATCTCATTACTCCAACTATGGTTACGAAAACAACTAGCCATCCTTTTAGTTTCGTTAGCACGAAATTGCTTTTGCGTATTATTAAACGTTAAATTAAATGTTAGATCGTCTTTTGGATTAAATCGTTTCCTTGTAATTATCCTGTCTCTCGTTTAGTTTCACTTTTATATGGTTTCGTCGATACATTTTTGCAATGAAAACAATTGACAGGTCAAATGATTCCACATTGCACGCTCACCATAAGGGAGAGTTGGACAATTACTCTCAAGAATAAAAGTATTATTTAAAAGATTTTATTATATGCAGTAGTGTCAGAATGGGCCATTTGCAGTTTTAGCCTTTATATGGCTTCTGATATATGCCACAGCCTGAATCCCCACATATCTCAACGCCAAGGGCTTGGTTGAATTGTTTCTTAAATTGCTATATTAAACATAAATCTCTTGCCGATACAGCAAAAATTGACCTTAATATAACTGGTCACTTGCCCATACAAAGGAGCTGCACACAAAATTTGTTAGAGTTGAGAATTTACCTAAATAATTGTATTAATTTATAACTGTGTTATAGTTTGGTCACTGCTCAATAGTTTGTCAGTGTCGTATAATCGGTGCAGTTTCTGTTTTCTTCCTTGTACAAATGGGTGGGGTAATAGACGCCATCGCTCCATGTTAATACATAAGTGGTGTGGATACGCTTGCTGAAATTCGGTGTCGACTCATAGAAGCGTTTTACAAGTAGCGGATGGCAAAGACGTTACAGAATAAACTGTTTAGCGTAGTCTGATCATTATTTAATTGCAACAATCTTATTCTTCTCACCAATGTGTTGATCCTGGCCGATGTGTTCGGGAGCTTTTGCGGCATTTCCATTTACGTGTCGATCCTGCACATTTTGCTTCGAGTCTCCAGGAATGGCATGCAATGTGGTGTTGCCCTAATACTAATATAGATGGAACTGCTCACTGACATCGATCAGCATATGTTTATTGAACGCATTCGTCTTGGTGATTTGCATATGATGCGTCACAGATATGGAAACACCATAAATCTAACGTGGACAGATATGTCACCACTGCAATTAGAAGTTAAATAAGTTATCGAAAACACATTTTATAAAAGCAATTATATTGGTTATATATAGAATGACCTGCCAAATCTCATATAAGGTCATAACATCAAACGCGAACACGGCTCTTTCTTTCAGTTTGAACTGGTACCCATTGTACATTTACATTATGTCGAAAATGCTCATATACGGTTCTAATATAACAAGGTGAAGCCGTTATACATAGATCTAGCTGCGATGCTGTAGACCGACACTTACTCGCTGTTGATACATGTTACATCCAATAATTATAGACACACAGTTATGATTTGTAAACAAACTTGATACATGCTATTAACCGAAAAATGGTCATTGGTACATTTAAAGATGAAATCCCGATTAAGCCAGTTAAGTATGCAGGACTGCGACATTAATTGTACACCATTGTAGCCGGACGAAAACAAAGGAATAACAAGAGCTGTTTCATAGTTAATTGTAAAGAAATATTTCCAACTCTAACTGTACAAGGAATGTCTTGTGGATCAACTTGAATTTGCGCATGCGAAAATTATAATACGGTCACTGTAACATGGGGTGTTTAAAGATGCACTAGTCTGAGCATGGCCACACTTGATACCACGCGACGGAACGCGTTGATTAGCATTGAATAAAAATACTTTCCGTACTTTTTAACATATATACAGGTCTAACAGAGTAAGTAGCACGATGATATCTACCTTCTCTTTAGGTGCATATCGATACTGAAAAAATGTGTCTCCGATTGGATACAATTATATCGGTAATTAAATCATTTTCTGACTAATCATGACGGTCTTTTCTGAATATCACTAATACCTGATACCAATTGTGAGTCCAATCTATAATTGTTTTGTACTACTATCACTAATGACAATCGTTTAACCCAGTTAAGGGACCGATTCGGTCCGATTACCATGTAATTGTAAGTGTGTCATCCATCACGTCGTTCACGGACTCGATCCTGTGAATGAAAAATATGTTTGGTTTGAGGAATTTCATTATACGTTTGGACATCAACCCAACCACTTGAAATTATTCTTGGTAATGGTAGATAAATATCCTATAGCACGTGTTGGCTATCGAGTTTTTAAGGAACTCAAAATCCTGACGTTGGTCGCAACCTAACTTGTTCAAACCTGATCATGCTTTACAACAACCAATCTTACTGTAATAAACTTCGTTCTATATGTCTCTTGTGTCCGCTGTTATACTAATATCTCTTTAAACGGATGGACTTTTTTCCACTGGAAGATATATGACGATCCAAGATTGGCTTTGCCGCTACTGTCATGATCCATCGTGTGAGTCATGGTCGGTCGATCCATTCAACTAACGGATGAGACCGACATCAACGTGGTGACATGCATTCATAAATTGTGATGTTTGGTAATTAAGGTCAAGACGGTAAAACGCAGAATCAAATTTGTTCTTTGGTGCCAAATCATGTCAAATATCTAGCCGTTAAATGACAAATAATCATTCTATCTAGGGACACTTTTTCACCAGGATTTTTACTCCAGGGTACTCAGATTAACGTTCATAATGCAGCCACGAAATCATTGCGAAACCAATTGTGAAACCAGTATGTTATTGTGATTTCTCAGCAATGATTACTAGTTATATTAACACGGGGATACAGCCAAACTGCTTCCGAAATAAATATAGTCCAAATTTATTAGTACCCGGTCACAGGAACGAACATGATGATACCAATTGTTGGTTGGTTCTAGTTTTAATGGCATGACACCGGGAAATTATTTCCATGCCTAGACATGGGAATGGCAGAGAATACCTACGTAATAAAGGTTGATGCTGTCAGTTTAAATCAGAAATGATAATAGTACTTCTTTGACTAGACCTATGAATAAATATATATTTTGGTTTGCATAGTACTTGCTTACAAAGGCAAACCAATGAAAAATGCAATATGAAGCTAGTATTATGTCATCTACGCAACGAATAGCATCACATTATTCCTACAAGTTACGGATTAGGCAATTATGACTGAGCTTACATCTCTCTGCTAGACAAATTAACTCGAGAAATCATACAGTGTCTGTCGAGCTCTTTTTTCTCTCAATGTTTGGTTATGAAACGGGACATGTTGGCAGAGCCTGCTCATACGTGCGTGAATAATACATAAAACTCGAGAAATCATACAGTGTCTGTCGAGCTCTTTTTTCTCTTAATGTTTGGTTATGAAACGGGACATGTTGGCAGAGCCTCCTCATACGTGCGTGAACAATACATAAAACATAATGTGTTTGCGATAAAGTGACGTGTGCATCACAAACTCGCAGTATAACAACTACGGTTCAGAAAGCATGTATATTGGCTCAAGCGTTCTGAGATCAGGACTATATGATGGCTACAAACAAATACAGAAACAAGTCTGCAACACATCTTTGCAGTACAAATGATTTGGAGAAAGACAACGGTTCAAAAAAGCAATAGTTCTTGTGCATGGTGTTTCCGCCTGGGAAACTTGTATCAAAGAAGAAAAAGTGGACTACGCATTAACAAAAACAGTCCATCCGCTATACGCCCAGAACCCCACGTATAATTAACGCCGATTCCTCATGCACATATGTCAAAGGCAAAATTAGAAGATAACGAAGTCCTGAATTATCAATGTCACATGACCCATATTTTCTTACATGCTCCTTCTCTAAACCACAACACATTACACAAGTTGGACCGAATGACCTAGGCAAGTATGTGAACTATTCAAGAGTACGGTAGTTGATGTTTGGCTTCTAATTAAAGCAGTGGAATCTCCTGGCAGTTTATGTTAGGGTTTATATTGTCCGTAACTGTTAAGAAAGGGGTATTGTAACCTGCAACGACATCAATGGTGTGATAACAGCCTTCAAGGTCGCTCATTATTCCAATGGGTGGAAAGTGATCATTAATCCATTGATTTATCATTACCAGTTCGTTATGCAATTCTTATTACGGAATCGTATGAAATATAAAACAACTGAATTGCATAAACTATAACGAACATCATTGTCAGCTATATGGCGATTTGAAGTGCTGTGCTCTCTGTATTAGTCTATAAATTGGAAACAGACTGAATACATAAAGTATTGATATTTTATATGCGAAGGGCGTGTGATCCCCTTGTTGCATTAAGGAAGATTATGTAACCACATTTTAGCATCATGTTGGGTCTGATGAAGAACTTTATCAATGCCATGAACAATACATCTAAGAGAAGGGATTTGTCTGTGTTAGTCCTCAGATTCGTGAACTTCTCCGATACGATGCAAAGATACCTTCAGTTAGTGGCAACACATTTTCACAGACACGACAAGGAAAACAACTACTGCGAGTTGGTGGAAAACCTCCTCAAGGGATACAACAAGTCGGTACAGATACATTAATATTTGTTTCCATCGAAGTACGCAGCAGTGACCGAAAAGCATAGCTAGCATTTCAATAGAACATTTCAATAATGGAGAAAATATATCAGGGCAAATGGAGCCACACAGCGTTTGCAAACTTTTGCTGGGGAGATGTTCCATTTAATGAAATTAAGAGACCAGCCAAGATAAGCCATGTCGACATTGAATAAGGACTAAGCTATGAACTAATGAATGCATTATAATTGTTGTTTTTTGTTTCATAACACATTTTAATTGAAAATCCCTTTTGGTACTTTATCTCATAACATTACGTAAGCAAAACAGGTAGGTGAAATATTATCATGCAAGGCAACCACAAACATAGGTTTTCAGATATATATATATATATATATATATATATATATAAGCTGGTTGTGTGTATGTATATATATATGTATGTATGTATGCATGCATTCAGAAATGTACCCATACGTACATACACACATATATATATATATATATATATATATATATATATATGTGTGTGTGTGTGTGTGTGTGTGTGTGTGTGTGTGTGTACGTATGGGTACGTTTCTGAATGCATGCATACACACATACATATATACATACATACATACACACAACCAGGTTTTTTTATTATTCGCTCTTTGGCATGATACAAATGTCAAAATAAAAGACAAGAATAACTCATAACTCAACTAGAAAACGAAATCTAACACAAGTATTTAGTATTTTTAACACACTGTGACCATATATACATATACATACATATATATATTTTTTATTTATTATTTTCCCCAATATACATCACGGTCTTATATCAAGTCATATGTAACTCAGTCATATCGCAGTATCATTAAATAGAAGTGTATATTTTGTAATTTGTGTATTTAATAGTTGTCGTTTCCTACGCATAGGATAATTTAAATCCTGCTTGCAAACAATAACAATTAATTAACTTAATTGTAAGGAGTTGAGGTCACAATTAACAATTAATTAACTTAATGAGTTGCCAGTTGTCATAATCAAGAAACTGACAACGGTATGGAACAATTCCAAAGATAACAAACTATTTGGATAAGAAGCATTAATAGTTGGCAATGACTGATGACGATACTACTACTACGAAAACAAAAACAATAACAACAACAACAACAACTACTACTACTACTACTACTAATAATAATAATAATAATTATAATATAAATCATAATAATGATAATATAATAGTAAAAATATTAATAATAATAATAATAAAAATAATCATTTTTACCGTTAAATATTTCCTGTTTATAATCATCATTGACATCAAAACAGCACAGTATTGGTGTATAGATG